>JBBPBO010000005.1:12313191-12378915 GCA_037974295.1 Cicer cuneatum | reverse complement strand
ATGAAACAATCAAAAAGATAAGATTCAAAACCTTTTGGTTTGTTTTTTTTTTTTTTTGGTGTCTATTTTTTCGTTGATTTTTTTGATATTGAAGTAATTTTTTTATTTATTGTAAATGTTTATTAATTTCATATGGAGTCTACTAGATTATCACTAACTCAAATTATTTAATTGGTATGGTATAGCATTAATATATGGTGTAGAATAAGATATTTGGAGTTGATTAATCAGATAGTTTATAATTATAGTTTTTTATGGTCCATATGTGAGAGACTTAATAACCCCTCAGATTACAGAAGAAATTATTAAAAAAATATTAACGTCAGAATGAATTATTAATTTACTAGCACTAGCAATCCAAATTCAATCTATCAGAAAATGTTTAAAAAATAATAAGAATGATTCGGAGTATATACGTGCTAAACATTTAACAAGTTAAAATAAACATTTAACAAACAAAAGTATATACTGAATATAATAATGTTAATCTTTAAATATGTTATCAAATCTCTGACGTACACTTACCATAAAGAATGCAACCGTTATATGTATAAAAAAGAAAGCGAATCATATTTTATCAAAAAAATAAAAAGCACTTTGAGTAGATCTCAAAAAAATAATATTTTTTTAAGATGGACCATCGATACACTGTTAAATACATATTTAAACATATTACTCTCATTTCATAATAAATATCACTTAGAAAAAAGTAAATTAAATATTGTTTTTATAAGAAAATTTTAATTATTTTTTTTCAATTGTAGCTTCCAATTAATATTATGTACACTGTTTTCAAATAATTAATTATATTTTAAATTTATGATAGTACAAAATATACCAATATTTAATAAATATAATTTTGTAAAATAAATATTTTTTTTCTTCTATTTAGTACATTTTTTTAATATGCATGAAAAAACTTTAAACGACACTTATTTTAAAACGGAGGAAATATTTCTTCAAAATGAAACTAAATAAAAAACGTGTTTGAAAAGTTGATGTATTATTAAATAAAATAAACTTTTTAAGTATTATTTTTACTTATATTTTATCAAAGAGAATATATTCTATTGATTGAAATTCATATAAATTTCACTCAAATTATATAAATCATGTATAAATTTGGTGGGACTAATAGTATAAATAAGAGTTTTACTAACAAATATCTTAAATACTAGTTAAAAAATCAAAATCAAAATTTTTTTTACACTACAAAATATTAAAATAATTTTTTTTTAAAAATTAAATACACAAATTTTAACAATTTTAATATTATATTTATTTTTTTGTCGAGAATATTATATTTTTATATTTAAAATATTATCATTTACTTATGAAATATTATCTAATAAGAATAAGTGTATTCCAAATATGTGCAGGTGTGTTGCTTTTTACGTCTAAAAATATTATGAATTATTAACAAAATATTAACTAAATCGAGAATAATTGAGGTGTTCAGAAACAACTAAAAATCAACTAAGGACGAAAGAGTATCTTACTCAATTGTACAAAATATTATTTATTACTCAATTGTACCAAATATTATTTATAAATAAAATGTAGCCAAATTATTGAGGTATATTTTTGTTTTTTTCCTGCGTGAAGTTATTCTATTTATAAACTTAGATCACTTTATGACAAAAAATATGAAAATTTTACCTCATACCCCACAATTATACTTATATCCCTACAAAATTTTAAAATATCAAAATTACCCTTCAATTTTTTACTATTTTATCAAATTAAAATTTTACTTTTTTTTTTACTTTATAAAGATATCCGGATCACAAAAAAAAAAAACAAGATTTCTGGTAGGTAAAAGTTTTCCGATAGTTACCGGAAAACTTGAAAAAGTTTTCCGAAAAATACGCGTACATTTAATACTACTGGAAAAAACTTGTCAGGAAATTTTCCGGTGGTTAACGGAAAACTTAGAAAAATTTTTCTGGAAAAACGCGTACATTTAACATTATCGAAAAACTTGCCAGATAGTTTTTTTTTAATTTTTAATTTTTTTTAAAAATTTTGATAGATATGGATAATCTATTATTATTATATGATAAACCAAAGTTGGTAATATTTAAGAACGTTGGTAGTATTAACGCATGTTTTATCATATAATACTAGTGAATTATCCATATCTATTAAAATTTAAATAAAAAATAAATAAAAAATTAAAAAAAAATTGAAAAACAAAATCTACCAGAAAACTTTATGGCAAGTTTTCCGGTAGTGTTAAATGTATGCGTTTTTTTCGGAAAACTTTCTCTCAAGCTTTCTGGTAGTTACTGGAAAACTTTCTGCCAAAGTTTTCCGGTAGTGTTAAATGTACGCGTCTTTTTTGAAAAACTTTTTCCAAGTTTTTCGATAGTAGTTTTCTGTATCAGAAATCTTGTTTTTTTATGATCTGAAAATCTTTAGAGGATAAAAAAGAAGTAAATTTTAATTTGATAAAATAGTAAAAAAAAATATGAAAGATAATTTTAACATTTTAAAAAATTAATGAGAGTATAAATATAATTGTGGGGTATGAGGTAAAACCTTCTAGAAACGATTATTAACAAAAAGTTACATCCAATAATATAAAGACACA
Organism: Cicer cuneatum; assembly: GCA_037974295.1. NCBI lineage: Eukaryota > Viridiplantae > Streptophyta > Magnoliopsida > Fabales > Fabaceae > Cicer > Cicer cuneatum. The sequence continues at coordinate 12,376,322 of JBBPBO010000005.1, read as the reverse complement.
GCTTTTTAATTTGAATTTCAAATCCATGGAAGGACTCGCCTTTTAAAATAAGTCATATATTCGGCTTCCAATATTTTAGGAGTCCCTCACACTCACAGCTTCAGAGTACAAAATCGCTTTCAATTCAAATTTAGTACAATTCTGTACTAATTTGAAATTGATTTATAAATATAAATCAATTTAATATTTTGATATATTTTTAATTAAAATTTAATTTTTTTAAAAAATAAATTTAAAATTTCTTTTGAGAAATATAAATATAAAAAATCTTCCAATAAAAAAAATTTTCAAGATAAAACGTTCTCATTATTTTTTGAATTTTTTTTGAAATTCTTTGGACAAATTTTTCAATTTCTTTTCAAGAAAAATAAATATAAAATTTTTTTTCGAGAAAAATTGATAATTTTTCGAAAACAAAAATAAAAATTTTTTCAGGAAAAAATTGTTTTCGACTTTTTTCTAAAAAAATTTTTAAGAAAAAATAATTTAATTTTTTTTTATTTTGTTGAAAAAAAAGTTTCGATATTTTCTATATTTTTTTTCGAGAAAAGCAAATTTTAAAAATTTTCTTAAAAAAAATTAATTGAGGTTAAAAATGATTTCAAATTGTTAAATTGATTTTTTAATTAAGTTCAGTTAACTAAATTGTTTTAAATATATGATTCAATTCATAAACCGTTTAATTGATTTAGTTTTTTTTTGTCCAGTACAATTCAATTTATCATATGATCAAATTAAATAAATATTTTGCACACTCCTAATCAAATATACATAGAAAGACTCTTTTCTTTAAGCAAAAAGCTATGAACTTATTTTAAGTTTATCTTTACAAAGAATTCTTTATATGACTGGATTGGTAAATGCCCATTTAGTTGGTTTCTTTCCGGTGATCATTCATGGTTGTTACCACGTACCAATCAAAATATTTCTGACATTGAATCACACCCTATGTTATAATTTGATAATTTCTTCTACTTGAGTTTTGAATGGAAAAAAGAAAACAAGAATATCCCAGCTTGTCCTTTTGCTTGATCCAGATTCTTCTGTCTAAGATACTTTTGCTGTATTGTATCAGCCTAGTATAGTGCAATATACTGGATGTATAAAGTGTTGGAATCAAGTTGGTTCTATAATTAGAATTTTGATGTTAACAAAAGTATTTTATGTAAATAGTATTTTGACTTAGAAAAACAAATCAGAAGCTGTGCAAAATCAGAGGATGACACCACTAGAGTATACATCCAGAGGAAGCAACTAGATGATAGAAATGTCACCAGAAAGTTAGGCCATATAATGCATCCAGAGGGTACAGAGAATGCATCCTGAAGGAACCAGAGGATACACCTCCAGAGGATATCAGAGGATGTCATCAAAGGTCAAATAACATCATCAGATGATATCTTTCTTGGCCCAGATCAGAAGGAAGCAGAGTTCAGAAAGAGATTTGGTCCAGTCCAGAAGGAAGCTTGTCAGAGGGAGACTTGGTCCAAACCAGAATGAATCATAAGTCAGACTTGGTCCAGACTTAATCCTGACCAGAAGATAGCTTTGTCGTGAATATAAGAATCCAGACTTAATTCAGACTTGGTCCAGAGCAGAAGATAACTGGTCCAGAACAAATGACTTGGTCCAGACCAGAAGATAGCATGGTGCAGAACATAAAACTCAGTCCAGATCAGAAGAAATGTTGTCCAGATTTAATCTATATTTGATCCAGATCAGAAGATAAATGTCCATATTAAAATATCATAAGTCCAGATTTAATTCAGATTCAATCCAGACTTGGTTCAGATCAAAGGGAAAATGTTCAGATCAATGGTCTAGATTTAAGCATCATGGTCCAGTGTTGGCCGAGATCAGAAGATCAGATCATATGGCCCAGTGTTGGCCGAGATCAGATGATCATATCATATGGTCCAGTGATTGGCTGAGATCAGAAGATCATATCATATGGTCCAGTGTTGACCGAGATCAGAGGATCACAGAATTGGGGTAGATCAGATCATAAAGTCAAGAGTTGGTCGAGATCAAAAGATCATACGGTCCAAATTTTAATCATGATGAAAATCAGTGAGGACTTGATTAAAATTCGAAGAAGACTTGATTAAATTTTGATAGAAATTTGATCAAAGTATTAAGGGGATTTGATTCAAAAATTACTGAAGACTTGAAGAAATTCAAATGCAATCTGAAGCTAAAAAGATGTGGTTTGAAATTAAAAGAAACAAGATTGGTCAACAGAATTTTCAAAAGCAATCTAAAGCTAAAAAGATACGATTTTTATTTAAGTGAAACAGGATTGACCAAGTTATTTTTGCAAGAGAATCTGGACAGATACAGCTCGAATTTGATCATGGAAGAAACTCTAATTTTTATCTATAAAAGGAGGCTCAAGGTAGAAGACTTAGCATCGAAAATCAGTAAAAGAGTCATAAACTTCTAGAAGCAAACACTCGAGTTTTCAGTGAGGTTAATTGTGAGTATCAGCTTTCCAGAAGCAAACACTCTTGTTTTCGTTCCCATTGTGTTAAATCTATATTGTTGAAGTAGAGTCTATAATCTGAAGAGTCAGAAGAAGTAGCAGGTGACTTAGCAATTAGATTCAAGGTGTTGTAATTCCTTCTGCAATCTAGGGTTGTCAGATTGGTAGGAGAAGACTTGACTTGAGAAATCAAGGTGCTGTGTTCCTCAAAAGTCTAGGATTGTTAGACTGTTTGGGAAGACTGACTTGAAGGGTCAGTAGTGTTGTTGTAATTCAAAGGTTTTGAATTAGTGGAAAAATCCTTCGAAGTGAAGGGATTGGATGTAACCTAGTTAATGGTGAACCAGGATAAATCCTTGTGTTGTTTATTTTACTTTATCCGCTGCTAACTCTACTTGATTATATTTCAGAGTTCAAATAATTATCAAAAATAGAAGAAAAAAAAATTCGTAGTACAAACACAATTCAACCCCCCTTCTAGTGTTTGTACCTTCACAAAGTTTTGCAGCAAATTGGATCACTTATTTCCAGCATATATGAGCACAAGAGGTGTTTATGAGAAGATTATGAGAATTGAAATAAAATTAAAGAGTAACCAGGTTTCCATCACTAGACTGTATAGTAATGTTGTTTAGAGAAATATATTAGATGTTGACTAATAGAGGTGGAAATAGATTTCACCTGTAAAAACCATGGCCTAAACCTGGTTTGTTACTATCATAAACTTTTTTTGTGTTTTCTTAAATGTTTGATATGACCTCTAAGCCTAATCATAACTATTTGGGATTATCAAATTGAGTTTATGAAGTCTAAGTCCAACTTGTTTATGTGATCTAAACATTTTTTTATATAAAACTCAAACTTTAAAAAATTCTAATTGACATGATAATTTATTTTGTAAGGCATTTTAGTTTACTATAAATTTATGTTTAAATAAGCTTACATATTCATGTTATGTAGACTAACATGGTTAAATTATTGAAAAAGTCAATAGACTTCTGAGTTTAATTACAGTATATAAGATGTAGTATTTATAATAATAATAATGACAATAATTAATATCATTTCTATTTATTTTTAAATGAAGCAGTCTGTTAGGCCTAAAAAAAGGTTTTCCTTATATAAGTCTAGTCTAGCCTGCACTTGAGGTAGGCTAAACCACATACCTTTGTCGGCTACCTAAACTATTTCCCCTCCTATTGATCGGTTAGGACTTAGGATCAATGGCTGGTTAGTTATTACTCACAAAAGTTATACAGTATAATAGATGTAAAGAAAAAAAGTATGAAGTTCTGCACTCAAACATTTGCTATTTGTATATACTGTATGTTGTCACTATCAACACTATAAAAATTCAAATGTACAGCTAGAAGCTTGTCATTCACAAATTAGGAGCATGCTGCCGTGGGTAATTCAGTATTCTGAGATATTACATATTAAAGAAACTACATACAGGCCATTCAAGCAGCGACTGGTAATGGAGTTGAAGGAAGAACCCGGTTTTCGGCTGGAATTTCAGCAAACTCTGATAGTAATGCGCGGAATTCATCTCCACTCAACGTCTCCTTCTCGAGAAGCACTTCCACGATCTTATCAATCGCTTCACGGTTGTTCTTTATATGTGTCAATGCAATTTCATATGCTTCATCTGATAACCTCTTGACAGCGGTATCGATGTCTTCTGCAAGCTTTTCTGACATTGAGTTTCTTGCCATCATTCTCATGATAACATCCCCACCTTGTGCTGATGCGTCCATAAGTGACCAGGGACCAATATCGGACATTCCAAATGTGGTTACCATCTGCAAGAGTGCCATTATCATAAAATTATTCAAGCAGCATAGGAAAATTAAAATGGAAAATTAAAATATACTTTATAAGGAAAATAAGGATCCTTCAAAATTTACATCACCATTCTTTTCTATTAAAACCAAAGGTTTTTAGTTTCAGGCATTGAAGAAATCATACGATGGGATCTTATTGCAGGTTTCACCAATTAATTGTAATTGTATTTTTATTATGGTCTAAAGAGATCCTAGTAAGCCGGAGTTTGGCTGAGAGGTAAGTAAAGTCTGGCTAAGACTTATTCCAAATTCGATTCAAACCCTACAATTCAATTTTGTTTGTATCTAACAACACAACTCAGATTGTGCTGACAAAATGTTACCAACACAAAATCATATTATCATAAATATATTTAGTTATAAAATGTTACAATCTTTCGTGCCGCAAATAAAAGGAAGAAAGAGGAGATATGATGCCACAGAGAATTCTAATGAACAATTACCTGTCTTGCCAAACCGGTGATTTGCTGCAAATCACCAGCTGCACCAGTTGTAACTTCAGGCTCACCAAAAATAATTTCTTCTGCAGCCCTACCACCTAACCCTCCAACAATTCTTGCAAAGAGTTGTTGTTTTGAGATCAGAGTCGGGTCATCGGAAGGAATGAACCATGTAAGACCCCGAGCTTGACCCCGAGGAATTAATGTTACCTTTTGTACAGCATCATGACCAGGAGTCAAAGTTCTGCAAGCAAGTACAAATAGATGTTTCAGAACAACTTCATGGGAATATTTTTACTGAAATAGCTTCCGAGTGTTATGTAACACAAAGTCATTTAGACAAGAAAACCTTGTTTTCATTGCAACAATGTTACACAACATTTACTTGAAAATACAAAAGGATAGCTAATTTCTTACCCACAAATGGCATGCCCAACTTCATGATATGCCACTAAACTTTTGCTCTTCCCATCAGTCATTAATGTTCCTTCCATTCCAGCCACAATCCTATCAATAGAATCATCAATCTCTTTAGACGAAATCCCTGTCCTTCCTCGCCGACCAGCTAATATAGCAGCTTCATTCAAGAGATTTGCAAGATCAGCTCCACTAAAACCAGGTGTTCTCATTGCAATTACTTCAAGAGAAACATCGTTATCGAACTTTTTATTGTTAGCATGAACCTTTAGGATTTCAGTCCTTCCCCTTACATCTGGAACATCGACCGATACCTGAAAATGTATTATGTTAAGTAATTTAATCATTAATAAACAGATAAAAGCATTTCGTAATACAATCATACCTGTCTATCGAATCGACCAGGTCTCAATAAGGCAGAGTCAAGAATGTCGGCCCTGTTAGTTGCTGCAACGACAATGATACCAGTATTACCCTCAAATCCATCCATTTCTGTCAAAAGTTGATTGAGGGTTTGTTCTCTCTCATCATTCCCTCCACCAATTCCTGTACCTCTTTGTCTTCCAACAGCATCAATTTCATCAACAAATACAATGCAAGGAGCATTCTCTTTGGCCTTTTTGAATAAATCACGGACACGAGAAGCACCGATACCAACAAACATCTCAACAAATTCAGAACCTGATATAGAGAAAAACGGAACACCTGCTTCACCAGCTATTGCCTTGGCTAATAATGTCTTTCCGGTTCCCGGAGGGCCAACAAGAAGTACTCCTTTCGGTATGCGAGCCCCAACAGCAGTGAACCTCTCAGGCTTCTTGAGAAATTCCACCACCTCCATAAAATCCTGCTTGGCTTCATCCACTCCAGCAACATCATCAAATGTCACTCCGGTGTTTGGTTCCATTTGAAACTTGGCTTTCGATTGACCGAAAGCAAGAGGAAATCCAGGCCCACCAGGACCTCCCATCCCACCAGACCGCCTCGAGAGAAGGAACAATACACCAATGACAGCAATAGGGAAAGCCAGATTCCCAATCAGGTTAAACAAAAGAGAACCTGAATCTTCTTGAGCATTATGAGCTGCAAAATCAATGTTCTTTTCCCTGAATTTCTGAAGAAGCTCTTGGCTAAGTCCAGGAAGTTGAACCCTAACACGCTGCAACCGGTTTCCCAACTCAGGAGAAACAGCCTCAACAATAGCAATGGTTCCGTTCTCATACAAATCCACTTTGGTAACTCTGTCCTTGTCCAAATACTCAAGAAACCTTGAATAAGACATTCTTGATGAGGAAGCACCTTGTTCATCAGCAGCATAAGCTTTTCCATTTCCCAACAATGCAGGTAAGCCGACACCAACGTTGCCAAGCAACAATTTCAAAATCCCCCTTCTCCCTTCTTGTTGATTTTGGTCTAAGGTTGCCTTTATGGAAAATGATTTTGATACCTTATTATTCAATGATGAAAATCTCCAAGATGAGAAGAGATATTTTCCATTCAAGTCTTTACCAAGAGTAGTTCTATTATTACTATGTGTGGATAAAATATTCCCAACAAGACATGCTGATGATGCTGCCATCTGCACCATCCAAAACCAAACTATGAGATTTTAGTCTTAAATTAAGACTCTTGATTAAAACAACAACTAGTTCAGTGTTTAACAGGGAAAATAGAATTGTGGTTGTAAATGAATTTCTTATCACAAACCAAGACAGATAATTAATTCTAAATGTTGGGAAAATTAAAAATTATAGAACGTAAAGTAACAAGCAAACGTAAGCAATGATTCTAATTAGGGAAAGAAGTATGAAATAAAATAAAATTAGGAGCTAATATAATAGAAATCTACGAAGAAGATGTTTTTAGATTAAAGGGTCCACTATTTATTTACAACCAAAAAACCATGAAATTATAAATAAAAAATAAAGGAATTGAAAAAATAAAAGCAGTGGAAATTAACATAATTAACATAACAGTAAGATAGAAGCGCAAACCTTAGAAGGAAAATGTGATGATAAAGAAAGGAGAGAGTGTATGGAACCTCTGAGAGCAGAGGAAGGTGATGAATGGAAGAAGAGATGTAGTAAGAATGTGGATTTAAGAGGGATTGGATGTGGCTAATGGAAGGTCTACGTGGCTTTCTCTTAACGTTTGATTCGTATCACTTCGTTCCTATGTCTTTAATGTCTGCATATTCTATTCTTATTTTTATTATTAATTTTAACTTATATTTTCAGATGCAGAGACTACCGGTTAAAAACATGTGCATCCTAAAATATAATTCATTCAATTCAAAATTATGATGTTCTCTAATGTTATATACATCTTTCTCAATTCGTTCTATTTTACTTTACATTAATAATTATTGTCACTACATCAATTATTAATAAGCATAGGAGAGCTCAATAAAAAATTATTGAATTATTTGAAATGGATTTAATGAAAAAAGTTGATTATAATAAATATATGATACAGTGGTCATAATTAAGTTAAATATTTTTAACTAACTTAAGTAAATATTAATCAACTTATAGTTATCTTTATAATTATCTACAGTGAACTCTCAACAATATATAACACCAATAGTTTGATATGAATAACAGTTTAGTTTACAAGAGTCAAATTTTGATCAAATTTTATAGAGGGACTAATCTCATATGAAATTATTAGAGATTAATTTCGATGTTAAATTTTGTTAGAACTAAATTGAGTCTTTAATTCTAATCTTAGTTTAATTTGCTTAAAATATTATATAAATTTTTAGACCACATCCTCATATTTTGCTAATATTTTTTTAAGTTACATATTTTCGTAGTTTTTTTTTACCAAATCACAGCCTTTGCTAATATATACTTTTTTATTGAATTAGTTCACGAAGTTTATGACGTTGTATTTATTTATGCATAAAAATAGTTATAAAAAAAATAATCACAAGAATATATTTATTAACACTTTGTCGAGTTTTTAAAATTGAAAAAGAAAGAAAAATATGTTGCGAAATGTTCACACCCAAGATAGGTACCTCAGTGCTCAACAAATATCCAACACGTCCAAATAGGATTTGGAAAAATTGGACCATAAAAGCATTGAAAAATCTCTAACACAAGTGAACATCTTGATTCAAATTTGAGTGTAATCTCATGATGACGCGTAGCTGAGTTTCCGTGGTTCGTATAAATTTGATTGTGTGCCACTCCACTCCAAGAATAAGATTTGTTGATTTTGAACATTGCACTTTATATTTTTGTGATTTTTTCAAACTTAATCCGCCGTTTGGTGGAAGGATCCGTACCGTATTTTCTGTCTGATTCACCGAGTAATCAAACTATATAGTCAATACGAAAAGATTGACATATTTAGCATTGAAGAGCAACTCTTCGATAATTTAGGATTTAATCCATTAAATATAATGCAAATTTTTGTTCACTTACAAGTTGTCTACGAGAGAATTTTTCTGTGAAATCCAAAAAAGAAGTATGATCATGAATGAGATAAATTTTACTTTTTTTGACATTGGTGCATAACATTAAACTCATTTGTGTGATTCAAATTTACTTAAGATTTTTAAGTTATCCAAAATAAATAATCCACTTCAAAAAAACAAAAGCCTTAAACCCTAATTTCTTTAGAGAGGGGGTCAAATACTGTTGTAAGTATGAGCGGAATGAAACTAATTTGGGAAATAGAAGAAAAATGGAACGACAAATTTGACTTTGCATGGGCAAATACACGGTCAGTAAAAATATGATACATGTGCATCACTTAGCAACACTAAAACAAATCAAAGATAAAAAAAAAAATAAAACAAACAAAAAAGCCAATCAGAAACAGATTGGAAAAGATACAGATAATCAGAGATATGGATACATGTGAATGATGAGTGGCATACATAGTCATGTATGGGACTGACAATTCCTTCATTGTAATATGACCCGCAAAAACAGGGTAGAACTAGAACGTAATCTCACAAGGTGCGTGAAATGTTCTTCCTCGACATATAGGTTCCAGGTTTTCGCCCACATATGAACAGAGTGGTGACACTTCGACACCTGAAAGAGAGGCAACAACATTTCATGAAAGGAAGAGTTAGATAAGATAATAATTTTTCTAATGAAAAATGGGTAAGTCTATCTCCCTTTCGTAAACTCTCTCTTACTGTAGACGCCACACCAGACCCATAGTTATAATTACTTTTCTCCCTGGTAGTAAAGAGGGACACTTACCTGTTGCATACAAGGGCACTGAATGTGTTAAGAAGCCACCTGCAGCAACTACCCAACGAGTATGGAGTCGAAGAACAAGCAGTTTAGCACTATCTGGAGTGTCATAATTAGAGCCGTTTGCATTTTTTACAGGCGCAAATTCCTCCTCCCGTAATATCTGAACATAGATGCATAGAAGAGGCAATAAGAGTAGCATCCTTAAACAAGAATCACGTCAGAAAGAAATTGCAGAGTTTCATGTAAAAGTTAAAATTATAGTCACCTCAAAAAGTGCGGTCGTAGGAGCATATGGAAATGCATCAAATATAAACTGTTCAAGTTTTAATCCCATAGTATATCCATGTATGGAAGGGATTTTCTTCTCTGCAAGGTGGTAACTGCATATAGAATTGGTGCGTGGATCAATATCTAGAAAACACACAAGATGGCAGATTATATGATACATATGGGTCATTCGTTGTATCAACGTGCCATTTTTTACTTAATCCATATTAAAACTACATTGGCTACATCAACTCCTGATAAATCAGGCATCTTTAGGCACGAGAAGAATTGTGATTAATCTCCCTAGGAAGTCCATGTCATCTTATTAACTAGTGACATAGCCGAAACTTTTTCCTACAGAAAATTGATTCTATAGCAACATAAAATTATTTTTTATCTTGAATTTTGTTATAAGACATCAAGACTACAAGGTTGCATATCTTGCGAAAAATAAATTTATTAACACTTGGAAGTTGGATAACAATGAGAAGCAAGATAGGACACGTACATGCTGTCCTTTTCAAGGCCATTTGCCACTTGGTTTAGAAAGTCCAAAGTAAACATGTGTAAGCAGACCTGAAATCAAAAGGTTAATAAGAAATCTGGAAGATAACTTACAATGCAGCCAGCAATCGTGATAATCAATTTTTCAAATACAGAATGAAAAAAATTTAATGTGGTATATTTTAACATAAATACCCATGCTTATTATACATGATTAATGATCACAAAAAATAGCACTTATTTTATAAAATAACAAAGAACTGAGCATTGCCCCATTAATAGAGTCAGTTAAATAGGTTGATTGACACCATCAAGACATGTAATCTAATCTCTTGGAATTTATGTTTTGATTGATAAAGAAAATTGAGTTATGAACTATGAGATATTAGGGTGGCATTGGCAACCACGTCGATGGATAGGAAAAAAAGACTTGAAGGAGTGATATTTGTTTCAGAATTTTTTTGCACAGAACCTGAAGGCATTATGTAAGATAATAACAAGCAAATTAGATGATCATAAGATTCCTGTAGTTTCTAATTCACAAATTGATATTCCCTCTGGTCTTAATTGTCTTAAATATAAGCAAAAAGTTAAATATATCTTGTCCAAATTTGAGACAAATACATTTGACTTTTTGTTTATATTTAAGACCGGAAGGAGTAATATATGATAGAACAAAAGCTTCTGTTTGGTTCTCAGAATGTCACTATCAAAAGTTGATACTTAGTTTCAATTTAATTAGGAAGTGTAGCGTGCAAATCTTCAACCCCTACCTTTCCGTTTTATAAGATCATGCAGAAATTCATGGGAAATGATCCTTAAAGTTCATAAAAAATTAAGTTTGGAAGCAAAAGACATGAGATTATAAAGAAGAAGAAGAACAGACTAACGTTGCTCCAACAAAAACGAAGACGGCCAGTTGCTTGATTGACTGTGGAAGCTAGTGATGGGTCCAACTCACTGTATTCAACTACAGTAAGAGGACCACCTTTACCTCTCTGTACAAACACCCCAACTTTTTCTTGTGGATATGCCTGCCATATAACGACCAGATTAATAAGCATAGACTATGTAAAGAACAAAATCTATTGAATTATTGATTAACGGAAACCCTACTAAACATGAGCTAAATATTATCGAGGCTAAAACAAAATAATAATGCCCCAAAAACACAATTTTCTATTTTTAGGGGCCACAAACCTTTTTTTTTTTTTTTGCAGTGCCTAAAACCAAAAGGAGTCATATTTGCAAGGAATACAAACATTTTTAAAACTTCAATTAATTAATAGATGCTGACCTTGTATTTTAGTTTATATCGAATAATTGGATCCCTGAGATCTAGTTTATTTTTCTGAGTTATTGTCCAACTTCCTAAATAATTGGATCCCTGAGTTCTAGTTTATTTTTCTGAGTAATTGCCCAAATACCTTAAAAGAAAACCTAAATAATTGGATTCCTGGGTTCTAGGCATCCCTGCAAAAATAATTCATGCAGAATGATTATCCACTTACCAGTCTATTTGCAGAATCCAATCATACACAACTTAAAATAACAAACAAAAGGTTTAGAAAGATTTCTACCCTTGAACCAATCAGAAAAATAAAGGTAATGGATAACAAGACCTCTCAAATTCAAATATACTCTACAAAGATGACCAAGTGACTGGTCAGGAGTAACTTGATCCATTTGTTACCTTGCGCACTACTTTTGCTGCTGAAGCGACGCCTTTATCAATGAAGTAACCTAAAAAAGATGGATCAGCAACTCGAACCTGTTTCACGAGTCCAAGTCAATACTGCTTTAAATTTGAGGTAAGAAATGACCTAGTAAAGAGATTGATTAAACAGTCAAAAGAGGAAATAAAGAAAATTCACCAGTGCGTTGTCAACTCCATAGCAATCAATATACTTAATTCCTTTTGAGGCCATATCCTCCAATAATTTGGTAGACTTCAAAGCTAAACACACACAGAAAAAGAGTATTCCAATAGATCCAATCTTGCCCAACCAATATCACATTGTAATGAAGGGCTCATAAAGGTACCTGAATACACTCCACCATTCCCATCAGGAGCTTTTGCAACCTGGTTTTAAAAGTTTAAATAGTAATTTACCAGTCAGAACTTAAATAATGTCATAAAACAAAGAATTGGAAGGTTCAAATGTAGCAATAGAGACATAAAATTAGGTAGGCGAAGCTATAAGTTGTGAATAAAGGACCCTCATCCTCATGTGTTCATTCCCAATTAGATTATAAATGCATTTCATGACTCAGTAATTGAATAAAGCGGTGGGGTAGAGAAAGAAAACAAAGTTTTTTATTTACAATTTTATTTCCTGCTATTATGATTTAAATGTCTGAATCAGTGGCATATGCTGCTTTTTTAAATTAAAAAAACATCACACAATAAGGATCCTAGCATGGCCCTAATAGTTTCAAGCTATTGATGAACAAATGTGCCTTTTCCAACCAGCAATCCCTGGGTTCGTAATGTTCCTGTGTTTTAAAATGTGCCTTTTCAAACCCATTTACTGAAACAATCCAACAAAAAATTAAAATATTTCCAGCAACAAATAATTTCTATGACAATTGAAGGACAATGAATACACCATGAAACAGTTAAAACATTAGAAATAAGGCAGAAAAATAACCAGAAATAGGAGATAAAACTATCCATGAACATTCTTCTAACATCTTAAGCTTTTGGAAGTGTTAGGACATAGAATAAAGGGAAATTATAGTAGTTGAAGTAGTTTAAGGTTGTTGGATTAGTTAGTTAGGTTAGTTATTTTCTGTTTGTTAGTCGTTGTTTCTGTTTTAGGGTAGTTGCTATTAATCCTTTTCCCTATCCTTGTGTATAGGAAGTCTATAAATGTAGACTTCCATTCCCTTGTAAAGCATATTTTAGCAACTTTAGAAATTGAGTGGTGTATACCATTGTAGGAGCGTACCCGCTCTTGTTATCATTTTTTTGAAGAGATTCTCTCCTATTATTTCTTATCTTTTTTTCTAAATATTAGTGTACTTCCTCTAAATCCTTGGAATCCAATTCTTCGGTTCCTAACAGGAAGTGTTTTTTTTTTACGTGGTATTATATCCGTTGTGATCAAGTGGATAATTTTTCATCCTTGCCGTCCCCATTCTTCAAAATAAATAAACAAAGTAGAATATCAGCACAAGGTAAGATGGTCTTGTGCATTGTCCATGCTTCAATTCAGGCCTCTTGGGTAAGGGGCGTGTTAGATATAAAGCCATTAATAAGTTTTCACCTAAAAGCTTAAGCTTCTGGAAAAGTTAGTTCTTGACAAAAGCTAATTTCTAATATTATTTTAATCCTTCAATCTCTCATAAATTTCTTCTTTCATTTCATGGATTAAAAACTGGAACAAATGAGTTCCCTGCCTAGTTGGCTGCATGACAAGAGTATTGTTAAACGAATTCTACTAAATAAATCACCATTTGATTTTATGTAAGTAGTAGGTCATTATTTTTCTACTGTGTTTTCTTTATAGAGTTAATATTTATAGCTGTCATCAATTAGAACTTCATAAGGTTCTCTACCTTTCACTATTTGTTCCCAAACCCTTTATTTGATTAGAATATTTAATTACTTAGCAGTTGACATTAGTTTAAGAAAGCAAAAGGTGAGAAGAAAGCATAATTGGCTTAAGCTCAGACCTCAATAAAAGAATGAGACCTTACCCTATATGGAGTCTCCATAATAAATCTACCATCCTTGGAAACACACGGAATGGTCCCTTGCCGGAAAAATGTAACCTACATATCAAAGACGCGAGCCTAAGTAAACAAACCATTTGAAAACAAGTACTCCTAACACAAGAAAAAAGTTTTGAAGACATCTTACCTGTTCTGCTTCAAGACCAAAAAATTTATGACTCTCAAAGAATTTGCGTGTTGCCTCATCAGTGAATGGACTAGTCATTATGTACCAGTGTATTTGCACTGAAGAAGCAGAACCTGCAATAGACAAACAGATGATGATGACACGCAGAATAATGCATGAACAAACTGAACCAAGACATATGATACTTACTCTCATTTGTAGCTTGAGCAGCTAATCTCTGCACACACAAAATCCTCTCAGCTTGAAGTTGAAAAAGTGATTTTCCAGATGGAAGTCCAATATCTAAAATAAAATATGAAAAGACATAAATAAAAGATATATTACAGGATTTACTCTCAAAGCATTTTATAATGACAGAAGTATGACATAGAGATATGTCTTCACACAATAAAGGAAGGCTTATGCAAATGTCAAAGAAATGCAAACTATCCTTCTGCTACTTCGAAACAATTTAGAAATCAAATTTAGCAGAAACTTTGGCAAGATAAAAGATACAGAGAAATGAAGCAGATTGAACGAAATGCACCAAGTATTCATATTTGAATCAGTAAAAATGTCATTAGTCCTAGGGTTAGAAATATTCAAATGCCTTCTATTCATAGGTGCAAATGTTAACTTGCTTGTAACCCATCCATGCCTAACATTCAACAACTACATTTATGCTTTCCAAGATGAGTATATTCTGCTTTCTTACTAACAAGTTGAATCTGAAATAAAAAAAATCCATATTTTAAATAAAAACTTTTTGTTTTGATTTCGTCCGAAGTAATTTGTAGTCTTCCCAAATTTGTTTGTTTGGATGAAGCATCTACCATAGGTTTCAGTTAGAATGAACCAAAGATGGAATGAGTACATCAATGTATAGTAAGTTACAATCACCGCTAAAGCCCACAAAAGGTGAAAAATTAATGAAACAAAAGCAAATCACACTTCACATTTTTTTTATAGAAGTAGAAAAATTCATCTATGGCCCAGAACAATACACTAGATCTCTATCAAATGATGAATAAAATGAGTAGTCAATAGTGATAATGTATTGTACTTTGTTGAGAGCTTAAACAGGCAATAATTATTTTTAACATTATACAGAATTTTATGAATTTCCTAGTAGTTAATAGTTAACAGAGAAACACATGCCAACTGAAGAAAGTCAGAAACTTGAGCTTCAATAATTTGTTTTCAATATCAAGCAGAATACTCACTGAAACATCCTTTTGGATCTGAACTTCCAAGCCTAGTCCCCTGCATTTATAGTTGATACATTCTTAAGTCAGCCAAACAACCAAACAGTTGAAATTTAACAGTTAGGAACAAAGACTGAATGGAACATAAAATAGCCCATGTGCTTCAAGTCCACTGAGAATGCAGTGCTACAAAACTAACATTCAGAGGCTGAAGACAGTAGGCATCAAATTTATGTAGTTAATTGCGGCCGTGGCGGTCACAATGGCAGCATTGTGTAGTGGAGTAAAAAAACCTAGCAGCCCCACTTTTCCCCCCTTCTATGCGGGAAAAAAAACATAGCAGCCCCACTCTTCTCTTTGCGACTTGCATATTTGCTATTTAGTAACAATTTACTTTGATTGTTAGTTATGAATATATTCAATTTTGTGTATTCTTATATTTTTGAGCTCTTATATGTGTATAGTATAAATTGTTTGTATTGTTTGCCTAATATAATAATAATCAAGCACACAAAATTTTATATAGATCCAAAATTTGTAGCGATATAATCTAGTCATTGATATCTACTTATATTTTTAAAAAGTTTATTATACATTCATTTGAAAATATTATACGCTTAGTAACCCTATGATGAATTACTCCGCTTAATAATTCAATATAAACAATGAATTTTAAATTAACGTATAACAAGCTTTCTAAAAATATAAGTAAATATCAATGGCTAGATTACATAGCTACAAATTTTGGATTTATATAAAATTTTGTGTGTTTATTATTAATATATTATGTCAATAATCAATTGTTGAATTAGTAAAATTCATCGTTTAAAGAGTTATTCAGCAAAGTAACTCATTACAGAGTTACTCCTTAAGTCAACGGATCCCCTTCCATGAAATTATATTATGTCAATAATCAAATTAGTGAAATTTATCATTTATATTAAATTATTAAGCGGAATAACCTCATCAAAAAATTACTATTGAAGTCAACGGATCTCCGTGTGTGTACATAAAAATATAAAAGAGAACACGATGGCATTATATACTTTATATATTATTAATTAATATTAAATAAAATAAAATAAAATAATGATAACAATATCAACGATGATGACAATATTTTACTGTATATAGTAAGTACTCTACTATTTGCTGTTTGGTTAGAATCCAAGGAGATGAGAGAGACGAGGGATAATCCCATAACATAAAGCAACTTTGTCGTGCTTAATGATTACAATAAACCAAGAGCCAATAATGCTTTACACTTGAAAGCATATTATATTAAACTTTTTTTATGATTAAAAAAAACATCTGCTTTACACTCTCACATCTTTTGAGCCAATGATGTTTCTTTTTAGGGACAATAAAAATGGAAGAGTCTCGAATTCTAACTTGTCTATATGAAGTAAAGTCCCAAAAAGTGAAGAATTATAACAAATCCTCAAAGTGCAACTCATAAATAAAATAATAATAATAATAATAATGCCTATAAAAAAATGAGCAATCATATTGGTTGTTATCTTTATTATTGTCGTCGGCACAAAATAATACCCTCATTAGTGTAATAAAGTTCACATAGAATACTAACCCAAAAGACACCATTGCATGCATAGTGAGATTCTAAAATATGTTAGTGGCATCCAAAAATAATAAAACTATTAAAATAACACATCATTACTATCATTTTTAAAAATAAATAAAAATTAAAACAAAAACATGTTTAGGATGTATGTGTTCATCTTCATCCAAAACAGTTTGGAAGATACCTACCTGGCCACCGGATAAGAGCAAAACAGCTAACTTGCCGTCTGAAATAGCCTTCAACCCCTTTTTCCACCATCTTTCTCGTTCCTCTTGACTTCGCTCCTCCAACTTCGAAACACTGCTCTCCGGCACAGGTTCAATGGCAGCTGCCGGTAACCCTGAAAAATCAACCAACCATCAATCAACACAACGCACATCACAAACAAAATCATCACCATGCAACAATTCAATTATTATACGAATCAAAACCTTGAGATCGCAATGAACACCGAATAATCCGGTCAATTCTCGAAATATCTAAACTCTGCAAAAAAAACAATAAACAGAACAGAACGAAAATCCAAAACCTCGTGTTCAGAAATCAAAATGATTCGTAAATTATAAACAAAACGAAGTTGAATTGCAAATCTAATAATGCTCTGAATTGTATTAATAATTGAATCGGGTGCTATGGATCGTGATGAATTTACCTCAATGTCCTTGACGAGAAAGTCGCGTTCCTCATGAGAGAGTTCGTCCCATAGAGCGAAAACGTCTTCCTGACCGTAGTCTTTGAGTCTCTCGAGAAGCGCTTGAGGCGGCGATGAAACGACGCCGTTACTTTCGATTCCCACCGACGACGGTTCTCTCATATCTCTCTCTGAATTTTTTCAGATCTGAAAATATGTGAAGTGAGTGAAATTGAGTGCTGTTAGTTGGTTATGGCGACAGGGGAACAGTGGTGAGGAAGACAAGAATCAAATCACTAACCACCTTCCTACCTTCCTTCTTTCACATCTAATGACCAAAATGCCCCTCTCACTACTCTTTCTTACTCTTCTTGACAGCAATGCTGCGTTGCTGTCATAAAAAATAGAATAAATAAATCACTCGATGCAGTTGTTCAATCCAGTTAGTTCAGTGTTACTGTTACCTTCAATTAATTAATTGATTCAAAAGTTAAATTAGCGCATTTTTAGCTAATTTTTTTATTTTATTTTATTATTTTCGCTTAAGAAATTTGACTACATCTACTTGTAGTTAAAGCTGACTGTTTCATTGGATAGCATTCTATTGCTGCAATCTTAATACACCTGAAAAGAATATGTTCTACTATATGTTATTGTTAATGACTCCTTCTGGCTGGCTTTTCAACATTATTAATAATGTTGACACTTGTTTCCTAATCTCTTTTAAGATGAATTGATCTCTTACTCTTATATTCTCATTCATATTTCATAAAATGATTTTATGTTTGACAAATTGCTTATATTCGACATTTGTTTTGTTAAAATCCAATGGTGCCTTCCTTCTTGACAGATACTACCAAATAACCATTCCTCTATAACCGAAGGAGGTCACATATGACATACCCAACGCCAACACTACTAAAAAAATACTTTTCTTTTATAAAAACTAAAAAATACTTAGTTGACTCATTTTATTTGTTTACACAAGATTGTTTGGTAAGTAGCTATCTAAAGTGGAAAATATTATCTCCAAACAAGCTCATTATACTATAATAATTAAGTTTTGACAGTTTACCTCAACACACCCAACCGACCCAGATATATATTATAGTATTCGGTTATTGAGAACCAATGTCATTTTTTTGAAAGAATTGAGAACCCATGTCTATTTTTTTTATAAAGAATTGAAAACCAATGTCATGAAGTTAGGCCACAGCATCTTTCATATAAACTCACGGATATGCTATTGATTTTATCATATATATTAGTAGATCATAACATATCTTGTCATGTGATGGCCCACTGACCAAAATTTCCATTACCCATTTCATTCTCATGTTCTCCTATCATTGCACATTTTCTATTTTTTTCACATACACGGGTAAGATACTCTAATTTGACATAGTAAAAGCAAAATTCATCTTATAAAAAAACAAAAACAATTGCGTTTATCTTTAATCTTTCACGCATGTAAATATCACAAATTATTCATACATCCATAAAAGAAAATGCAGAACATAGTATATATTGATTCGCAAGAATTTATAGTCGCTTTTGAAGCTCTACAAACAACTAGCTCTTGCATCTGACACTTCAAGCTATTAAGCACAACTTTCCGGTCAATTTAATTTTTTAATTATAACTATCCATGGCATAAATAATTAGATTTCTAACCATATTCAAGAGTTGATAATTGCACGCTTAAAAGTTAGCTTCAAAAAAAATATATATAAATATTTTGTCCCTGCCAACCTTACTTTGTTATCTTAACATTCACGAAATTATATTGAAATCACATCACTCATGGTAAGTTAATCTAAAAGAGTTAAATATCAAACTATGTTTGATATAAAAAAATATCTAAAAATAGCAAAGAAAGTTAAGAGGAAAATAGTACATGCAAGGAGAAAAAGGACTTCCAACTCAAGCTTACATGGCAACAATCTTGATGGTGGTACAAGAAATAACCTGAACAGAAATATGATTTAAATAAAGTATGGGAGGAAGTCCAATCACGTACTTAACTTCATCAGAACGTGTTTGAAATACACAATAGAGAGGAAGCTTCATACCACAGGAGCTGACAACAAAAATGAGGAAGCTCGGTAGTAGAATCATATGCTTCATGGATATCACAAGGATGATGCTTTCTCATTCAGTGATTCTTTAACTGCTCTTAAAAGAGAAGGCATCAAGTTCTGATTTGTAACGATAATACCAGAATCAACATCAAGAAACTTTCCTTTTGAGAAGTCCAAAGGGTTCCCTGCAGCATCTGAGACAATACCTCCAGCTTCTACAGAAGGTCAATTGTCAAACAATCATGTATACAAGATTAGAAGTTGAAGACACGATCAACACAAACTTTTTTTACTGTACTGGAACTAAATATTGCAACATATCAACGGAAGTCACAATTTTCAGCTTCAAGCTCAATCAGGGAAATTCTAATCCTAGCCACATAAGTTTCTATTCTATCAGCTTTAACATTTAGTCTGGCACTTATTTTCTTGAAAGCATTTTCTGCTTGCCTTCAAGGTGTTAAAATCCATTACTGAAAATAAATTCCAAGACACTAAAACTAAACTAGCTCTAGAGTCCAGAAAATAAAAAACAATCACCACAAAGCTACAACATTTTGGTTCTCTAAATCAGTCTCACGGCATATCTTTGCTTGAGTCATAGAAAAACCATCACCCTTTGACTCTAATGATTCAGCACGGATGATATTGTGATCATATACAAAGAAAATGTCAAATGGTGTGGTGCAACATTGACTAAGGATTCAAACCGCAGCAGGTAGAGTTGTGTGATAGATTTATGATAGTAAAGTAGATAAATTGAAGGCTTATTGAAAGTTAAACGGAGAGTAGCTCTATTCTGTAAGCAATGTCATGACGTTTAAGACAACAAAAACAAAATTCAGTCTCCTTGAATGTTCAAAGGCTTCTAACATAGATGGAAGAAAGAACCAATAAGGATTTAGAAAACAACTTTTGTCTGGCAGATAGAACATATGAAAATGGATTAGAATTAGAGCGTATCATCAAAGAAGAAGGAAAGTAGTACTCACAACACATCTAGAGTTCCTTGGCCTCACACTCTAGATTCCTAGAATGCAATAGCATTAAAAAAATCCAAAAATGTAGGTTGAAAAGAGTTGCAGAATGCCTTAAATTATGTAAAGATTTGAAATATTAATTGATCAAAACACTTTTTATAAAACAATATGTTCATAAAAAATATCCCCAATAATTTAACCAATAAAGATTTGAAAAGAGCCTAGATCCTAAGATACTGAATCCAGCTCATATATAAATCTAGACTTTAATGGCCTTAAATCTTGATAAATACCAGACCCAATACTATTCCTGACTAACGTGTCTGTTTGATTAAATTTAAAAACCTCTATTTTAGTTTTTAAAAAGAAAAATGTTTGGCTGGCGGTGTTGTCGCCGTAACCTGACACTCTCCACTGTTGCTCACTTCACCCAACATCCTCCATCATTAGCCCCTACCCGTCACTTCCTAACACACTACACCACTGCCGCCATTACAATCCAACACCTTCCACCAACTTTGTCACTGCCACAGCCCGACACCATCCACTCTTGCCACCACCTGACAGCCTCTGCCTCCTCTGCTCTCAAATTGTCCTCCATGTTCATCTCAACTTCCACCCGGCACCATTCATCTTTGCTGCTGCTGCCATGCTCCATTTTAAAAACATGTTCTCACTTCTCATAACAAATTCATCAAGCAATTTTTATGAGCTCATTACTAATTGTTTTCAAATTACTGTTACCAAACAGATTTTTTTTATCTTTTTTGCCGTTTTAAAACAGTTTTCAGAATTGTTTTATTGAACAGTTTTTTAAAAAAGAACAGTATCATACAATCCCTAAATCTGGTTGCCTATGACACTTACTTTAAGCAGAGCATGCTAGCAGAGAAATTTTTTTAGACAGACTATGGGGCGAAAGGAAATAATTCGTAACCAAAAAGACAAGAAAGAATGAAACGCACCACTCACAACAATACAGCCAGCAGCATGATCCCATATTTTTTCACGGTATCCTTTGTGGGGAAAACGTAAGTATATAGCCCCATCTCCTCTGGAAAGAGCTCCATATTTTGCTTGGCTGTCAATTCTGACTGGTGGTGCTTTGACGCCGAGTTTCTGTTCATGAAGTCATAATGTTCAAGGAATGTCTGCAGATTAAATCTAAAAATGCAAGAAGTAAAAGAGAAAATAAAATGATAAAAAGGCAAATGATTGACTATAGAGATAGCATTACTTCTGCAATAGTGCTAGACAAGTCGTGTGAGGAGTGTGCTGCTTCATAAGATTCAAAAAATGACGCTTCTTCTGGATTATCAACAGCACTGACATTCACCTGGATGATGATAACACGACAATTGGTCATAACACAATTGACAGTGTTATAAGCAAAAGTTTCAAGTATGACAACATTCTATCAATACCAACCCTAGTTTGTGTAGAACCATCCAATGCCTGCATATATGTTCCATCACCAACTTTAGCAAAGAAAAGACAACCAACTTCATTAGAAGAAGAATGCTGCTGATTGCGGCCAATGGTCGCCAGTGGAAGATTTGGACAAGCCAAGACCCCCAATACAACTTTCCCTTCATGTAGCAAAGCTAATGCTATGGCATATTGGTCTCCTCTTACAAACCTATAATGCCAATTCATAAGCAACAGCTACTTAGTAACTCAGCACATTGATCGTGCAAGTGAAAAGTAACCACTCGATCAAATGTTTAATTCTTTTGTTGGGCAGAAAAGTAACCACTCAATCAAATGTATAATTCTTTTGTTGGGTAAAGGAAATTTGTTAACAAATTTTAGATTCAAAGTTTATACTTATCTTGATCAGAGATTCCAATTTTAGCAACCTGAAGTTTTCTAGGCAAACCAACATGCCCTGCGATAGATAATGTCTCTAACTCTCTTGGTCAATACTAAAACCATCTTTTTAATTATAATTTGTTTAATAGTAAATTAAATCCAACCACTGTTTTTGTCCTACGTTCTACAAAGATAGTGAATAATAACTGCAAGCTTATTACGCAAGTAAATATTAATAATAAAACACATATTACGTGTATATATATTTATTATAAGATGCTACATCTTACAAACAACTCCATGCTGCAAGAAGATTCCAATTTTTCAGAAAGAGTAACTGATGAAGCTTAGACATGCAAAAGACAATATTCACACCTCATTGATTTTTTGTTTAAAGAAAAAACACATACCCTTTAGTACCATCTATTGGATCCAAAACCCAGTGCCGACCAACAGGACCACCTTCAGACTTTCCATTATCAATGGCCTTGAGCACATCATCTGTTGTTAAAGTAGAAAAGCTATGTGATCCTTCATTAGCTAGAGTATTGTTGACAAGTTCTGTAATGCGCTTCAGTGTATCCTGGCCACTTTCCTTACGAAGATCCCCTGAATCCTAAGAGAGTTTAAAAACAGGGATTTTAAGAAAAGAAAGAAAATTCTGTTATGTCTATAGCAATCTGTAAGAGTTACAATTTCACCTCCTCAGCTACTAAGGAAAATGGCTCAGAAGGAAGCTCTCTCTCAAGTATCAAGCTGACCAAGACCTGTGAACCTGTGAACCAAATGTAAGCAACACAAGTTTATACTATACCAATAGAAGTATCATTATTCATCGTTTATCAAATATATGATTTCATTTTGAGTTTACTAAATAGAGGTATCAAATTAAGGCTTCCCATTTTTCTCCCAATTATGAGATTTCTAATAGTTAAGAGAGAAACGAATACCGAAAGAAGGTTTAGTATGAATGGAGAAAGGAAATGAAAGAGTTACTAACCATAATCAGCAACAGTGACGGGACTTTTGTCTGATTTAGAGTGTACATCAGAGTGCAAAAGAGCCTTTTGCACTTTCTGAAGGAATTAAGCAAGAAAATGAAAATGAAAATGAAAATGAAAATCCAAAACGATGAATTGAAATGATAAAATGATTGGGGAATGGCGTGCCTGGCAGAGACGAGCAGCGAGAGTGGCAGCTTTCTTAGCAGCAGCGAGTTCCTTTTCGTAAGACATTGAAGAAGCTAAGGTCGTTAATGGCGACCAACGACAAGAGAGAGAAAACGATCTTGGAGTTCTAGTTGGGGTCGATTCGTAACAATTCCAATCACTTCCAACCCTTATTGCTGCTGCTCTTGCTCTTCCTCCCAACCAACGTGTCTGTGTCCCCATTTTTTTTCTCTATTTTTTTTTAGTTAAATTAAATAAATGTATTTATGTTAGTCCCACACTTTCTCTATGGCTCCATAATATTTTATTATTTTTAAATAAACTAATTATTTTATTAGTAAGAATAAATAAAATGGTTGAAGTGAAGATAAAATTGAAAACAAAAACTTTTATACTTAACTAAATTTGCTATCTTTTTATATACAGGTACAGATATATTAAAAAAAAATGCACTTATTCAATTAAGTAAATAAAGTAATTTAAATTAAAGGTAAACTTGGAAGAATAAAGTTACACTAAAATTATGTATTTCATTTATATATAGTATAAATAATAATAATAATAATAATAATAAAAGATAAAATATCCTATCACAAAAAAAAGCATAAAATACTTGTATGTATTTATTTTTCTAATGTAAAACGAATTATGTAAAAGGATTCAAATCTCCTTCACAAACTTGTACAGCTTTAATTTCTATGAGATGTTATCATTTATGCTCACAATTTAAATTTTAAAATTTTATGATACAGATGATGAAAACAAAAATTATTATATAATGTTAGAAAAACAAATCATTCACATTAAATTAAACGGTGCATATTAAAAATTTAAATGCACACATATATGTTCAAAATAGTAGTACTAGTGATTAAGGATCCGTACATGCCAGACCGAGTTAGTTGTTGTAACGTCTCAATTTGTTTTGTGAAAAACATTTAGAGCTTAAGTTTGGTTTGTGACATGTTTTAAGTTTATTTTTTAGGTAAAAATTTGGTATTGATTGAAGTCTCATATGACATATTTAAAAGTTTATTTTATTTTAATATATAAATAAATAATTAAATATATCTTTAAATAGATTAACGAGTTAATATGTCAATAAAATTAAGTTATATTTTGATATTTAACGTGATATTTTAAAGAATTTGACTTTATATGACATCTTACTTCAATTCTATTTTATAATAATACGTTTAAATATGTCAAAAACTAAAAAAATAAATTAATATTCTTAAATTTCTAAAAGATCAAAATTTAATATAATTATTATAGTAATAATAAAAAAATACTATTTATATTTATTTAAATAGGTTGACTTGATAGGACTAAAATATTTTTTATATGACATATAGTTTGACATTTTTAATTAAATAGATTTTTTTAAAACATTATCATTGTCTATTTAAAAAAAAAAGTTTGATGATTTGCATAAACTAACCGTAAACATATGTTGGTCGATCTATTCCCACATTTACTTGTGTTTGCTTTACTTAAAAAAATACTGGTGTGAAGGAGAATTCAATATTAACATATGAGGTTCTTTTGGAACAATATGATTCACCTTTTCAAAATTTGTTTTAATATTGTTTGGAGTTAGAGCCGATCCAGAAAGAAAAAAAAAAAAAAAGAGCTTAATTTGTTATGGACAATTCTCTTTTAACAAATGATAGCACGTTTAGAAGAAGTATGACCAATTATAATTCATGTTTGGCTCCTCAAAATAAGATTTCTTCTCGAGCCATGGTTGGCAACTTTGATTATAAGAAAACTTGGGCAATATGGATGTAGCTAAAGGGATCCCCATGCTTGCTTTTGGAGTGTTGATTGGTCTTATATGTTGGAGAACCAAGTCAAAGGCATCATAATAAGAAGCATACGTGATTGTTCTTCTACCTCTAATATTTATTTATAAGTACAAAAAATACCATCAAAATCACATTTATAATAGTATTTTTATTTAGTTTTTAACAATTAAAACCTGACTTTTAAGAATTTCTCGTGTTTATTGAGAGAAAACATCTATTATGAGCATAAATCAATGAGAATTTATTCTCTTATCTACAAATTTCTAATAAATAAATAAAAACACGTGAAAACAAAGTAACTAAGCCAAAATCCAAAATAGATAGGTTGATTGCATCCCAATAAACATGTATGCCTAAAATAAATATTAGTGTAAGCTTTTAAGTAAAATTTAAAACATTAATTATGTTTTACAAAACACATATTAATTTTACAATGTAAAATAAGAGAAAAAATATTTTTAAAAATAATATGAAACCTATAAAATTCGACCCAAAATATTTCAACAAAATAAAATAAATAAATAAACTGCATTGACCTTTGAAGAAGAGGCATTTTTTAATATAAGTTATTAAATATTAGTGACCAGACTCATCCTAAATATTTTAGAGATTATGTTCTAATATAAAAGATTAAACTTTTAATAAAAAAATAATTTTAATAATTAAAAAAAGAATAAAATAAATTGTAGTCCCTGTAAAATTTCAAAATTTTATTTTTAATTCCTTGTCTCTACATTTTTTTACTCACTTTTAATACCTATTTTGAAAAGTTTTTTTTAAAAAAAAATTGATATTGTTAGTCTCCAAAAAAAGTTCCTATAAAATTAAAATACAGACTAAAAGTAAAAAAAAATTATGGACTAAACTAAAAATGTCATCATTTAGAGATTAAAAACATATTTAATTAAAAAAAATCACTCTCATTTTATTATATTACAAAATCAATAAAAAAAAATTACATCTCTCAACAATTGAAGGCTATGTGCTGTTAGGCTGGATACACAACTTAATAGCCAACCATGTTAATATGTATACAGACGCTTCCGTGTCAATATGTTCAGTTTTTATTGTACTACTATGTGTATATATTTTATTGTGTTTCTTTATATAATTTTGATTACCATTTATAAGTTATTTATATATATTACACATGTTTTCATGCACTTGCTATGAGAATTTGTGGTATAAAATATATACATATATATATATATAAAACAACACATTATTATTTGTAGATAAATTTGATTGTAAATAGTTAATAATTAAGTACTGTATCAATTGAAAAACGGTTAAAAAGTAAATTAAAAGTTATAAAAATAATGCTACACAAAATTAAAAAGGTACCACGTTTATTATCGTTATAAATATTATATATCATATCGGAAATCAAATTAAATTGTGAATGAAATCTAAAGAAGTAAGAAGAGATAAAACAATTTTTTAGGAAAAAGTTATTATAATTTTGTTAGGAAAAGTTAAAGATGCTAGGAAATAATAAAAACTGGAAAATATCATTTATGAACAAAAATTAAGCTACACCAAAAACAAAAAACGAATCCCCTTTATATATAATAATAATAATAATAATAATAATAATAATAATAATAATAAGTATGGTATACATTTTACACGTATATAAAACTAATTTATTAGTGGGTCTAAAACTCTTAAAGTTGGGCTAGTCCTACAACCAATCCACGTGAAATAGATTCCTCCAATACTAGGTGAGATTGCTATCAATTGTGATGTGAATTTTGGACAAAACGTAGCTTGTGGAGGACTATTAAAAAAATGATCAAGGCCATTTTCTTTTTGGTAATGCATTTGAACTTGGTCATTTTACAATTTTGGAAGTGGGATCGTGGAAAATTTAGCATGGGCTAAATATTGCGGTTTTTCTTTGTTATTATATCTTTCTTTTTTAAATTAATCAATATATCTTATTTGAAGGATAATTTTTTTTAGTAGGAGGTCGCAATTTTATCTACTAAAAAATTAAAATTTAAAGATAATCACATCTTAGAACTGACCACTTATTAAAGTGTGTATTGTAAATTTATATCAGAAATATAGATCATTAAAATCACTAGTAGTTAGTTATAGATAGTTAAATCTACCGATTAGTTAGTTTATATATAAGTCATAATTGTGGTTCATTTGTATTCACTTCCTCATTTCATATTTTCTCAATTTGTCAATTCAATTTTCATATATTCTCTATTTTTTATTAGTGATATCATGTTTCTTAACAATTTATGATCCCATGAGGTTGCTAAAAGATGATTTGTTTTACTAACCATGTTTGTTAATGTCTTCATCGATTCATGCGACAAGGTAAGCACACCAAATGACATGTGTAATCGTTAAACATGATCTCTTTTTAAATATTAACGTTTGTAGCGCTAAAAGATGATTTTTCTGTTATATTTAAATAAATTATTTATGTGAATTCAATTTTATGTAAAATTAAAATTATGTATAATATGTAAATTGACTTTGCGTAGACTATTTTAGTGTAATTGAAAGAAAAAAATAGTGTAAATATTAATATTAGGAATAGCTAGGGATGTCTCTCCTACTTTTGTTAATTTATATAATTAAAAAAAAGTTTTATAAATTAATTTAAAATATATATATATATATATATATCTAATTGTCATATGAGAGTGATTTTATTAATTTAATATGATTATAAATATTTATCATATTATTATGAGATATGTATAAAAAATATTACAATAAAATAATATTATTTTACTTTTAATATATTTATATTTTATATTTTTAGTGCATAATTCTTCATCGTCTCAAGATTATTGGACTAAAAGATTATCAATTTTGATATTTATTAGAAATAAGATTTGGTGACACCGTCTCATTTCAATTTTGGGTTAAGAAACACCATCTCAAAATATTTAGTGTTTAAACACTCACAAAAATGACATTTTTATTTATTTTTGTTTAAACCCTATGCATTTATCCGTAGGCCTTAAGCACATATGTACATATTAAAAATAATAAAAGAAAAACCTGAAAATATTGGAATATTTATTTTGTCATAATAATAAACTAAACTGATTCTAATTATTTAAAAATATCTGGATATTATTTTGGATAATAACATTACACTAGTGACTAGTCTAACATTAAGAGAGAGGAGCCCTCTTAGGAGCACCCTTTCTTCTAGTACTACCAAGAGAAAGAAAAAAACCATTGGTTTTGTTGTTGTCTTTACATGAAATCATAGAACGGCTAGTAGCTTCTTCAGTAGGGGCAAATTGGGTATTATCATTATATTCATCAATAACCTCAGAGCTATCCACCCTTAAACCCTCGAACTGCGAATATGAAAAATCGGATTCATCAAATCGATGTAATATGCTGGACAAGCTTATACCCTCGCATACCATGTGATCAACCTGCATATCATATTTTATTTTATAACAATTATTTTTTTGTGCTTTACAACGTTTATTTTAAATACTATTTAAATACATTTTTATACACATCCCAAAAAACAGATAAATTAATTAAAGCTGCAATCTCATATACCTGCATTTATTTTTTTATTTTTTTGCTGTCACATTTGAGGTTTTCAAGAAGGGAAAAGACACTAGCTGGTTCCTAAAGACACAAACTAAAAACTAGTACAGTAGTAATTATGCCAATGTGCTAAGGATAGACTAGCGGCTAGTCTTTTCAAAATGGATATATAGTGGTATCCCATCCCTAATTATAACACTATTATTGTCTATATATTTTTATTTTTAATCACTTCAAAATATAATTTTTAAAATATAATTTTTATATTTCAATTATCAATATGCGTTTTAGAAGTCCATGTTAACTTCGTGTTGTTTTTCTTATTATTTAAAATATTTAATCTATATATAAAATTTTTCAAAATGCAACTCAAACACTTTTAGAAACAAAAAGAGTATTTATATGGAAGAGGGGTTTTATCAACTACTTTCTCTCTTTGCATATCCTACATTTTTTATAATATTGAATTATTAAAGAGATTTATTTAATAAATGTTTATACAATGTTGGGTCAAAGAAATTAAATACTAGTTAAATATTATTTTATCTAAAATAAAATAAAAATAATAACTTAACCGTTGATATACTTGATTTTAATATTATTTTTAATATTATACACTTAATATTATTTTAAATATAATATTATTTTAAAATTATAAATAATTAATGTACAAATAACACCCATTTAAGTACTACAAAAATAGAGAATGTGTGAATGCTCTTAACATCTTCCAAACACTACTCAATGTAGAGGAAGTACTTCCTTTATCACTTATTATAAAACCTTTCAAACATATATTAAGAAAAATACTTGTGTATAAAATGTATTACTTTTATATATTTACTTTTTCCCATAATTATTTATATATATATATATATATATTACCGATAATTTTATAACAATTTATTTTTCACAAGTTTATAGTAATTTTTTCATAAGTTTATAGTATTTTTCAAAATATTAATTCAAATAATGTTAAAGCTGCTGAGGATCGCATTTTTTAGATGCTAATTAATTTATCAAAAATTTATAGATTTCTGATATATAGTAGAAAGTAGTAATTTCAAAGTGAAATTAGAAATATGTAATGCTAATCAAATAGTAAAATTAATATTACTTTAAAAATTGAAATAGTCAATCAAATTAAAATACTTAAAAAAAACAAAAATAGATCCCTCATTCTCAATAATAAGTCTTGCATAGTCACAAAATAAAATGCATAATATTTAAACACATACACAAAAGAAACATTTTTTCTAATAATAAAAAAAGAAATTTACCTTTTATTGATGTTTAAAAAAAATATCTTTTTTTGTATGTGTATCATGTATTTGGTTTTGTAAGTATACAGGAGAGGTCAGTTTTGGGGATGAAAGGAGTATGAATGAATTATTAGATGGAAGAGTTGGATGTTGACTAGTAATTTGTTTGTGGCGAAAGGAGAATGAGTGTATATATAGAGATAGAGCTAAAGAGACATAGAAATGAGACAAAAAATACTTACCTTGCATGAGAGAGAACAGAAATGGAAGGGCTCTTGAAGAATCCTGTCACAAGAGCAGCAAGCATTGGCATTACCTTTGCATGACCTTGACTGCGCTCTCTCATTTAAGAATATCACTTTCGCACCGTTAATTGTATATGGCTGCATTTCAATTATATTTCCAAACAATATAAGCTATCTTAACTAGTTATTCATCTTGGGCCACAATCTTTTCATCTATCATTATTCAATTACAAATGTTAAAGTTTTATCATGAGATGGATAAAGTCACATGTGAAATATTTTCTTTATAGATATTTTTAAGTGGAATTTTTATTTTAGTTTTCCTTGAGTATCTTGAGTGAATGATAGTGATATTTTCTCTAGTTTTGAAAAAACATTCAATACACACTCAAATTATCCTCTGGTTATGGCAATAAGAACATAATCATATATTTCAAAATTACAAATATTATATATATATATATATATATATATATATATATATATAAAATTGTGTTTTTATAAATTAAAGCTAAAATTTTAATTATATCATATAGTAAATGACATTAATAAATGTAAGTGTGATAAAAAAATATTTGATTCATTTTTTTTTAATAAGTATAAAAAATATGGTATTTTTTCAAAACTATTGAAAGTGTTAGTGTTATTGAAATAAACCTTACAATTTTCCCTATTGTCAATGGTCTATCTATGTTTTGAGTATCATCTTACAATTGAATGTTTATATTTGTTGGGGGGTTTTGTATTTGTTTCTTTCTTCTGTAATTTTTGTATATTTATTTTTATTTTAAAAGAGACAGTAAATACTACAATATTTAACTTACAAAACTACAAAGTCTTAGATCTAAATTAATGACCAAACATATAACCTAATAATATCTCTATTTATCAAATTGAACTAGAAATTAAAAAATTCATGTTCTTTATTTTATATGCTTCTTATGCTCAAAATAATATTTGTTAATAATATTTTGATTTATCAAAAAAATTCAATTACAATTACGTTGATTAATCTCGAGAAGGCTCAATCTACAATATTCAATTACAATAAGTATTATTAAATCCGATATTATATATAAAAGAGTTAAGTCAATAAAATTTAATATATTTATTTTAAATTTTAAATCAATTATATTATGTTTCTTGACTCTAACTTTATCTTAATATTATTATTTAGTAGGGGAAAAAATTCCAACAATTTAGTAATATATTTTTCATGTACTATATGTTGATACTTGATCTCATAAAAAAAGATACACGTTGATCTTGATTTTGGTTTTTGGGTACTATGATTTTATATACCAAAAATAATAAATACTAATATGATTTTATTTTAGTAACTTGTATTTGTCTGACCTGAATATTGGAGCAATCGATGAGCTTTTCAAGGTCACCCAATCGAACCACGTCATGGTAAACATACCTTCTCACCTGCACAATGGCAGCAAAAACACATCAATTATTGTAACACATTATTATTGGACATACATACCAAAATGCATGATAATGAAGTTCTGAGTAAGCAAGTAAACAAACCACTTTCCATTTTTATATAATATCAAAAGAAAATTATGTACCTCCACATATACTCTATTTCTATCTATCTTCACACATATTTTCACAGACTTTCAAATCGAAAATATGAATTTAAATTTATATATACACGATGAATTAAACCAACAATAAATAGTGTATATACCAAAAGACTATTATTAATTTTTTTAATAATTTTATTATCATGAAACAAGTTACAATGAAGGTCAATATGAATATGAAACAGAAAATAACCAATTATGTTTTTTTACTATTTTGAGAAAAATCAAATACTCTCTCCGATTCAGATTCAGAACTTAAACAACAAAAAATCTAATCTATATTAGAAAAAATAATAAGTAGTTTTAATATAAAAAAAATTAACTAACTCTATTAAATTTAAATTTAAATTTTAAATAATTTTTTTCATGGTACAAGTTTTCTCCATAAAGAATAATTTAAAGAATACAATTGAATTTTTTATTACTTTGAAAATTTTGAATAACATCAATTATGTATGAAACCGAAAGTAAGATTATCTATTTTTCTTATATTAGAGACTCAAGGGAGAGCTGTGTTGCATAAACAATTAACATGAATATAGTATATTAATAAAAAAAGAATATATAATATTAAAATTGGAAATAATATTTTTTTTCTAAGACAATTATGATAGAGAGGAGATGAATTAGGTTTTGGTTTGTTGTTTTGTATGTGAAGTAGAGAGACAGAATTGGGTCAAACCTTTCGCTTTCGATGAAAGGAACTGGTGAGAAAGCTTAGCAGAAGAAATTGGATAAAAAAGGGATCTTATTCCATTAATGGGAAAGAAAGCAAAACTAAAAGGTGGAAATCCCATAGAACACATTGTGAACCACTTTTATGAAACAAAAAAAGTTGAAAAGCATGTTTAAACATACGTACATACATGTTCATATCTTGGAAACACCAAACACAATGAGACAACATTGGTGACTGCTCACTTCAAATTGACTAGGCCTTCCCCAACATTTTCTTTTAATTTATTAGAAATTATAATATGAAGAATTGTTAAACCAAAAAATTTGAATTAAAAGAAATTAACCTGGAGGAGAGGGTGTTGGAGGTGAGAAGGTAGACAGTGAGTGCAGATGGAAAGACAACAATGCAAACAAAGAACGTTCTTCTCATTCTTCTTTGTATTAAGGTGGACCCCACAAACACCAAAGAATGTTTCACCCATTAGTTTCTCTAACCATGCAGGTATCACTACTTGTTGTTTCATTTCCTTCATGTCGATTCCTCTTCTTGATGATGGGTCACTTCCACTTCCTCTCATGTCTCACCACAACTTCTAATCTTTTCTTTTTCAAACTCTCTCTCTCTCTCTCCTAACACAACAGAACACGATATTTATGAACTCTCAGCTTTCTGCTTTTGTCAACTGCTTGCTTTCGAGGACCATTTCCCATTTTTCTTACTCATCATTCCTTATATAATAACCCTAGACACTACCAATCCATTTTTTACAAAATATTATTAAAATATAATATTAATTATATTTTCAAAACAATGTTAATAGTAGTATATTATCTAATTAATTATATATGACAGAGGAACTCATTCATTGGATTGTGTGGACAATCACATGTACTTCATTTTGGAAATACAAATATTTTCGTACTACTTAATACTATATTTATTTCATTTTAATCGTATGGTTCGAATTTTGTGTGGATTTTCTTAAAAATGATTAATTTTGTTGAATTTTATTTTAGTTGAAATTTTTATTGAATTGAAATATAATAAATAAATGTATATTAGTAAAACAAATAATTAATATTATAAAATAACAAATAATTTAAAAATATGATAAATACATTTTAAATTAGCAAAGGGACATACATTAAAAAAATACAGTACTAGATGACAAAGAGCCGAAAAGCAGTCGTAAAAAAAAGGGCTAGAAAATAATTATGTTATATTTGAGTGTGTTTTTCTTTATATAGATAAAATTATATAATTATTATTAAAAATTTATAAAACAATTATAATATTTTGGGTTTAAATTTGCAATATGATCTCAAACCTTGGAAAATATGTGTGTCGGTACAAATTTTTTGTATAATTATCTTTTTTATCTTAGAAAAAACATAATTTGTGACTTAAGAAAATATGTAAATGTTGTTATTAATTTTTTTTCAAAAATCTGAAATAAGACATAATAATATTAATATTTTTTAGTTGATTAATTAATTTTAGTAATACAATATGTGACAAAATTTAAAGGGATACATAGTATGTCTCGTAACCCAAAATTTTTACGTCCATCCCGGTATATATATCACTCATAATTCAATATCTCTCATTTTACTAGGATAATTTTTCCACTTGTGGTAAATAGTAAAAAAATAGCAATAACTAGTCAAGCACAGTAACTGTTCAATATCTCTTAATTATATGTCTCTACAACTTTTCACTATTTAACTTAGTAATTGTGGCACCACTATCTCTCAATTCAACATTTGATAAAATTACTATCATATTTTATTTATTTATATATTTTTTACTGAACTTTGTGAAGTTATTATTATTTTTCGATGGAAGTGTAATAATTACTCTCTATGTGTCACTTAGAAATTAGAATCACCGCATGAGAGATGACAGCAATTTCCAATAAATAAAAACGTGAGTTTTTATTTTTCTTTTAAATTGAAGTTTTGTTTAGATTAATTTTGAAGTAATAATAAAAAATGTTGTTCATTAGTATTGTTAAATTAAATATTTTTTTATGCTCATTCGAATTATAATTTAGAATATTCACTTTGCCTGTGAATTTATAATTGATTTGATTTTTTAGACAAACAAAATACTAATTCAAAATATTGATTTGATTCAATTTAAAATTTTCAACAAAGTAGACTTTTTTTTTTTTTAAATCAAAAGAGCTATGGTGCTATAGGATTTGATGGGGGGTGGAACCAGAAAGGAAGTCCAAAATAAACACTACAAACATCACCCCGAGTGTTGACTTTAAAAGGTTCGAGTATTACAAACTCAGTGATTGAAAAAATGGATGTCCTTTTTATATTATTTCAAGATAGAGATACATTTGAAATTACCAAAAATATAAGGCTTGTCTTTGGAAATCCATGTTAATTATGGAAGCTAAAATTACCACCTTGCATTGAGCTGACTGCCCTTTGTGGCAAGTATCAAGGATTTCCAAACAAGAGTTTGTTTGGAGTCTCAAATTCAGGATTGAGCTTAGCAAGTTACACATATTTAAAAAATAGATGGAGATTGGTTTCAGTTGCCTTAGTACATAAGTTACATATAGATAGGGAGCTTTATTGTGTAATAGTCTCCATATGGTGAGTGATTTTGAGGGGAGACTGAGGGACTCCATATGAATTTGACCTTTTGGCTTCATTTCAATAAAAACTAAACTAGCAATACAACTAGGAGCAAAATAATAACGTTGGGAGCTAGAACAAGAAATAACTATTTTAGTTAAGGAGTGATCAACCAAATTCCTCTGTCTTGTAACAAGTTTAGCTTAGAAGTCTTTTAATTAGGATAGTCTTTGAGTTTGACATTTTTGATTTCAAAATTTTATCAAATTTATAATTATGATTTTTTTTCCGTAAGTTGTAATTTGGTGATGTGACAATCATATAAATAATATGTGTACGATGATTTAAAATTAAATAATATTATTTTAATAAATTTTTAAAATAAATAAATATTAAATTTTTTAAATTTCTTTTTTATATTTAAAATTTTCATTTCTAAAAATTAAAGAAAAAATTAAATTGTTTTTTTTATTATTTTTGAATATTAAATAATTTTTTTTCGTTTTCAGAAACTTTATAAAGAAATTTTTAAAAAATTATTTATTTTCTAGACTTAGACTATTATATTTAATTTTTGTAAGTATATGACCAAAATATTATACCAGTATAAAAATAAATTTGATCATTAGTCTTAAACACCTATTGCGACTTTTATTTTTTAGAGCCAACATCTCTTGAGACTTGCACACAAAAAATTGACATTGGAAATGTTGCAACGCGAGTAAATATGTCATTAATAACAGAACAAAAAAAAAATTGTAATTAATAATTTGTTCTCTCGTCTCACGGTTATATTTTACATATTTGTTAAAATGTTTGAAAAAACTCTTTTGGTGATAAAGTATTTTTAGTAAATGACTTACGAAAAGTATCACTAAATTTACAATTCATTTCCATCCTTACGTATATTTTGTCAATAAACGATTAAATTGGTTATATTTGAGATTATTTATGGTCGATATCAATAAGTACTTTTTTTTTCTAGAATAATGAGCAAACCCTTTTTTGTTGATGAAGACTTTTGATTTTGCATTTTTTTTAATCATGGATAATTTGTGAACAGATTAATTTAGTTGTTAGGATTAATGTTGGTGTATCAATAATGTATCTTTTCATTTTCTTAATAATTAGTGTTAAGACATGAATGAAAAATATCTTAATTTATGATCAATTTGATTTGAATATTCTAATTTTAAATTATATGAAATTTATTTTTCTGTACAAAATTATAGACAAAATTACATTAATAGTTATTATTAGAGAGTCTGAAAGTGCAACACAGTGTCAAATACTCCAAGAATTTGACACCATATTTGAACTCAACAATTATTTGAGTATGTTCGATTTTTTGTTTGAATTGATCAAATTCAATGAATAATCATAATTTGATCATTTAAATGTTGGGATAATTTGACACCACATTTTTATCTAACACTTGAACCCAATAATTATTTATTTTATTTTATTATAATATTTTGATCATTTATCTATTTTTTGTCTCAAATTGATTTTTTATTTCTTGAAAGTTAAAACTTGTACAAGTTAACCTTTTTTTTTTCTTTTTTATTAAAATATGTTGAGGTGTCAAGCTACATTGTCAATTTTCAGGATTTGTTATTTATTTTGACTTTTTTTAAAAAAATTAAGAAATCAACATTCATCATCTTAATCACCTTAGGGGTGTATTGGATTGATTTTAAAAGACTATTTTGACATAAAAAGTCTTGAAGATTTTAAAAGATTATGTAGAAATGTATAGACTTTTTTTTATAAAAAAATAATTAAATACTTTTTACAATAAAAAGTTTACAAGATTTT
Organism: Cicer cuneatum; assembly: GCA_037974295.1. Classification (NCBI taxonomy): domain Eukaryota; kingdom Viridiplantae; phylum Streptophyta; class Magnoliopsida; order Fabales; family Fabaceae; genus Cicer; species Cicer cuneatum. The sequence continues at coordinate 12,339,300 of JBBPBO010000005.1, read as the reverse complement.
AATGGATTTGTAATACAAATTTTTAAAATTTCAAAATATTTTATATATTTATAAGATTTGAAAGAACCCTATAAATTTTTAAAAGAAAAATTCAAAATTACAAGATTGAATGACACGATATAATAAATAATTTTGATAAAAAAATCTACATAATTTTGAAAGTTATGAAAAATCTCTATTGAATAGCACTGAATTTTGTTGTGATCTTTAAAAAGTTTTGAAAATCTTAATTAAATATCTCAATAATTATTTATAATATTTTAAAATCTTAATGGAATACTAATGGATTTTTTCTTAACCAAAAAGTCTTTAAATTTTTTAGAAATCTCAATTGAATACACACCCTTAATTTTTTGTCGTCTTCGATATCTTACTCTTAAAATTCCAAAAAATTAACATTCAAACATTAAAATTCAAAAATAAATACTAAATATATCCAACCCATCAAAATACCCAAAATCAAACCTAATGAAATTTTTTGTTAGCGAGTAATGAATAGAATTGGAAACCCTAGGTGGATATGTTAATTGAGTATTTGCATGAGAATGAAAATAGAGGGTGTGAATTGGGAACCCAAAAATAGAATAATATGAGAAACAAAAATATTAGTGTGAAATAGGAGAAGACGAAAATATTAGAGAAGCAATGAGTGGGCTTGACCCAGTGTAAAAGTAGCCTTGGAGCACACCATATTAGTACTACTATTATGCTATTTCTATGAGAGAGAGTGTGTGTGAAGAGGAATTTAATAATTTTGAAAAACAAAACAAAAAGAATCTAATAATAATGAGAATAATGGTTGCTGATGTTTTCTACCACCCCATCATGGTTGCTAATGTTTTATATCTTCACCACCATCATCATTATTCGGTTTACTTCTTCAAATAGAGGGGCCGAACAATAATTTGGAGATTTTGATTTTTAAATTTTGTTTTTTTTTTTTTTTAGATTTTAAGATTAAAATGATGAAGATGACAAAGAAGGTAACAAAGATGATGAATTTTGTTTTTAGTTTCTTAATTTTGGATATTGCATTAACTTTTTACCTCGGTATGTTTTTTTAATAAAAATTGAAAAATTAAAGACTAAATTACTACATCTAAATAAAATAAAAGACTATATATATAATTTTATAAAAAATATTATTACCGCTTCCTTTAATTATAACTAATTTTTAGGGGAAAAAAATTGTTCTTAAACATAAGTACAATTATAATTTATTAGATGTATTTATTAAATTTTTTAAACACACTCTTTATTAATATTACTAATTTCTTTTGAAATATGAAATATCAAGTTTAGCTTAACACATAGAATAAATACATTAAATATTCTATCAATTTTTTTTAATATGAATAAGAAATAATAAATTAATATATTTGAACTTAATTTTTAATTAAATATATCAATTTTTCTTCTTATATTTCATTTATATAATATATTATAAGAATAATTCATTCGAAATTACTTCTATTTGATTCTTACAATTACGAAATGTATGTTAATTAATTATGTGTCTAATGGAAAGTCATAACTGGTCATCATACATGACACCCACTTAATTATGGCGTCAAGTTAGTATAAAACTACCTTACTTCTCCTTCAGTGTCTTTTAATTTTTACAAAAATATCTATCGAGTTTTTCATATTTATTAAAAAAGTGTGTGATTTAACTAATGTGTATATTTTATGTATCATCATTATTAAACTATTTATAATATATCAATGTATTTAATGTTAATTTTTATATTTTAAAATAAATTAGTATACATTTAATAATTTGAATAGAACTTAGACACAATTTTTATCAATAGTGTTGTAATTAAGAGTGTAAAGGTAAACGGTCACGGAAAATGAAGTAGTTACTTTCCAAGCCGTCGTCAAAGATTGATTGATTGGTTTGGTACTACCTTTGTTCCGTCAACCTCGGAACCAAACAGTTTTCCAACACGAGATACTTTTAGTGAGTTCCGTGAATGGATTCATCACTCAAATTAAATAGCAATAGCCTACTCAAAATATTGGTTTCAAATTTTAGACATCACAACTAAAGAATATTATTTTTATTTATATCAAAACTTAAAATTTACCCTTTTTACATAGGTAACAAAATAATATATTTTATTCGTTTCTAGAATAATTAAATCATTTGATTATTTCATATATATTAAAAAAGTGTATAAAATTGTAATTTTATAAAATTATTTTTATTTAGTATTGGTGTATTATTAGGATATTTTATTTTTATATCATTTAAAAAAAAATCTCCGATATATCTTACATTGTAATTTATATATTAAAATGCTCTGTTTTTTTTTTTTACCTTTAGGAAGTCAATTTCCGCCATGCGACCACATGAATGATGATTTTTTACTCTGTAGATGTTGCATATTCTGGATGCGACAATCAATACACTTTTAATATTTTTCTTTTTTATTTTAACATAGGAATAATATAGTAGGATGTCACATCTGTAAATACGACCATCTATAAAAAATTAAAAGGTTATAGATGATCGCATCACCAAATGCGACCTCCTACTGTAGAGAAAAAAAATCAACCTTCATATAGTTGTAAGGCGGAGATACGACCCCGTGAAGGTTAAAAAAAGTAGGACATTTTAGTATATAAATTTCAATATTGTAGGGTATATTGAAGAATTTTATAAACAAAAAAAAAGGATATATATATATATATATATATACTTTATTATCAATATAATGAAAAATATTACAATAGAAATGATAAGTAGTGTATTATTTAAAAGTATAATTAGAAAAGGTGTATTGAAAATTGAAAGAGTCAATTATTTTGAATTAATTTTTGTTTTTTTAGATGAGTTAATTATTGTGAGACCGATGGAATAGTTTAAAATTTTGAGAGATTAAAATAATAGCAATTTTGTTAAAATAAACAATACCCAAATTTCATTCTTTCATAAGGAATTGATTGTTTTTTTATCCATTAAAAATATTGTTACGTGTTATATATTCGCTCTAGAATGAAATATAAACAAAAATAATAATTGAAAATTGGTCTATCTGATTAAAAATTAAAATTAAATATATCAATTTTTTAGTTATCATTTTTGTTTATATTTTTATCCATAGTAGTATTTGATTAAAATCGTAAATATTGCAATTGTATGTATCTTTTAATTGTTTATATAATATTTTCTTATGTGTTTTCTGATATCTTACTTTTTGTTTTAAAATAAATAATAAATATTACCATAATTAACTTATACGATATACAACAATTTTATCGTTTGTTAATTGAACTAAAATTTATACAAAACTTAAGGAAGAACTAGAGTATATCTCACATATCAATTTTTTTTTACAAAAACATCAATAGATTCCTATCATGTCCTTCTAAAATGGAGTTATATTTTCTCGCTAACTGCATCCTCCACACATCAACATTAGTGTCATATCTTCTTCGGTTTTAGGCTCCTCATAAGCCATATGACCAAAACTTTCATAAACTTTTTTTATTTTTTTTTTATTTTTTTTTATTTTTTTATCTATGGTATAATCCATAATGGTACATACCATACCATGTATATGGTCTGTCTCTTATCCTTTTTTTAATTGTCGTTTTAAAAAATTTCTATGATATATAATTGCAAACTCGCTTCAACTTTTTTTATGCTTTAAGTTCATTGAAACACTAAAATGAGTTATATTCTATTTATTGAATGACTCAAAACACCCATTTGCAGTGTTGCTGTCTACTAATTTTTGAAGGTGGGTCTCATTTTAAATTTCCGAATTTGTGTTAATATTGCTGACATTCTGTAAAATATATGGAATATCAGACAGAGATTTAGGTGGAAAACATTGTTTAAACTATTGCAAAGGGTATTGGTTGTAAATAATATATATGAATGAAGTTTTGTTTTGTAATAAAGATTAACATGCATGATCGAGCACTCACAATAATTTAATTATATGACAACAATCAAAATATATAGTGGTTGGCAAATAATCCAATGCTCCGGATAAATTTTGACATTTTTCTTATGGATTAATTTGTATTCACCAATGGATTTATATATATATATATATATATATATATATATATATATATATATAATCACTCAATATAATTTATAAAGATATTTTAATATCTGACATAAAAAAGTGGTTATATGATCTAATTTAATTGGAAGTATGTGTTGAAAAATTTACATTATTAATACATAGAAATTAATCTCTTTTTCATTCCAATTGAGGTGAGTTTAAAATTCAACTTTTATGGATTGCTAGGGATCGGACTTGAGTATTTTTTATTAATTCATTCATTGAAACTCATCTATTAGAGCTCAACTTGTTTGTTATTTGTTTACTTAAACTAGGTATTGAAGTAAGTCTCTCAAGATATTTGTATTTTTATTTATATTCAAAATGTTTGTAAATTTTGAATATAAACATTTTGAATATATTACTTAAACTAGGTATTGAAGTAAGTCTCTCAAGATATTTGTTGTTTGTTATTTGTTTACTTAAACTAGCTCATCTGAAATAAAATATAAATAAAAATTATAATTAAAAAAATAATATATTTGAATTAAATTTTTAATTAAATATATTAATTTTTTAATTAGTATTTTTATTTATATTTTATTCTGAAGGGAGTACTTCGTAATTATTTTTCTTATTATCTGATGGCAAATTATGAATCAAATTGATTCAAGCATGATGAAATTGAAATTTACATGAAAAAGTAAGCCAGTGAAATTTTATGAATTTCGAAGACTAGTTGATATTTTTATTTTATTTTAACATACAAATATAGATTTTGAACTATAAATATTAATTATTAAAAGAAATGTGTATTATTTTAATCCAATATAACTTTGCTATATATATATATATATAATATAACTATTAAATTGAGACAAAATATCTTTCGTCGTCTTTTAACTAAATTTTAGGTAACAATTTGGTAATTTATCTTTTATATCTTTCTGATTTGATAATTTATTTAATTTATTTTTTAAAATGTCAACAATGATATCATTTTTTTTAAAGAAATTCAGAAAATTCATCTTCATCTTCAAATAAAGTCCAAAAAATTCAAATTCATATATTCATCAAATACATAACTCAAACATTCAAATAAACTCATATCTTGTTTTTAACAATAAGAAGTAAAATTTTTTAAGATTAAAGACATCAATAAGAAGTAAAAACATCAATTAAATAACTCACATTTTAAGATTTGATTCCCAAATCACCAAGAGAATATATTTTTCTTTTTCTTTCTATCTTTCACCAACATCAAATATGAGTTATTTATTTGACGAATTTGATGATGTTTTTGTTGAAGATAGAGTTGAGTTATGAATTTGATGTTGTTTTCGTTGGAAATAAAGTTGAGTTATGAATTTGATAAAAATCTAGATTTCGTTAAAGATGATAATTATTTTTGTTTGAAGATGATGAATTTAATGAGTTTCTAACAAAAAAGTTACATCGTTAACATTTTAAAACATAAAAAATTAAATAATTATATAAAATTAAATGAATGATCAATTTGAGAAAAAAAAATTAAATAACAGAATTATTACCTAGAATTATTATCTAAAATTACGTTAAATGACTACGGGAGATATCTTACTTAAATTAATATACTTTATTCTAATGGTGAAATTAGTTCAATTTATATTTTATAAAATACTATTAAGAGAATGAATTATTATGCTAAATTTACTTCAATACATCCAAGAAATTTTTTAATAATTTGATTGTTCGATAACAGATCCTTTTAATTTTTAGTGAGGGAATAATACCTCAATCAAAGGAAAATTGGATTTGATACCCTCGTTTAGACCTATACTTCCAAAATAATAAAAACCCATAAATGCCATGTGATTTTCATTTCTAACCACGGTTAAAAAAATTAGCCAAATTTCTGGTACATTAATTTTTTTTTGAAAAATCCGGTATGAAATTATAACTACCGGAAATTTCAAAGTTATAAATTTTTGGAAATTTCAAATTTTCAAAATTTATAACTAACGGAAATTTGAAATTTCCAGTAGTTATAATTTCTGAAAATTTGAAATTTCCAATTTTTAGGTTTGAAATTTCCGGGAGTGCTAACCGGAAATTTGAAATTTCCGGTAGTTCATTTTCAATACCGGAAATTTCAAATTTCCGGTTGACACTTCCGGAAATTTCAAATCTTGAAATTTCCGGTACACATTTTTAACTACCGAAAATTTCAATGAATTTGAAATTTCCGGGAAAAAAAAATTGGAAAATTCCTTACTTTTTCGGATTTGTTTGTATGTGGGCCGGTAACTTTGTTTTTACTGAATAATTGAGGACAATACAGTCAATTCACACTCAAAATTTTTAATTGGGGAGTATAGGGTTAATTGGGGGTATCATATCCAATTCTCCGATCAAAGATAGAAAAAATCTTGTGGTCCATTAAACACTTGCAAAGAAATTTACCCTCATCTTACTCACACTAAAAGGGATGAAACTTACGACCTCTCGGATTCAATATATTTTTTTTTTTATCACCACGTTAAATAATTGAAGTTAACTTGTTTTCGTTTCTAGTTTTGAATTTCTATCATCCTTCATTATAAAAATTAGGTAATTTAGTGAATTATGTTTCAACTTTGACCAATATAATCATAAGCATAAATTTTTCATAGTCAAATATATTTCCTCTGTTCCTAAATATAACACTTTTTTTAGTAAGGTGCATGCATTCTTGCAACTAACAATAAATACTATGATAGAAAAAATAAATAAATTATGGGTAAATTTAGAACATCAATACAAATTGGTAATATATTTAAAGTCGACAGTAATAATTCTTAGTCCGGTTTCAGAGGCTTGCAGTGACACTTGATTATTACTCTCTCTCTCACATGTTTTTTATGTCTCCTTTTCTCACTTAATCAAACTATAATATGGTATCTGGCATAGCAGAGAAATTTGTTTGGATGTCCAGAAATCAGAACATCAAGTTCAGCTTGCATGTTTCACCCTTCTTCCCATCCATACATATCCAACTTACGTAGCAGTGACACTTCTAATCAAAGATGTGTGCCAAAGTTCGAGATGAAATCGACACAACAGTGACACCTTCATTACATTCAATAAATTCATTTTTTTAAATTATTATCGGTGTCTCGGTGTCAACGTGTCAGTGTCGTGTTTGGTGTCCGTGTCAATATACATGCTTCTTAGTTTCCAACACTTCTTCTATGCAGCATGGTTCAAACACAACCTTCAAGTTTTAGTTCTAATTCATCTCTAACACAGCATCCTTCAAGCACTGATCCTGTGATCCAGCCTTGCAATCTTCAAGTTTTAGTTCTAATTCATCAACTGGTTTATGCAGATGTCCGGACACAGAAGCGGCTTGGTGAACTAGGCTACTTAGTTAGTTAAGCTGGGTTGTTAGAGCCTTATACTTAGTTTACTAGGCAAAAACTCAAGTTAATCCTCGAATAATCAAACATCAGTAAGTTTAGTCTCTGATGTTATAATGGGCATGGACTATTCTGACAATAGGTTGTATCTTTCATAGACTTTTATAATAATAGAATGTATCTGATGATTCGAGAACTATTTGAGTTTTTGATTGATTCAGGGACTAAAATGACATAGTCCTACATTTTCATGAACTAAAATAGTGGTTTATCTGTTTAAAAAACTACTTTAAAGATGAAGTAAAAAACAAAAACTTTAAAAGTAAAGTTAAAGTTGTTTGATAACTTTGCAATATTTTTACCTTAAAAGTTATTTTCAAGCTGAAATCCATTTGATGAAATATATTTGTAAAGGCTTTGGTAAAAAGAAAGATCCTACACTAGTTGTTATTTTCGGCAGGTTCTTCTTTGCCACCGTACAACCTTTTGTTTCACGACACTCCTCAGGTTAGCTTTTCTAAAAGCTATTTTTTTTCACTTAAGATAAGCTACTCTTTTTAAGAACTTTTAAGATAAGTGTTTGATCTTGCTACTCCTTTTAAGGATTAGAAAGGCCAATAAATATGTACCAAACACTACCTAATTAGTTGTACAGTACACATGTAACCTGATATTGAGAACTGAAGTTAAGCATTTCAGGGATGGTTCTCTTCTGTTGACTCAAACTAAATAAATTAAGAGATCTCTTAACAAAGGCAAACATGGAAGAAGTAAAAGGAATCTATACTCATGGTTGGTTGGTCCAATTTGTATCTCTTTCTAGTTCCCCTTAATTTTCTCTTATTTTCTCACTTGCTCAAACTCTAATAGACCTAAAGAATTTAGAGATACAGAAAATCATATTCAACAATAATGAAGACACAAATTCACAAAGACAGAAAGAAAGGAAAAATACCTGAACAAGATTTTTTTTTCCGCAAGCTCTTCAAAAAAATATATGATCTGGAGATAGTTACAATTTCGATGATAAAGGATATGAATTTTTATGCATCATTCCAAAACTTTTGTGGGGGAAAAGAATATAAATCTTAAATATTTTATTCAAAATTCTTAAATAGTACATATCTGTCTATAGTATCGGCTTACGGAACATACAAAGAGTGTGAACCTCAAACATTAAGACTGTTTACACTGCTCGGCCTGCAAGTAGAGGTTTAGGAGGCGATAGAGATCTAATTTCGGGAGCAGAGTTGGGGAAAAGTATGTTCAGCTTGTGCATCAGGATATCAGCCCTAGATGGAATTTCATTCAGAAGAAACTGCTGAACTATTGGTTTCTTAAACCACTCCATGACAGAATCTCCCGGTGCCCTAAGAACCACTTTACTCACCTCAAACGGCGACTCTAACGTGCTTAACATCTGTGCAATCACAATCTTTAAAGTTGGTCCCGTCACCAATTTAATCCGTCGCGGGACAATACCATAATATAGCATACGCTTTCTGAACCTGTGAAGAGTGTGCACTACTGCTATAAGGGCGGCTCCAACCGACAAGTTTCTAACATCAAGTGACCAAGCAATGTGCTGATCAAAAACTATAGCCTTTGGGAAAAGTTTATTCTCATAAGCAACCTTCCAAACGCACCGAGCTCTATTTATCTGTCCCATAAGAACTAGGTAATTGAGAAGAACATTGACAAAGTACTTTGCAGCACCTTCTTCCAATTCGTAATCAATACTTTGGAAGAATTCCCTGACAAAAGACAAAACCAGTTGCCCCCTCTGTTCCGGACCAGTGAAAAGTCCACACATAAAAGAGTGTGCCTTATGCTTTGTAGCACTAAGGATAGACATCAAATGCCTCTCATTCTCTTCTTCTTGACACCTAACAAGATGAGCTAAAATAGAGGTGTAAAGTATCAAATCAACTTTTGCAGCAGAGTTAACATACGTCTCGAGAAGAGGCTTGGCTGACTCGTATATCCCGTTCTTCATGCAAGACTCGAACAACTGCCTAATTATAAAATTATTGGTTCTGACCCCCGACGAACCCATGAAACGCAACCACCTCAAAGCAAGATCAACTGAACCTTCCTTGATATACACCATTAAAACATCACTAGCTGTTACATCCACAGAATATCCCATGGCCTTCATTTCAAGTAGAATTTTGGCAGCAACGTCCACCAGTTTCTTATTAGCCAGTAGAGTTAAAAGAACGGTGTAAGTGCTTAGGCCTGGCCTTAAACCTGCATTAGTCATTGAATTGTACAGTTTCATGGCATGATCAATTTGTCCAGACGCAGCGTGCATTTCCAAGAGACAAGCATATGTAGATGGAGTCGGTAGAAATCCAGCTTTCTCCATATCTGAAAATGCAGACATAGCAATATCAAGCTTCCCTGATTTTGCATGGGACTCGATGATCAACGTATACAAGCCGAAGTTTGGCCTGAACCCTGCTAATTTCATCTCATCCCAAAGCCTCAAAGCGGTTTCTAACTTTCCCGATTTCACATAAGATTCAATTAAAGAAACATATATAGTAGGAGGCGGCCGGTACCCATAACCTCGCATCTCCATGTAAACTTTCATAGCACTGTCCAATCTCCCCGCCTTCCCCAATGAATCGACAAGCGACACAAAGATGTTTAAACCTGGGCGGAAATCTCTTCCTTTCATTTCTTGAAAAAGTTTGAAAGCAGCATCAAGACGGCCCGACTTTGCCAAGTTTGGAATCATAAGCTCATAAGTTGAACTATCCAACGAACAATTGGCTTTCTCCATGCTCTCGTATATCTCAAATGCCTTATAAGGTAAACCCTTATTCAAAAACAAAGTAATAAGCGAATTATACGTTTCCGTGTCAACTTCACACCCCCCATCCTGTATTTTCTTAAAGCAACAAAAAGCAACTTCCAACCTCTCAGCCTTAGCCAAGTACCGAATCACTCGATTACACGAAACAACCAACGAAACCCCACTATTACCAGAATCACCAACCATTTCATCAAACAACGATTGTATCCCATCGAAATCCTTACGCTGATTCAAACCATCAAACAACAAAACATAACAATCATCATTAGGTGAATACCAAGATTGTCTCTTAGCCCACCTAAACAAACTCAAACGAGCATCACCATCATTAATAAGCTTCAAAGCTTGAGCAATGTGAGTCATGTTTGGTACAAACTGAAGTTTATCCAACTGGGTCTCCAATTCAGGACCCCACTTCCACCTCATAACAACGTCAACAATTTTTGCACCAGCCAAAGCATTCAAAAAGGGTTTCTTAACCTCACCCACCATAACATGATCATCAACCCCAGGCATCACAGACCTAACACCCTTACCCTTATAAATAACACTACCTGATTCATCTAAATACTCAATTTCCTCTGTCCATTCCTTAGACTCACCACTATTATTACAGTAACATCTAATCAAACTAACATTTTTACCTATAAAGATTGAATCTTTGAACAAACCTGAGATTCTCCGCGTGGAAGTGAAACCGGTTGTAGAAGCTAAAAACGTAAACTTTGGGGAAAAGGGTGTTGGGGAAGTGAAGGAGTGAGAGCGAGAAAGAAAAGGAAGATGGTGGGTGAGTTTATAGAGATTGGAAGAAGTAAAAAGCAATTGACGATTATGGAACATTGAATGAATAGAAGTGATGGAATCGGTGACTCACTTTGTTTTGTTGTAGAATCAAATGCTAAAACCCTGAAACGCTGTTTCAGAGATTTATCTATTTCAATTCAACTTCTTCCTCTCTCTTCTCAGTTTATTCTATACCTACATTGCTGGTTCCAAGTGTGCAAGACCTTTTTTTTAATTAATTATATTGTACCTATTATTTTAGAATAATTAATCGATAAATTTTACCTATATTAAAGGAGATATAGGAATTTGGTGTGATTTTCAATAACACCAAAATGTAATAAAGAGTATGAGAGCGTCATCTGAAATTTAAATGATGTAGATTATGTATCAAATAAAACATTATCAACTGTTAGAAATTAAATTCATCCCTCTTATTTCTACCAAAATAATAATAATAGAATAAAATAAATATTTAATGCATCAAGTTAAACTCATAAAATAATAATGGAATAAAAGATTATATAAAAAAAATTAAATTATTATATAATTAAATATCTTTAATAATTTAACGGTTATAATTAGAAGAGAATTGAATTTTTTTTTATTTTAAAAAAGACGATACATTTCATTATAATTAACATTTAATTTAATAATATCGAATAAAAATAAATTTATAAACTTTATATATATATATAAATTAAGAATAATATTATTAAAACACAAAATTTGATATAAATATAATAGCGAAAGAAATAAGAAGAGATGAATGTTTTTTTTATAAAATATTAAAGATGTATTCCAATCATATTACTAATAAATTAAATTAAAAAAAATAAAAGGGAATAAAAGGTTGCTTGGTTGTGTGATGAATTTTGGTTGTAAAAAAGAGTTGGTAAACCCTAATAACACAAAAAAAAGCATTAGAATCATAGAGAGGGAAAATGGGTGGAACCAGAAACTTGATCGTTCGTTCACTGGCCTTTCGTCATGCAATAAAGAACACTGTACGTCCTCTCTTTAAAATTCACTCACCGATTTCCAAATCCTCTCTCTTCGCCGCCACTATCGCTTCTTCCACTTTCTCCTCGCACCTCTCCTTCCATAACAACTCCCGTTCCCTTTGCTCCGCCTCAGGTTTATTCTTTTTTTTTTTTAATGCTGCATTGCATAATTATTATTATCATAATGATAATGATAATGATAATGATATGAAGTCAATTAACTGTTCAATCATTTTCAGCTTCTCCCGGTGTTATTTTAGTTAATTCAGAGGAAGAGTTTAATAATATCCTTAATAAGGTTCAAGGTTTGTTATTTGTTATTTGTTATTATTAATCTCTTTCCTCTTTCATTTTGCCCCATTTGTTTTTTATTTTGATTAATTTCTTTTGAATCATAGATGACTCGTTGCACGCGATCTTCTATTTCACTGCAGCTTGGTGTGGACCTTGTAAGTTCCTATCTCGTTTCTTCCGCGATCTCACTTTATTCAACAAATTCCAAATCATTATTCATGGGGGTTTATAAAGTGAACAACTTGCGACTATAATTTGTCTCAGCCTTTTTTTTACATGCATACTAACTAACACTTACCTATGATTTAGTATGGTTTTGAAATTTGAAATAGAGAAATTGAAACCAAATAATGAATGGACGTCAACTATGTAGCATGTTTTGTGATGTAACAGGAACTGGTTCAATTAATTCTAATTTCATATTATATCATAATTAAGATATTAGGTTTGTTCATTGATGTTAGGTTCACCAAATGCCCTCATGAATGTTGAAAATATCGATAAGTTCTCTCATTGAAAATACAAAAAATTTACACAATAGATTCCTGCCATTGTTCTGGTTGAAAGTTGTCATTTGTTAAAACTGCCAAATGCTTCTGTAAAAATTATGCTGGTGACACTCTATGCCCATAGACAGTCTACTGAGTGGCGGTGTTCATGGTTCAATTGTTCATACATCTTTCTTGTTACATATATTCTAAGTGAAATTTTCACAGTTTTGCTATTCTGTATTTCTGTTTAGGCAGGTTCATTTCTCCTATTGTTGGGGAGCTCAGCAAGAAGTACCCTCATGTGACAACTTATAAAATTGACATTGATCAGGTGTGGAATATATTTAATAGTGTATTGTATGAGTTTGATTTTGAATTGCGAACCAGATTATGGTTTACATAATGGAATTTGAAAAACAAAAAACACTCAAATGTAAAGTGAAGCAAGGTTAGAAAACATGCTAATTTTTAACAAACAAACGATTATAAAATTACATTCAATTATTAATTGTAGCTTTATAATCAATTGTTTTTAAAAAATTAGCATGCTTTCTAACTTTGCTTCACTTTACATTTGAGTGGTTTTTGCTACTTCGGTGGCAACTATCTGGCCATTTCCTTATTAGGATCTGATGGTTTCTCCCTTTTGTTTGAATTTCATTAGTTTCTTCCATTTTAGAAGCATGTGTTTGTGATGGCATGAAAATATTATTGCTTTATGGTATGCTACGGATCACAGTGGCCAAAATATTTACTTTTCCCTCTTATATATCTCAGGAAGCAATTCGAGACACGTTGAGCAGGTTGCAGATTACATCTGTGGTAATTTATTTAATCTAGCTGTTAGAAATTTATTTGTTCAAATATTGTTTTGGGGGATAAAACTTTCAAATATGTCTGCACAATATCATCTGTTTGTAACCATCAATCACGTTAGCCATTCATAACAAGAAGATGGCTGTGCAATTGGAAATTTTGCTCCAGTTGGACTGTCATCCATTTTCCTAATCCATATCCCATGTTTGATTAACTCTTTCTGGGACTGCTTCAATGATTTCAATTAATTTTTTGCGTTTCCATTGCCTTCCCTTAGCTTCTTCAGTAGATCGTTACTTCATTAAAGTTAAGAAACAGGAAACATAAAATTAATTCATGATAGACCTTCAGTCATAGATGTGTAGTTATTAGTAGCTCTATAGCAATCAAGTGGCCTTAGGCTGCTGCAGGCGTTCTATTAGGTTGTGTTTCTCAGTTGTGGCCTCTATCCTTTATGGGGTAAAAAAAATCCCTTTCTACCCCTTTTGAGTTATATATAGAACCCTCTAGTTTTGGTCATGTTTGTGATTTGCCTTCATTTTACACTAGAAACATACTGGTTTCTGTTCCGATGCAATGCTGCACATACTCAATTAGGTAGTGTTTCATTGTCAAATGGTTTTGCTATGTTTGGTAGTTTACACATACTCAGATGTATGTATTATCGGACACATGTGCCATACCTTTGATTTTGACATCTATTTGTAATTATGTACTCAACAAAGATCTTGGCTAATGTGGAACATACACCTCTGCTATCTTTTTCGTAAAGTGAATTTAAGACTTGAACTCTAGATGTTATCTCCTTTAAGTGCTCTAGAATTAAAATGGTGAATGATTGATGATTATGACTGTTCTTTTCTGTGGTTAATGAAATGCTCCGATTGAACCAGATTAGTTCAGTTGTTTATCTCTAAGTAAATTGATACATTTCTCATTTTTTTAGTTCATTGGATGCAATACACTTGGCTTTATAATTCCTGCACTTGTAACAGTCACAAAAGTGAGATAGCATAACAATGATTTACCTTGCTGCAGCCCACACTTCATTTCTTTCAAAACGGGAGAAAGGCTGATGAACTTATAGGTGCAGACGTTGCACGACTGAATCACATTACGGATAAATTATTCAAGTAATCCTTCATATTTAACTTTATTTTATGTTTTTGTCAATATGTCAATTCCCTTCTTCTATTAGGTTTTTACATATGTGGTTACTGATCAGTTATATATTAATATTGCTTTCTAGACTTGCTTTCCACTTACATATTTTGATACGGATAGTTCTCACAGATTTATCTAAATACTATATTACATTTATCATTATGCTTTAGTGTTGAGTAATATTGGACTTCTACTATTTACACCCCACCTTGACCCCTTTTTGGCACTTGTTAAGCAACTAAATATAAAAATATTTTATTGAAACTTGTGTATATTCAATACTTTGAAAGTCTAAAAAATGTTTTTTTCAAGACAAACTTAAATTTTTTTATTCCTTAACAAATATTGTAAGGCTACTCATTAGCATAGCCCTTTAGTTATAGCCAAGTAGATTTACCCTTGTCCCCCCAAAAAAATCTGGTTGACAATCATTTGAGATTGTTCTACTTCAATGGATTTTTGGGCAGCATAAAGGTTCTTTGTCAATGATAGAATTTTAGCTAACTAAGTGTTATGTATTTCAGGAAGGACTAGCTCTGATTTTGAGGTGGGAAGGAATTACTGATGGTCGATTGAGTACAAATGATAAAACTGCAACTGCTTATACGATCTTTAGGTGTCACTCCTGTTCAGTTGTTTGGGCTTAAATGCCATCGCCTTCCATTGAAATTGAAATGTTATTTATGGCAATCATTTGATAGTATTTTAAATCTCTACATGAAAAGAGAAAGAATTTGCATACTTGCGTAGGACATGGGATATTTGTTATAAGTGATTTCTTATATTATACATACCGAAAGAATACCATGAAGTTGAAAAATCTCAAGTATTTGTGATTTCTTATATAATCATTGAGTGTTAGTTTTTGCTTGAGCATTTGTGAAAAATATATCAGATGTGCCGAGAGAAAAGGAGATAGAAGTGGTGAAAACAAGAGAATAAATTAATTTACAAAATGATCTGAGAAACCTATCTCACTTCAAGTCTGGTAAGGATTTTTGTAATTGTTCCCTCGAAGGTATGAGTCTGACATCTAGTAGCTGTTGTGCAATTCAAAGTCAAAAATCGCTACCTGAAACCTACTAACCTCAAGTTAATATTATTGTAATTTTCAAGAACATTACAAAAATAAAATATCAAATTAAAAACTTTTGTGAAATGAGCAACAAAACACGTAGTATAAGAGGACTAATATAAATATTTTCCAATCTAAAAGAACTAAAAAGTTAATATATATTATTTAATTTATATTCAGAAGCAGTACAGAACTAGTTAATTAGGATATAAGAAAGATAAGAGACAGAAATTCCAGCTTAGAAAGTAGCAGTATGACTAGGAGCATCATGAGTGCACACTGGGTGCACCAACCTTGTGATATCCCTCGTGCCTCCACAAACAAAGTGTGCACGCGTCATCATCGTTCATACCACCACCTTACCCCTACTCTCTTTTTGTGGCAGACTCCAAAGCTTTTAAAGGACCCACGTGGAAGCAGATTGACCAAACCCCTTGCACTTGCGGCCACCGAAACACAACACGAACGACCGCCCATTCGACCACTCATTGATCTCTTAAAGTCCTGCGAGCAAAATGGGTCTCTGAAACAAGCGAATTGCATTCATGGGCATGTTTTAAAATCTGGTTTTAGTGACCGAGACAACTTGGTGTTTTTAAACCACGTAGCTCACGTGTACTCAAAATGCATGGATTACAATGCTGCTCGTAAGGTGTTTGATAATATGCCTACGAGAAATGCTTTTTCTTGGACTGTCATGATTGTTGCATCGAACGAACATGGCTACTACCGTTACGGGTTGGAACTTTTTTGCATGATGTTGGATCAAGGTGTGTTGCTTGATGGGTTTGCTTTCTCTGCTGTTTTGCAGTCTTGTGTTGGATTAGATTCCATTGAGTTTGGTGAGATGGTGCATGCCCAAGTTGTTCTTAGGGGTTTTCTTATGCATGCTGTTGTTGGTACATCTCTTCTCAACTTTTATGCAAAGTCAGGAAAGTGTGAATGTTCTGTTAAGGTGTTTAACAACATGACAGAGCTTAATGATGTTTCTTGGAATGCAATGATTTCTGGGTTTATTTCTAATGGTCTATACCAACAAGCATTCGATTGTTTTTTCGACATGATTGAAGTTGGGGTTTCGCCTAATAAAACTACCTTTTTATGTGTTTCCAAGTCAATTGGGCAATTAGGTGACATTAACAAGTGTCATGAAGTTCATAGGTATGCTTCTGAACTGGGATTCGATTGCAATACTTCGGTTGGAACGGCTCTTATTGATATGTACTCTAAGTGTGGGTTTTTGTCCGATGCACGAGTTCTTTTCGACTCGAAGTTTGCAAGTTGTCTGGTTAATGCGCCTTGGAATGCAATGATAACAGGCTATTCACAAGCTGGTTGTCACTTAGAAGCTTTGGAAATGTTCACAAGAATGTGCCAAAATGATGTCAAACCAGATCATTACACATTTTGTTGTGTGTTCAACTCAATTGCTGCTTTGAAGTGTCTGAAAGCCTTAAAAGAGACACATGGGGTGGGTCTAAAATGTGGATTTGATGTGTTTGAAATTAGCGTATTGAATGCCCTAACCGATGCTTATGTAAAATGTGAGTCACTTGAAGCTGGAGAGAAGGTATTCTATAGAATGGAAAAGAAAGATATAGTATCTTGGACAACCTTGGTGACTGCATATTGTCAATATTCTGAGTGGTGGAAAGCCCTGGCTATCTTCTCACAGATGCGGAATTTAGGCTTTGCACCCAATCATTTTACATTTTCTAGTGTGATTACAGCATGCGGTGGTCTTTGTTTACTAGAATTTGGCCAGCAGATTCATGGTTTGATATGCAAGGCCAGGTTGGAAACTGACTCATGCATTGAAAGTGCTCTAATTGACATGTACTCCAAATGTGGCAATTTGGTAGAAGCAAAGATGATATTTGAAAGGATATCAATCCCTGATACTGTTACTTGGACTGCAATTATATCCACTTATGCTCAACATGGTCTTGTTGAAGATGCCCTTAAACTCTTCAAAAAAATGGAACAATCAGCTGTGAAAGTCAATGCTGTTACATTGTTATGTATCCTTTTCGCCTGTAGCCATGGTGGAATGGTGGAGGATGGCTTGAGAATTTTTAATCAAATGGAAAGCAAATATGGTGTGGTACCGAAAATGGAACATTATGCTTGCGTTGTTGATCTCTTAGGCCGCGTGGGCCGCTTGAACGAAGCAGTGGAATTTATCGACAGAATGCTGATGGAACCAGATGAAATGGTTTGGCAGGCTTTGTTAGGAGCATGTAGGATTCATGGAAATGCTGAGCTAGCCGATACGGCTGCTCAAAAGATTATATCCATTCAACCGGAGCATTCTTCTACCTATGTTCTTTTGTCCAACACTTACATGGAATCCGGGTTACATAGAGTTGGAGTTGGTTTGAGAGATGTCATGAAAGAACGAGGCATTAGAAAGGAACCAGGGTATAGTTGGATTTCTGTGAGAGGTGAGGTTCATAAGTTTTATGCTAGAGATCAACAGCATCCTCAGAAAGATAAAATCTACACTATGTTAGAAGAGTTGACTAGGCATATTAAGTACATGCACTATGAACCAGAATTTAGTTTAATATTTTAACGTTTGAACTCCATTTATTTGATTAAAATAGTGCTTAAAACAAGTAAGGAAAATAAGGTAGCATCTGGATTGTGCAAATAATAATAGCATGATTGATGCTATGGAAGAACCGGAGGTAACATTTGGGGGCAGATAACATGTGGCCAGTTATTGGTACAAATATAAAATCAACTTGAGAGGGTATGGGTATCGACATTGGTGTTTTCTGATTTGGAAAGCAACATGTGCCACTATTTTGTTACACTGTCATGTGAAATATGCATCAATTTTATTAGTAACTAATTTCTGTTGAAGAAGACCACCTTACGTTAAAATCTTCCTTTTCAATCATGTTTTTCTCATCCACAAATAAATAAGTTAAGACTTTAAAAAAAATCCAAACTAAAATCCACTTTGCATCTATATAATTTTGGTGCATCATATATGTCAACTATAAGAATATTTAGTGGGTTAACCACTTTAAGCCTTTAAATAAGGAAGTTTATTTTTATTTTTTTATTAAATAAAGAAGTTGCGTATAACAAAGTTCAACAGGAATTAATCGAATTTAAAACTAACATTAGTTGCAGAGTAAGCAAAACACTGAGAAGAAGTGGAGTTCATAATTTGATGAGGGACAACTTTGGAGCCACATGACCATTTATTGCATGAAAAACAGCTTTTCTAGTGACAAGAACATACTCATTTTATTTTTTTAATTAGTGGAAGAACAAGTCCCCTAGTACAAAAGAAATTTCTTTACGTGCACGAGACTTGTGATTGAGGGAAAGAAAGTAATACAGGGAAACGAAGTGAATGGTTTTCAGCCAACGGTCCATTAAGAAACCAGCTATTGAATTTAAAATATTTATAAAAAAATTAAAATTACATATTTATTAATATATATATATATATATATATATATATTTAAAAATGTCAACTTATATTCGTAAGTGGATATTTCGGTAGAGATTGGAATGAGAATGAGAGAGAAAATAACAAATATCAAATAATTTAGTCTAAATAGTACCGTGGTCCTTAACTTAATTTCAGTTTAACGTTTTAGTGCTTTATCTTTTTTTCTTTTTTCGATTTGGTCTTTTATTTTAGTTTTAAGTGACAATTTGATATTTTATGTTTTAAAATGTCAACAATATCATCTTTTTTTTTTTACAAAAATTCAAAAAATTGATCAAAATTTTCAACCAAAACCCATAAAATTAATTATATTCTTTAATATAATACAAATTTCATCAAATTCGTAACTCAAATCTTCAAATAAACTCGTACAAAAATTTCATTCTTTATTTAATGTTGTTAGAGATGGAAATATGAGTTTATTTGAATATTTGAGTTTCGAATTTGATGAAATTTGTATTATATTGAAGAATATAATTAATTTTATGGGTTTTGGTTGAAAATTTTGATGAATTTTTGTAAAAAAAAGGATAACATTGTTGACATTTTAAAACATAAAAGATCAAATTGTCACTTAAAATTAAAATAAATGACCAAAACGGGAAGTAAAAAAAGAAGATAAATGACTAAAACGTTAACTGAAATTAAGTTAAAGATCACGGGTGCTATTTAGCCAATAATTTATTAAAATAACCTTTGTATGTATATAGTTAAATATTTTATATGTTATTTTATTTGTCTTTCTACGTAATATATATGTGAATAAAATTATTTTACATATGATTTTTTTGTTGTTGTTACAAACTCAGATCATAGTTTTTTATTTATTTTATTGTTAAATTTTAAATATTTAATTTTACCAGCAACTTTATTAACAATAAGATAAATAGTAATTATCTTAAGTTGATGGGCCGTGGGAATTCGTGGAGGCCAGAAAAACTCCTCAAAGCAAAAAAAAACTATTAATAAATATCTAGAGATTTAGAAGAAAATTTGTTATATGATAAAACTTTACGACTTGTTTGATTCAAATGATATATAACCGACCCTACATTTGTTGTTGTAGTATCCTTTCTATTTACTCTTTGTAATGATTTTTTATGATAGGTCAATAATTCCTTTTTCATGTAATAGTACTAATTTTGTCAACAAAAATTAATTCAATTGATAAATAATTGATTCATAGTCACAATGATTCAATTTCTAAATGTGAAAATCTCTTTAGTGAAAGTTATATATAAGTATCAATTTTAAAATTTGTTTGATTCAGATGAGTCACTAAATTCAATTCATCTAAATTTTTCTTTAATAAAAAATAATAGTAGCACTAACTTACAAAATGTGACGAAATCAACATTATTTCGGATTTCGGATTGAGTTGTTTGCCTCCTTCGTGTTTGGTCAACTAACTACCTATGCTTTCAACTAACTCACAGAATTTAAGCTTAAGCATGATTGTTTTTAAAGCAATCCTATATTTTTACATATTGACGTAGATAGTTTTTTTTATTAAATATTGACGTAGACATTATACCTATATTTACCTATCCCATTCAAATTAAATATGATCATATATGGCAGGCCCAAGAATAATTATACATTAAAAAAAAGTTTTTATTTAATAAAAATGTCTTATATTATACTATGTTTAAGAGTTAAATTGTATTTAGACAAATATTATCGTAATAAATATTAAATTAATTGACTTTATTATAATTGAAAAAATAAAAATATCACACAAAATCAATTATATTCATTTAATGAATAATTTTATATTTTAAAAATATAAAAATAAATTTTGATCATTTATAAAATAATTTTACTAAAATACGCCTTTAAAAGCTTCTTTTTAAAATCCACCTTAGATATACACATGCATTAGGCATATTTAATTTTTTTTTATCAGACCTATATTCATATTATATCTTGAATTCAAATAAAACATAATATTTTTTTGGTGATATTTTTTTATGGGTGAGTTAAACCTTTTTACATTTCAGAAGCTTAAAAAAAATTGAAGTTGGTTTTAGCCAATCTAGTTATTTTCTTCATTTCGTCATATAATCAGTTTTTATTTATTTATTTGCTTGACTATTTGTAAAATGTTATATTCTACACAAACACAGTATATGTGCAGTCTATAATTTTAAATTTAGTATTTATAAATTATATAAAAATATAGGAGTATTATTCACCATTCACCGATGTACCTATGTGTTTTAGTGGTCCTATTTTTCCATTAGACCATCCACTTTTTTCTTATTGGAGTTCTTGTAAATCCAACATAAAATATAATGATAGTTAATAAAGCATGAAATAATGCAAAATTACGCGAGGGTGAGAAAAAGTTTTTTGTGTGGATACCACATTGATATACATTTCTTTAATCTTTTGGGTGGAAAGATAAGATAACCCACCATTTCCTTTTATCTTTATTGGAGGTGTGTCTTCATGTCCTATATACCATTGTTGTAATAGAGTCAGTGGATAAAAATGTCATATTTCCAATAATATTTGTCTCCTATACTAAAAGTATTTGCTTTAGCTCACCTTTCCCACTTTGACTAAATTTTTGAAGTTTGTTGATTCATTTATTATTATTGCTTAACATTCAATAACAATATTGCACACGAAATGTGACGAGTACCATTGACGTAGAAAGATATAATACTAGTAGTAACATCAAGATTTGGAGAGATCAGATCTTTATATGTATCATTTTATTTCTTGAAAAATAATTTAAAAGTATTATTAATAAACCTTTTATTGTATTATTATATTGATGAACATATCACATCGATTTTCGACATGACTGTAGACATTAGACACAACGCACTGTTAACATTTTCTGAAACTATAGCTTCCTTTTGTTTGGTTCGATTCTACTTATATAACTAAATGAAAAAAACGACTTCTCAATACAATTTTTTTCACCAATATTTTACTAAAATAGTATGTTATTTTCTTTACGTTAAAATCTAGTTTGACATTCTCCAAAAGTTGAACAAAACCTAACTCGCATAAATTTTTTATTATAAAAAAGTTGAACAAAAACACATGCTTATATTCCTCTCATAATAAATCTTATTTTGACTCGGGACAAATGTGAAATGTAACTATTTAACTTTAATACGAATTTTACATAGGGTATATCATATTTTATTGTTGTGCTAAAAATTTCAACTTTAAACACCATTTCGACATTTAATACATATGATACTTGATACCATATATATTGTTCACGTATTCCTTTTCTTTTTGTTTTTAATTAAGATATGAAGGCAATTTTTTGTATAGATGCATTTCGTAACCATTTAAACAATCCGATCATTAACTATTAAAATGTAAATAATTAATTATCTCTTAAAAAAAAGTAAATTATTAATCACTTTTTTAATTTAAGGTTTTTTGTGTTTTTTATCTCTGTAATATTGGAGAAATATAGTTTTAATTTCAATAAAATATATTTTTGAGTTTCTACACTGTAATTGAATATTTTTTCTTTTTTAGTCCCTTAATGAATTTTAGTTTTTCTAAAAAGTGATATGATATTGAGTAATGAAAAAATTTGTGGTGAGGTGGAATCATAACTTTTTACCATTTACTTACATTTTTATTAATATTTTAAAAAACTATTTAAAAAAAAATTATGATTGTGACTATTTTTTTAATATAAATGAAAAAAAATCTTTAATTTATTTGAAAACAAGTTTTGATTTTTTTTCTTCTATTTTTTTTATTTTAAAAATTGTTTTTATTAAAAAAGTGTAAGTAAATGATAAAATATTATTACTCTACCTCGCCACAAAGTTTTTCATGTGTCAATGTCACATCAACATGTTTAGAAATGTCAAAATTTATCAAGAAACTAAAAAAATGAAGAATATCAAATTATAAGAATATAATCTAGAAGAAATATTTTATAGAGATTAAAATCATATTTCTGCTATAATACATAGACCAAAAGCACAATAAACTCTTTAATTTATTATAAATTGAGTGAAATAATATAAAATAACATTAATCATTAATATGTGAATCATTAACTATTTATTCAACATAATTTATTAAATATTTGTAGTATTAAAATATATCATTAACCATTTAAAATATTTTACTAGTCATTAAAATGTAACTCCTTTAGGTGGAGGGTAAAATTAATATATCTAGATGTTTAATATCAACAATGATAACATCTAGGAGAGTTCATGCCTATGGGTAAATCTGAAAATCCAACCACACAAACATTATCAAACTTGTATTTTAACTTAACCAATTTAAGTTCAGATTTTATCTCAATCAACAAATTTAAACTCAATATGTTTGATTCGGGTAGATGATTTAACATTTTAAATCCACAGTCCTACAAACCCAACACATTAAGTGACATATATATTTTTATTTATTTACTTACTATTGATGTATAGTTAAAATTCAGTCATTTGATTATATTTGAGTATTTATTGCAAATTTAATTGATTTAATTGTTTTGTTGTATTTGTAGTTATATTTTAAATATTAAATAATATATTGTGATATAATTTTATTATTTTAAAGATATTTAAGTGTTTAAATTTAATTATATTTTTTTTAAATAAAAAATATATTTTTATTTATCACCTGCAAATTCAACCCAATCTATTCATAGAAAACTGATATAATTTAAATTTAATATAAAAATCATAAGTTGAAAACTTAATCCAATCTAAATAAAATTGATTCATTCGCATATACAGTATATATATATAAAAAAAAAGTGAAGACAAAAACAATCTAACACAATATGTGTACATAAAAACGTGCGTGACGATAAAATTAGCATAATATATAAACGTTGAAGAAAAGCACGGCTATCACATGCCGAAGTCCATGCCAAGCTGTTTGCACTTTGCAACACATTTTTTCTCATTTATTGGAGGAAAACTTAGATGCTTTTGTTTTTATCTTAAAACACATCTTTTATTATTATAATAAATTATGAGAAAACTATGATTAATAAATTAAAAATTGAAAAAAAAAATATTTAAAAAAATGCATGTAAGTTTGTTCAAATTTAAGACATAATATCATTGTCAGATGATTTCGTATTTACGCATAATTTTCTCTTATAGTATATTATTATATTACAATATACTAGTACTCTATACTATTTTTTTTTTGTTGGTATAAGCTCTATACTACATGTATATTCCATACAAATATTAACGCTGCTGGTAGAAAATACATTAATTGTAGTAATTTTTTTTATTTTTGGTACATACTACTGAGACGAGATGGATTCTTGAGATTTAGAGAAAATTTTAATATGAAGTCTTAAACGGAATTTCTAAATTTTAACATAATATCATTAAATTAATAAATTTTATGTATGTAATGTTTATTTTTTAATTAATTTAATATTATTGAGATAATATTAAATTTTAAAAAAAATATGTTTTTATTTTTAATTAAAATATAAGCTTTTTTATTAAGTAAATTTTTTCAAGTCTTTTGATAAACTAAAAATATTATATTTTATGAAAATTTTGCTTTAGTGACTTTACTGTCGGACCAGCCCTGGATCGAATATTAATAAAAGAACTCAGAATGTTTCCTTCTAAAAAAACTCAGGGACGTTAATCTAAATCAGTCAAGAAAAATAAAAGAAAAAAAAATGCCAAAAAATTTCTCATGTAGGCTTTTCCAGTTCTTTGACAAACATTATACAAGATAATGTTTCAAAGTGAAAGATTCTTCAATTGTCTATAATTAGAAAACAATTAGACGTCAAATATTAACAAATATTACTCTTCTGTTCTACAATTAGTGACCCCTACATAAAAATATTGTTTCAAAGTGAACTATTATTTTAATTTTTAATATAATATTTATTATTTTTGTTCAATTTTATATTGTAATTAATATTATATGCATATTTTGTTATAAAAAAAAATGCATCATTTTTAATTTACTATCTTATATTCTGTATTAATGATAAATACACAAATACGTTTTCCTTTGATAGGAAATAAATAAATAAACTCATTGTAGAACTAAGATTATATTAATTAATCAACTCAATTTTAATGTTATTAAAAATGTCCTTAAATGAATACATTAGTAATAATATTATGAGAGACGATCATCAACATTAAGGCAGATTAGTAATATATTTACTCATTTAGACAAAAAAAAAGTAATATATTTGCTCATTACTTAAAATATCAACAAAATTAAATACACTTAACTATTATTTTTAGTAATATTTTATCTTATACTTTTAAGAAATTTAAAAAGAAATTTTTTTGCATGATGTACTTTTACTTATAGATACACTTTCTTTTTATGATAAAATAAAAATTAATATGAATTTATAAATATTATCAAATTTTTGTGAAATTCTATATTCTAAAAAAAACATATATATATTTTTGCTAAATTCATTTTTTTTCTTTTTAAATCAATGGTGTTTCTGATTTAATTATTGATTTTTCCTTTTTCGTTGTGATAACTGACAAGAATTTGACTGTATTTCTTATAAATTTTTAGTTTTGATTGTTTTTGTTTTTTTTAGGGATAACCTCTCTTATTAAATATATATATATATATATATATATATATATATATATATATATATAATTGGCAATTTTTGTTAGCATAAATACCTACTACTTACTACTTCTTTTTATATATATAAAATATCATTTGAATTTTTATTTTCCCTTTCTGTAAAAATTTATTTGAAGTTTCAATTACGTTAATTATTATATTTTATTAATATATTAATTTATCTATATTTTATAGTCAA
>JBBPBO010000005.1:12156128-12304531 GCA_037974295.1 Cicer cuneatum | reverse complement strand
AAGGATAACATTGTTGACATTTTAAAACAGATCAAATTGTTACTTAAAATTAAAATAAATGACTAAATCGAAAAAAAAAAAAAGATAAAGGACTAAAACGTTAACTGAAATTAACTTAAAGGACCACGAATACTATTTAGCCTCGATTATATTTTACTTATTTCATAGTCGTACTCCAAATTACCTTAAGGTTAAAACAAAAAAAAGAGAAATACTCTTCTTTTATTTTTCTTCCTGTTTACGGAAAAAGAAAAATTTAACGAGAAGTTGTGTGATGTTGGGATTTCAATCCTTTATCAGCAAAAAAAAAAGTGACGAAACTTAACCTTAAAGAATCCCCTAACATAAGGAACAGCAAGAAGTCCAAAAAGTGGTGTAACTAAACCGTGTTTTGTATTGCATCATCATGAATCGTGATGACACTTTACTGCATTGTTTGACAAAAAATATCTGTAAATAAATATTTATATTATAAAATACGTGTAGGTAGCGAATATCAATGTGGCATGCAAATTTACTACATCTTTTATTTACTAATTGTTTGAAAATGTATTGATAATAATGTTACTTCTTTGTACTTGTAAATAGTGGCGTGTATTTTTATTAGATTTACAAGTCTATGAAAACATATTCTTAAGACTTTTCTCTCTCATTCTTTTCACATGGTTGTGCTTTCTTGCTTTCAAAAAAGGGCACAGTCTTAATTTGTTGAAACCATGAATGGTGTTACTACTTCTAATAATGATCAGTGTATAACTATACAATTCTATCATCATCAGCAACAACCTATCTCGAATGCAATTATGGTGACAACAAGTCCAACCATATCATCAGATGGCATATTCTTAAGCCCAAAAAACAACACATTCAAACCAATCCGAAAGATATCTAGAGCTAATTCTAAGAAAACTCCAATTACTAATACCAACAATTTTAGAGCATTGGTTCAACAATTCACAGGATGTCCTACCACTACTATTGCTGACATGTCATTTATAACTCATAATAAAGGACCTATCATCTTGAATTTCAAACAAGCTCATCAAGTAACTTTGCCACAACAACAACAATTGATGCAACACCAGCACCAATGAATAATTATTTGTTTATGAATGCCTTGTCCAATGTTTTATGTAATGAAAATGTCTAAATGTAAAGGATTAGTCAATTATACAATAACTCCGTAGAGTTATATATACTTTGGAAGAATGAAACCTTTGACCCAGGTCGAAGAAGTTCTAAACTGGCAATCTGAGAACATGGTAGCACAAAATGAGATGCTTCAGAATCTTGATAAGAAAGTAGACAAGATTTCAGAAGACACTGAAGAATATCTCAAAGGGTTCTCGACCAGGATGAAAAGAAGCTATAAAGACCTCAAAGCTCGGGTGGACGCCCTAGATCATGGACTTAGCCAAATACATGGTGCTGCTGTCTTCAGCCATGACTTCAACAAAAGAGAAAGAGAATTCTTGCAATTAAAAGCACAAGTTGAAGAAATGGAAGAATATGCAAAAAGGCTCTGGAAAGAAAAGACTAAACCCATCCAAGAGTCATTTCATAATATTCCTGCTTATCCTTCATACTACTCAAGACCAACCAGGCCTTCAGAAGTTGATATATCCAACTTCTTATCCACTTCACCATCCAGATCACCAAAACTAGACCTATCTGGATTTGCTACGGCTCCATCTAAATTCAGGGCTCCAGAACCTTGGAGACCCAGACATACCAGACCTCTGGATCCTTCAACATCAAAGTCTAAAGAAAAGGTTGCTAGAATAAGCACCTCGTCGTCAGACCCACAGACACGTCCTTTTAATGAAGAAGATCCTAACAAAGCCTTTGAAGCCTTAGCCATCACAGCCAAACACGAATCTTCTCCAGGGTACCAATCCCCTGTTGAGTCCTCAACCGATAACCATTCAGATGACTCCGAAATAGACAAGCCTCATCAGAACACATGCTTTGAAGAAACTCAATCATTAATGTCTATTGAAACAGAGTCTCTAGATACTGAACCAAAGGAAGATCCTATCCCTAGACTTTTTATGACCAACATAAAAAGGGAAGAGATCTTCTATGAAGATTCCTTTCAAGACATTCTAGAAAATGAGAAAATCAAACCAGCCGGTGGACCTTGGTTCACTCTTGATGACATTCCTCCTAGCAAATGGAGGAAAAGAATTATTGATTTTGGTGCATGGTTTGACACTCAGTTAATGAAAACCACTGCTGATCCATACAAGGTTATTGAAGAATTCTGTTGCCGAATGACAGGAACTTTGAAGGAATGGTATTCCAACATCGGAACTGCCAGACAACATGAGCTGCATAGCCTTCAAACTTCAGCTAATGTTCTTGGAATTCTTCACCATGTTTTCATAGGTGATGAAGACATCTACAACAGGAAATACAGACAAGAGTTCTTTGAGATGAAATGTTGTTCTCTTAAAACCAAAGACATAGAAAAGCATTATCAGAGAATGCTCCAAAGATTCTATGCTCTTAATGGTTATAATGACCCCAGTCTCAAGAACACATATGTTGCATCTCTACCTCAAGAGATTCAACCCGTTCTCCACAAGATGATTGCTGCAGCAGATAAGGATGTCCCTTCTATGAGCATGGGACAAGTCCATCAAATGACTTTAGAAGCTCTCGACAAATTATGCAATCTCCATAAACAATTCTCGGAAGTCTTAAGTCAAAAGGCCAAGTATAAGAAAGCCTGCAAAAAATCCTATCTGGAGATCAAGTGCAAAGACAGTCAGTGTAGCTGTCCCAGCAAAAAGAAGTATCATACACAGATGCTTAAACCCTACAAGAAATTCAAAGAGAAAAAGAAAAAGGGTGTAAGGTTTTTCAAAAAGAAACCCTTCTGAGGTAAGCGAAAGCAGCAAAGATGCTTTATCTGTGGACATAAAGGACATTACTCCAAAGAATGTCCTAACAACAAACATAAAGCTGCAAAACTGATCAACTCCCTTCATCCTGTTGAAGGAGACCTAGAATCAGTTTACTCTGAACAATGCTCAGCCGATGAAGAAACAGTCTTTGCTCTCCAAGACTATTCATCTGAAGAAACCTCCCTCTCAGAATCTGAAGGAGAGGATTATGTACCAGTGTTCTCCTACAAAGAGATAGGAAGTTCTCTTCCTATTCCTCCTCTACCTTGTGTAGAAATCCATGTCTTAGCAACAAAATTCTCAAGACCTAAAAAGGTCATAGCATACATGGACACAGGAGCACAAATTACCATGATGAATCCCGACATCCTGCCAACTGAGCTATGGAAATCTCATACTGCATATTTTATGGCAGCAGATGGAAAAACCTTTACCACAAACTTGATAACCAAAGACAAAATAGGAATCAAGTTTTTTCCAGACTGTGTTATCTGGACAAAGGTTATAGGAACTACACTTCCAGCCAAAGACATTGTAATTGGCATGGACGTTTATGTGGCAACTAAAAGACTTCAAATCCTCGCCACAGGAATCAAATATAAAAGGGAGTTCCGACCCTTCTCAGAAATCATGAAATTATACTTCTTATCCAATGTTCCTACGGGATATGAAGAAATCAAGTTAAAACTTCTTAAGCTTTGCGCTGACAGTCATGAGAAGTTCCTCCACCCGGAACCCTTATGGAAGAATCAGAACTTCTACGTTCAACTTCCATTCAAGCTTAATGAAGATGTTAATCCCACAAAGGCAACACATCCTGGAATGAGTCATTTTGATTATGCCTTGGCAAAAGAAGAGTGCAGCCAACTACTCAAACAAGGTCTCATTGAACCCACCAAGTCTGAGTGGGCCTGCCAAGCTTTCTACGTAGAGAAAAGGTCAGAGAAAGTCAGAGGAAAAAAGAGACTTGTAATCGATTACAAGCCCCTTAACCACTTTCTCCAAGACGACAAGTTTCCAATCCCAAAGGCCTCATCTCTAAACGTGTTCATTAAAGACGCTCAGATATATTCAAAGTTTGACTTAAAGTCAGGTTTTTGGCAATTGGGTATTGACCCAATGGATCGTCCAAAAACAGCCTTTTGTATCCCTAATGCCCAATACCAATGGACTGTTTTACCTTTTGGGCTTAAGGTATCTCCATCACTGTTTCAAAAGGCCATGACAAAAATATTTGAGCCTATCCTCCAGGAGTTAGTTACTCCTTCTCAGTTTCTCAACTTAAGGAATTTGCTAGGAACAATCTCTTTTATTATCTCTTCAAGATCATAAGAAAGAAACCTCTTCCTGACCATTCTCCTTTCTTCCCGGATACTCCTTTTCACTTACCATTTTTGATGAATCCAGCCTTCAAATTCACCCACAGTCAACTATGGTATCTTTGGTGTGCTACTAGCTTATACGCTATGCCTATCCTAATCCCTACTATTGCAATGTATGAACATCTGTTGAACCCCAAGAAGCACAGATCCTTAATTTGGACAGCCTTAGAATGGTTTTCTCCATTAAGCTGGTGGAGAGAAAGCTTAGGATTAGCTGTTAATGATCTCAAGGAAAAGAACTTAAAATCTGAAGTTCTTAACAGATTTAAAACAATATACATCCTCCATCGTCCTTACCAAACAGACTCCATAACTCAACTCCTGATTTGCAAGAGTTATATTAATGTTTGGGAAACCATTGATGATTATGGCACAAACCCAGAAGCATTAAAAGCCTTAAGGGATTATGTTAATTTAATTAATCTTTATTATCCTGATAAAAAACAGATTACTACTACATGCATTAGTCATGAAGATCTTCCTCCTCAATGGCAATCTGTTGATCCAGCAGAAGTCTGGCATAGCTGGGAACCACCGGGGACAACCAGGTCCTCATATGAAGTAGGTGAAAGCTCAAAATCAATCAAAGAAGAACCTCAGGAAAACATAGAAGAAGAATTTTCTGGGATGAACCTTTCTACCGCCTACAGAGGAATTGATATTCCAGAAGAAAGTGTTGAAGATATGTTTGCAGACATGCATCAGTATGAATCACACTACCCTCTAGATTATTTTTATCAAAATTATTACGAAGAAATGATGAGGGATGAGTCATACAACGAGACAAACAACTTTACAGAAGAATCCTTATCTGATCTCAACATGTCTCCATCACATGAGCCTATCCACAAAGACTGATGTGACGTCTACCTACTTTGGGTCACAAGCGTGATTATAAATAGTTGTGTTTTGTCATGTTGTAATAATGTTGCCTTCCATTATGTTAGTGGTAGGGTCCACGTGTCTTATAAGTCAAAAGTTAGGATAAGTGTACTTTTGTCATGTTGTAATAATGTTGCCTTCCATTATGTTAGTGGTAGGGTCCGCGTGTCTTATAAGTCAAAAGTTAGGATAAGTATACTTTTGACGTGTCTGTCTTTTGCAATTATTGTTTTGCTTTGTTCCAGCCTCCTCGTCTATTTAAGGAGTGCTCTTGTATCATATTTTCCCAAGTTCAAGTAAGTTCAAGTTGAATCAATAATATGAGTGATTTCAGTTTACATATGTTCTAAATACTTTTCTTCTCTCTGAAAACTTAAGTTCTCATGATCTATCCATAGATACTCCATAGAGATGTTAGTATGCTCTACACTTGCCTCTCTGAGGATCCTGTGTATCAAAAAGCCTCTGACTATTGATATATGCTACGGTCCTCTCTAGTATGGGATGTTAGTTTTGATTGATAATCTGTTGCTTAAGACTTTTATGCCTGTGGATGGCGCCTTGTTGTCTCGCATTGATGATGATTCAGTTAAGACTAATCTCATGGTATGGGAGGCTCCCGGCCAGTGTGGTATCATTATCACAATAATTTATTATTCTTTTTATTGACTTTTGTTCTTTCTTAGTCTTGGTACTTGTACAGCATTTGGATTTGGTTATTTGTGTGCTTCCGTTATCCAGCTATCAAATTTGTGTTAATTATTTGGATTTCGTACTTGTAATTAGAGCTGTCAATTTGTCAAGCCCCCTCTATATTGGCCCCAGCCCACATATTGGAGGGGGCAAAAAAATCTTATAATATAAAGACCCATTAAAAGAAAGCTCCATTGTAAAAAAGCCCCCAAATTTATGTGGGCTTAGAGGGCCCATAGGCCCATTAAAAAATCAATTATTTTTTTGAAATAAAAAATATTTCAATTTTGTTTCGATTTTTTTTTCTGAATTTTTTTTCGATTTTTTTTCCGATTTTTTTTGTTTTTTTTTATGTTCTGAATAAAATTAACAAATTCAATAATTTTTCAATTTCGATTTTTTTTCTAAATTTTGTTCGATTTAGAAATTGTCGATTTATTTTTTGATGTTCTGAATAAAATTAACAAATTCAATAATTTTTCAATTTCGATTTTTTTTCTGAATTTTATTTGATTTAGAAATTGTCGATTTTTTTTATGTTCTGAATAAAATTAACAAATTCAATAATTTTTTAATTTCGATTTTTTTTCTGAATTTTGTCCGATTTAGAAATTGTCGATTTATTTTTTGATGTTATGAATAAAATTAACAAATTCAATAATTTTTCAATTTCGAATTTTTTTTAATATAGAAATTGTCGATTTTTTTTATGTTTTGAAAAAAATCAACAAATTCAATAATTTTTTAAAAATGAAATGGGCCCTAGGCCCCCCGGCCCTAGCCCACAAAAATTAAAAAATAGGGGGCTGGGGCCGAAGAAAATTTTTTATTAAGAGGGACTTAAAATTGGGGATCTAATAAGAAATTTATTAAAGGAAGCTTTAAGATTAGGGGCTTTTTTGACGGCTCTAATTGTAATTACTGTTGTGAAAAAACATCATTGACCTTGAGTTCTGAAGTCTAAATAATTAACTGGACTCTTATTATTTGTTCACAAAATGATGTTGAGTACAGCTATTTGAGCATCCACTCATAAAGGGTAAAAAGTGAGCAGACATGACTCAATAATAATTGATATTCTTATTTTTTGAGTCAATAATTGATCAAATTTTGATCAACCTCCTTTTTGAGTTAACCGAAGGAGTTAATCTTAGACAACACAGTTTGTATGTCAACTAAAAAATGTGTTCATATTTACATACCAACGGTGTCTCTGTAACAAAGATTACTTCAAATGGAGGAAGCATCCTAGTAAAAAAATAATAATAATATATGGTCTGTTCGTTGCATTGCAGAAGTAGGAGTGGAATGGTGCCTCCTCGTTTAGGTTCTATATGAACATCATATATAATTTGCCTTATCCTACAAGTCTATCCTAGTATCCTTATCTTTATATTTTTGTTTTTAATTTGCAGCTTAATTTAAAATTATTTCAAGGTGTACAAATTCAATGTCACGTGCAACATTGAAGTTATTCTATAAAAACATATATGCTTCTTACTAATCTTGCTCGAAAATTTTCACAGAAGTGAGCAAGGATTAGTCAATTATTCTCTCACTTCCAAGTTTTCTGCAAATTAAATTTGCTAGATGTTGGTCTTAATTTCAAATTTTTAATCAATTTTTTTTTTTAAGGAATGAGTTTATTTTTTTGAGGTTCCCACTTAGATGAAGAGAAAAAAAAAAGGCTAGAAACACCACCACCACAACAACAATAATAAACGAATTTGAGCCAAAAAAAAAACTTAGATAAAGAAAATTATTCATGTATAAATGACGAGATGAACATTGCTCTCTGGTATTATTCGTGAATAGGAATTTTAATAACAAAATGACCAAAAACACAAACACAATAGGCGAATTTGAGCAACAAAAAACAAAGAAATGATATTCTACAATGTTATTATTCTCCAACAACACTTACATGAAATTTCATCCCATCCCTGAACAGCACACAACATGGCCCATACAAACACGTAAATTAATGGGGAAAAAACACTAACTGTTTATTTGTAACCAGCAGTAGTTTGAGAAGATATGAATACAATTGAACAAGAACATAAGCATTCTGGAGATGAAAATAGGGATTAATCCATCGTTCCAACAACATGACATGATTACTTCAGATGATGTTCGAACAGAGATGCCATCTCAATCTGTACCACAGACAAGTTAAATGCATCAACTATTTTTTTGAATATAAATACATGAAACATTGATTCAATTAAACTGTTTAGCCAATCAAAAACTGTCAAAACACTCAAGACAATGATACACAGGGTGCAATTAGAGGTTCATATTTATTCAAGTTAACCAACGCAATGCGCATTTCCCTCCTTATATCAACTATAAACTGATAGCAACAACTAACTGTCATAACCAATAAAGGTCAACAGAATCTAAATAAATCAACCATAAAGGTCAATGGCCAATGAGGTTGAAGCTCAACTAATACCTGCCTCAATCTTTAACAAATTTGGTGAGTAATGAGTATGTTTGGAACCTCTGCCAGTAATAATATATATTTTCAATTTTTTCAAACTGGTTGCGTTACTGCATAGTGTCAATCCCTAAAATTAGAATGATATTTTGAGGTATGACGTATGGTAGACTATGAAGCATAGGATTATTAACTTGACAACAGACTAAAATCTTAAAAAAGTTCTAATACCAATACCATTTTATCTAAAACCTGGACAATACTGCATTAAATTGATAACTACAATAGTCGATGCATATGAATTTTTATATAGCTCCATTTAAATCATTAGATGTCGCATAATAACTTTGTAATAACAAAGTGTTAACTTACAGCAGTCAATGCAGCCTCAGCACCCTTATTCCCAGATTTGCCGCCAGCTCGATTTATAGCCTGCAGTTAAGTAAAAAATCTAATAAACGATAATGTTCACCAAAGAAGAAAAAATCACAACTTTCAAAACAAATGCTATAACATAAGTTAACCTGATCCATGTTTTCACATGTTAGGACTCCAAATATGCATGGAACACCTGCAAAGTAATCCCAAAATATAAGTAATTTTCATGTTTATGGCAATAAACTAAAAAAGAAAGTCAAATAACAGATACTGACAAGAACAGTTAATGTCCCCCCAATCAAAAAACCAAAGGTTGTGCTAACAAGTGCCCTATAAACAAAAAAGGAAATAAAAAATAATTTTTGAATGAAAAATTTCACTTTTTACAATTCCGAAGTTTGAATTGCACAACTTAAGATTTTTTTCTCTACATTTGGATTCTTAACAAGTGCTTCAAGGGCATTTGTTAGCATTTTCTAAAAACAAGAGAAAAAATTCAAATGATCACTTGTCATGTTGTGACTAGATTAGAGGAAATAAAAGGTTTTGGTATGTTATTCAATAAAGACCAATCATAATCCTTAAAATTCAAAAGTTTCTTCTTGACCTTGGTGCTAGTGCTACTCTAGATGCTATTTTTCTTTTCAAGTTTCAACAAAATTTATAGCTGCTGAATGTTCAAGTCAAGTGCAGTTTGTTGGTATCTAGAGATTACTATTGACAATAATATAATACAAACCCGAGTCTAGACCAGCTGAAAGCACTCCAGATGCTGCTGAATTAGCAACTGAATCATAGTGAGTTGTATCTCCTCGTACCTGTTAAACAACAAATATTGGCCACGATAGATACACAAATTAAGTCAACATAAATACAGATGATTGGTGCTCATTTACTATACAAATTCCATTAAATAATTTAATTTATTTGTCAAGATTTATTATACCACAGCTCCTATGCATACGATTGCATGATATTTGCCAGATTTACCAAGCCTTGTTGCAACTGCACCAATTTCAAAACAACCAGGAACCCACACAACCTAATGGAGAAAAGAAAGAGACAAATTTCTGTCAGTATTCATTGCAAAAGAAAGTGATGTTAACATTTCAGACAAAGGCAAATCTGCCACAAGTATATACTTATTAGATAACATCTTTTGTGACTGATAACAGTGTTACACAAAAAATTGTTTGAAACCATGATCGATGACAAATTAGACAAACAAATGAAAAATGCAGAAAAAAGTGTATTAAGATAGGAAATGGTAACTGTTTTCAATTTTTAATTCAAACTATCAGTCACCTCATGCAATGGAGTCACTGGAGAATGCAACAACTTCAGCTGGTTGGCATCAGTTATAGTTTGTTAGTTTGAGATTCTCATAGTTTGTTTAATATGTTAGATGGTTAGTTTCTGTTGCATGACACACAGCAATCACCCTTTGTTACACCTGTATTTTTCTCTATAATCTATATAGAGATGCTTTTGTATTTTCAGAATGAACGAAAGTCACTTTTCTCTTCATGCAGTGTTCTTAGAGAAACATATGACAAATAATGGAAAAGACATGCATAATTTTGTATTAATTCATAGACTGAATATAAGCAAGGCAGTGAACGTCATGATGATGATGCATCACAAACAAAGAGTAGAACCATTGTAAAAATGAATAACAAAATATAAGTTATCAGAAAGGATACAAAGTGTAGAACCATTTTAAAAACATTGAGACACCAGAAACAGTTAAACTTTTAAGACCACAGAATACTAGCCGAATACAAAAGTAACATCGTATAGATTGTTAATAAGTAATATAAGTCTGATTACTTACATCAACGTCCTCATCTTGAACTGAGTAATTCCTGAAAGTACCCAAAGCTCCCTCCAAGAGTGGCCTGGTGACGATTTCATTAAACCGTGCAACAACCTACAAGAAAAACGTTTGAAGTAGAAAAGAAACGCAAAATCTGGAAGCAGAATATGATAACTTTCTCATGATTGACTAGTATGTTGTTTCTCTACTTCACCCCACATTTTTTATTTATCCTCTATGTACAGCAGTCCCATTTGCAACTTCCTAGCTGTCCAAAATTCTTCCATTTCATCAAATTTGTATTATTGTCAAAACCTTAACTCATCATCTAGAAGCTATAGAAATGGAATATCCTATTTCTGTGCTTCGCATTCTCTATCCATCCTTATCTCTGGAAAACAGGATTTGGGCAGTAAACTCTGTTGGAGTTTCCACACAAACTCTCCAAAAAGACAACAAAACTTTATTCTTGCAATCAAACTGTAGAAGGCCAAGCCAAAGATTCCCTCTAATGCTAAGTTTTTTATTTGGGCTGCGGTACTTATAGCAAAAACACAAGCGATTGTTACAGGTTGGTAGACCAAACGAAGCTTTCTCTCCCCTAATACTTGTGTCAGGCCATTAAAAAGACATTTCTGGTGGCATACTCTTCACTATTTTGGTGCAAAACTATGATTATCCAATTATTTGGATCAATTTTCTATCTGCCGTTTAAAAGGTTTGGCAGGACAAAAG
The DNA here is from genome assembly GCA_037974295.1 of Cicer cuneatum. Taxonomy (NCBI): domain Eukaryota; kingdom Viridiplantae; phylum Streptophyta; class Magnoliopsida; order Fabales; family Fabaceae; genus Cicer; species Cicer cuneatum. The sequence continues at coordinate 12,293,296 of JBBPBO010000005.1, read as the reverse complement.
ATGGAAATATCCTTTGGTGGTCTGTTACTTATTTTTTTATTTGATGAAAATTATTGGATAGAATATCATAATTTCAATGGTAACTTCTTAGGAATGCCGCTACCATGGCTTGGATATAACTAATTTTCCATAAATCAACTAAAAGTAACATGGAAATCCTAACTTCGAGACATGTAGATCATTCATATTGCTGGTGGGGTCGGTTTTTTCATTCTGTTCCGAACATTATGGGAGCATTTGCAAAAGCTTATTTGAACTCGTCTCATGACGAGACGTAACTCATAAGCACTTGATGAATTAGTATTTGGATACACTTACAAAAACAACTTATAACATAGCATATACTTTTTTCAGCTTATTTCGATAAGTTCCTCACAATTGCTTACCAGTAAGTACTTAAACTCTCTATAATAACTTATTAAATGAGTGCTTAACTAAGCTGTTTATCAAAACACGCATACTGATTGAAATTTAAAAAAGCATGGAAATAATGTAAGACTAACAAAGGCTAGTGTTTGTCAAAAGCATTGCAGAATAATTTGGCATTAAACTTTGTGGGATACTTACCACGGCAAAACGAAGTCCCTGGGTTCTAGTAACAGAACCTGTCAGATGCTGCACAGCAGCTGTTTGTGAAAACGACGGCCGGCCCTTGCTCTGAACATGTGGCTTAATTTCTAAAGCTGGAGAATGAAAACAGTGAATTGTTCAGCCACCAAAACAATACAAGAAAAGAAATTGACCACAGTCAAGAGCACAATAAACCATGCTGAATATATTTACTCCTTCATGAACAATAGTTACAAAATTAAACCAAACTACAAAAATTGGATTCTCCATTATGTTAACCAACAACTTTAAAAATGGTTGAAAGGGAAATGAAAATAACCTCGTGCAGAGTGCAAAAACGACAGAGAGTTCGTGCTTTTAGGAGCTTTTTGAAGATGCAAGATGTTATTAGTACCACAAGAACCATCATGATGCACAAAACCAAGGTGAGACTTAAGTGCAGGAAGGAAACAATCGGTGGAAACAAATGAAGCCATTCTTTTGGTCTAAAATTTATGAGAGAGCACAATCCCTAGAAGCTAAAAACATACAATGAACACAATTAAAATCTTGTTGTTTAGGTTTTCAAACATATAATTATAAAGGGCGTAGAATAAATTAATTAATTGATGAATATAAAATTAAGCACAAAATTTCATAAATCTCAGTCTTATTTTTTCAAAACAATAAATAAAACCTTAATCCTTGACAAAAAAAAACTTAATCTGAACCACGCCATAAAAACAAGTTATACATTACACATAACCACTAAAATTAACCACACTGAGAGATCCTAAATCAAATTAAAAAAAATTAAAAAATTAAAAAGAAAAGCATTGAAGCATAACTTCTAATTTAAAAAAAAAATTAAAATGTGGTTTTTATAATTGAATTGAAAACATATATAGTTTAGCAGAAAAAAAGTGAAACATATATAAGCTTTAATGATTTATATAAGGAAGAAAATTCGTTGATAAGAAAAAGAGTTTTAGAAATCGTTAGAATGTTATAAGTGAAACGTATATAACAGTGTAAGAAGACGGAAATTCGGAAAATGTTAGAATATGTGATAATTACAATATAGAAAGAAGAAATAAAAAAGTGAAAAATAACCGGAAATGGAGGGGACGACGGAGGGAGATGCAAATGTTGAAGCGTTTGACTTTAATGGAGGGAGAAGTAGTGAAGGGAGTGAGAGAGACAAACAACGTGAAATGGGACTATGGAAGAAGGGTATTAAATTAAATTAAAATAAATAATATTAAAATAATTTTTATTTAAAAGACACAAATATTCCTTGATAAACAACTAACAAAATAAGACATTAACAACACATAATTTTACATATTTTTAATACACAATTGCTTAAAATTCATGCATGTCTCGTCAAAAATAACATGGATCTCGTATAAATTTAATAATTTTATATCAATTTTAATCAATACAATAAAATATTTTAAAAAATATAAATTAAAAAGTATGTTATCAGTATTATTAAAAAAAAAAATACACACTAATATAAATTATAGAATAATATCACGTGCAAATTTTTTACAGTATTAAATGAGTCATGCTAAAATCAAGGGCCATAAAAAAACATTGTAGTTTTACGTAAAAAAATATAATTTTAAAGAATTAAATATATCATTTTTATTACATTTTCACATATAATAACAATGTTTTTGAAGTATTTATTCTCATTTACCTAATATTAAAATAACTCTTAAATGATTTATTGGTGTGGACATCTTGGCTACGGAATTAAATAAAATATTGAAATGTTTCTTTTTGATATACAAATTTCTATGTTAAAATTTATCTCATACCTTCACATTTCTACTTATATTTCTATAAATTTTATAAAATGTTAAATATATCATTGATTTTTTTACTATTTTAGCAATTCAATTTTTTTTTTACCATTTAAAGATTTTCGAAAGAAAAAAAAATTCTGGTAAATAAAAATTTTCCAAAAGTTATTAGAAAACATGTTAAAAATATTTTCGGTACACAAAATTAAAGTTTTCCGGTATAGAATAGTAAAAAGTGTGTATATGAAATCTTTTAAAAAAATTTCCGATACAAAAACATAAAAATTAATATTATCGGTACAATATGCGTTTATCGGAAAAATTCATCACAATTTTTCTAGTACAGACTAATTTCTTTTTTTTAATTTATAAGGTTTAAAATAATTGCCGGAAAACTTTTTTCAAATTTTTCGGTATAGACATATGTATGGGAAAACATGAAAAAAGCTTTTGGGAGTGTTTTCTTTTAGAGTTTATAATAACTATTGAAAAACTTTTCCGGTATAGACATATGTATCGAAAAACTTGAAAAAAGTTTTTTAGAGTAATTTTTTTAGGATTTAGAATAACTATTAGAAAACTTGAAAAAAGTTTTCTAGAGTGTATTTTGTGTACCAGAAAACTTGAAAAAAATTTTTCGATAGAATTTAAAAAAAGTCACTCACTTTTTACCGAAAAATATCAAATGATAGAATGATAAAAAATTTTAAATTTTATGATTTATACGAGATTTTTTTTGCATTTTTGAAACAAATGTAAAATTTGAGTTATGAGGTAAAATCTTCGTCTCTCTTTTATGGCGATATTTTTAAGCTTGATGTTATTTTTTTATGAATATTACAATGATTTTTTTATGAATATTACAATGATTAAGTGATTATTTTCAAAACTATCGTTTAAGTTCATTTAAAAACAAACAAACGAGCTAATTCATATTTCGTATATAGAGTATTTTTTAACTCATATCCAAATTTTCATTAATATTTTTATATGTATTTAAAAAATTATAATTAATGAAATACAATAAATTTTTTCTGGAGTGGGTTTGGATAAATGAATTTAATTTTAAAAGAAAATTTAACTTTTTAAATAAATTACTTTGTTTGGATACTTACATATCACGTTAATATCTATTAAGAAGAACTATTAGCGAGGATTAACTTTGACGCAAAATATTTAACAGATTAATATTTGATTACATTTTTTTGAGAAATTAAAAATAAAAAATGAGATATTTAAAAGAAAAAATATTTATTTAATTAAAAAATAGCAATAAAACGAAGTTATTAGTGAAGACAAAAATAAGACCAATGTATTGTCTGTGGAGATGGTGGTGGAATAAAGTTGCCGCAGGCTCCAATAGCCAAGCATGCAAGTTACTCTTTCTTCGTTAGTAAGGAAGTTCCGATTAGGGCGACGGTTAAAATGGGCTGTAGACTGATGAAGTTTTTATTTATTTACTAGCCGTGTTTTTGTCGGTCATTTTTTTTTAATATAGATATAGATTAAATAAAATAAGTGAATTAGCTAAGTATAAATACAAAAATTAGAATTTTGATAATAAAATAAATAATATAATTATTGATTATCAAATTAATAGTTAATAATATTTATGTTTTTTCTATAAAAATTAGTGAAACTAAGAGCTTAAAAGATGTACATTCTTGATACATATTCCATTTTCAATGAGACTAATGACTAAGAATTGATATTTTTCACACATAAATTTAATACATTTTAACTGAATTAAAATTAAAAAACAAAAAAATAACCATAAATGAATTAATAGCACATTGAAATCGTTGTTAGTGTTTGTGTCGCGCACCCACACTCCCCAAACTAGCCTAGTACACACCATTCTTTCCTTTTTGATTTTTCTTTTTATTGTCTTGCATCAATAACTATTTCATCATGCTACAAATGTTAAAATAAATACAAAAAATTTAATTTTATTGATCATATTATATCTATGCAAGAATCTCTATATTTTCTTAATAGTGGATGAATTATTTTTTTAATATAGTTAGTGCACAATTATGAATTATCAATTATTAATTCTCAGTTAATATATTTAAAAATGTAGGAGCTTTTTATTTGTACTTATCTCATGACATATAAATATTTGTATAATTTATAAAAAAATGTTTTTTGTCAATGAACAAACATTTTTTAATGATTTTAAATATAATTTACATTTGTATCTATAAAATAAAATTATTTTACACCAATATATAATAAAAATAATTAATTTAATTATTCTTATTTTGTAACTATTATAATAAAATAACAACATAATCAAAAGTTTAAACAAATTACATTGCAGAGTATAGATTATTTTTATGTATTTTTTGGTGGGTAGTTTCCCTTATTTTCGTTTATTTTATTATATTTTTTTTGATAAAATTTATTTTGTTTTTTTTCTTTAGTTTCCATGTATTGTTGTGTGTAGCTTCTTTATTCTCTTCTATTCCTTTCTTGGGTTTTCTTTCTCCAATCCCCTCTTTCTCTCTCTATTTTCTCTCTCTACACTCACTTCAATCAATCCTCTCATTCCCTTCAATACTTGTGATTCAAGAATTAATTATCGGATTTTAGTTTTGGGAAATTGATTCTCTCTCTCTCAACCCTTTCCTCTGATTCCGGCGATGCTATCACTTCCTAAATGAAGTTGAAAAGGAAGCGGGCACTTGAAGTGGTTACTTTTTTAATCCTGATTCTTTAATTTTCCACCGATATTTATAATTTTTCCTCTGTTTTCTTTTCAATTGAGTTTTTTTGTTCGTTATTGGGGTTTATGTTTCTTTTTTTATTGATTGGGGGGGTTTGCAAGGTGTAATGTACTGGAGAGTGATTTTCTTGGTTGATCAAGTTTGCTTTCTCTTTTTTTTTTTGTTTCAATTTGTTTTTCAGTTTTTGTGAATTTCTATAGTGATTAAAATGTAAATTGGTGCATGCGTTTTTGCTCTGTTTCTTGATCAGGAATTTTGATGTTTACTTTTTGAGATTGGAAAGCGAATATATTTTGATATGAATTTTACATTTTTGTTAAGTGGCTGAATACTTATTGGAATCTTAATTCATTGTCTGAATAATCAGTGACTGAACAATGTAACATTCATCATTTACTACCAGTTGATTAATAATTTGAGGAGAGGTTTGCTTCACGACCCAGCATTCAACATTGAATGAGTTTTCTTTAAGTAAATTTGCAATATTGTAGAACATTAAACATGCTTTATATTGTCAGTTACACAGTTTGAATTCAATTTATTGTTTTACGTAGTTTTTAGTCTTTTAACTTGTATGCAGTTTATGTTAGTTGTTTGCTGCTCTTTTACTTCATCAGTTGTGTATTGTTAGCTGGTTATGTTACCGTCAACACGATATAAGAGATTTTAGCAGATTCCTTTTAGCTGATGGATCAATTTTTCTCATGTTGCAGCCTCCAAAAATTAGATATTTCATCAACTCTGTTACTGCAGTTCCACTTGAGGAGATACAAGAACCTTTAAAAAACTTCACATGGGAGTTTGATAAGGTGGCTCTATGGCCCTTTTCTTTTTACATTGGTAATTCATATTTTTTTTGGATATGTTTGATTCATTGGTGTTTCTTTTCTCTGAGCAGGGAGACTTTCATCACTGGGTTGATCTTTTTAACCATTTTGATTCATTCTTTGAGAAGTATGTAAAACCAAGGAAGGATCTACAAATTGATGACGATTTTCTGGACTCAGATCCTCCTTTCCCAAGAGAAGCTGTTCGCCAAATTCTTCGTGTCATTAGAATAATTTTGGATAATTGCACAAATAAGCATTTCTACAGTTCGTACGAGGTATGACATCTTTCCTACAATCGTCTTTTTCCAACCTGGTCAACTTAATAAGATGAGAGATAAGAATTGTTTGATGCCTTTATTCATGCGAGTGCGTTTATCCAATTTTTGTTTTCTCTCTTTGTCGATGGCTTGAATATTTGTGTTTCAATAATTTTTGAAGTTTAAACTGCATTACTCTTAGGTTTGTATATATTGCATATTTATCCTTTAGTGACTGCCATCGGTACTTAGAATGGTTTCTTTGAATTTGCAGCAACATCTTTCTTCATTGCTTGCCTCTACTGATTCGGATGTGGTCGAGGCTACCCTTGACACTCTGGCCACTTTTTTGAAGAAAACAGTTGGAAAGTATTCCATAAGAGATGCTTCTTTGAATTCAAAATTGTTTGCTCTTGCACAAGGATGGGGTGGAAAGGAAGAGGGACTCGGACTAATTGCATCAGCTGTGCCTAATGGCTGCGACCCTACTGCGCGTGAATTGGGCTGTGCTCTTCATTTTGAGTTTTATGCTGTAAATGAGTCAGAAAGTGACCTCAAAGGGGCCGAACCCTTGGTCCAAGGATTGCAAATCATTCACTTAAGTGACGTCAACAAATGTGTGGAAACCGACCTTGGACTTTTGCACAAGTTGGTTACAGAATATAAGGTACCTGCCAGTTTAAGATTTTCTTTACTGACAAGATTGCGGTTCGCTAGGGCTTTTGGTTCTTTGGCTTCTAGACAGAAATACACATGTATTCGCTTGTATGCTTTCATAGTTCTGATTCAAGCGTGTGGTGATGCTGATGATCTGGTTTCATTCTTCAATGCTGAGCCTGGGTTTATCATTGAATTGGTCTCACTACTGAGCTACGAAGATGCAGTTCTGGAAAAAATCCGGGTTTTATGTTTGCATTCGCTAGCTGCTCTTTGCCAAGATCGTTCCCGTCAACCTTCGGTACTCACTGCGGTTACATCTGGTGGGCACCGTGGCATTTTATCTAGCCTGATGCAAAAGGCCATTGACTCTGTTATCAGCGATACATCAAAATGGTCAGTTCATTTTGCCGAAGCTCTGTTATCTCTTGTAACTGTGTTGGTTTCGTCATCGTCGGGATGTTCTGCCATGCGTGAAGCAGGTTTTATTCCTACTCTTCTACCTCTACTTAAAGATACAAATCCACAACACTTGCATCTGATTGAAAAAGCTGTGCGCATTTTAGAAGCTTTTATGGATTACAGTAATCCAGCTGCTGCGTTGTTCAGAGATTTGGGAGGTTTAGATGATACCATCTCTCGCCTGAAGATTGAAGTCTCCCATGTTGAAAATGGTGGAAAGCAGCCAGATGAAATTTTTGAGTCTAGTAGAAGTGTACATATGATTGGAGGTTCTTCAATTGGGCTAGATGACATGCAGCCATTGTATTCTGAACCATTAATTTCCTATCACCGGAGATTGCTGATGAAAGCTTTATTGCGTGCTATATCCTTGGGAACCTATGCCCCTGGAAATACTGCCCGTATATATGGATCTGAAGAGAATCTGCTGCCTCAGTGCTTGTGTATAATTTTCAGACAAGCAAAAGATTTTGGTGGTGGAGTTTTTTCGCTTGCTGCTACTGTCTTGAGTGATTTAATACAAAAAGATCCTACTTGTTTTCCCATTTTAGATGCAGCTGGTCTTCCATCTGCTTTTCTGGATGCTATAATGGATGATGTTCTCAACTCTGCAGAAGCCATTACATGCATTCCCCAGTGTTTGGATGCCTTATGCTTAAACAGTAATGGCCTTCAGGCTGTGAAAGATAGGAACTCTTTGAGGTGCTTTGTGAAAGTGTTTACTTCCAGAACATATCTGCGTGCTCTTACAGGGGACACACCTGCTTCATTATCTAGTGGACTTGACGAATTAATGCGCCACGCTTCTTCATTACGTGGGCCTGGAGTGGATATGTTAATTGAGATTTTGGAAACTATATCAAAAATTGGTTATGCTGTGGATCCCTCATCTTTGTGTTCTGATTCTTGCTCCCCAACCTCTATTCCTATGGAAATGGATGGTGGGGACAAGAATTTGATATTGTCTGATAGTAAGGAGTCATCAAAGGTAGATGACACTGAGCAAATCATTGAGCCATATCCTGATGTATCAACAATGAATATTGAGTCAATTCTTCCAGATTGTGTTAACAATATTGCTCGTCTTCTTGAGACAATTCTTCAGAATGCCGACACATGTCGAATTTTTGTTGAGAAAAAGGGGATTGAAGCTATTCTCCAGTTATTTACCTTGCCTTTAATGCCTCTTTCTGTTTCTGTTGGGCAGAGCATCTCGGTTGCTGTCAAGAACTTTTCCCCGCAGCATTATGTTTCTCTTGCTCGCGCTGTATGTTCGTTTTTAAGGGAACATCTGAAATCTACCAATGAGTTTTTAGACTCCATTGGGGGAACTCAGCTTGCTCTAGTTGAATCTGCAAAGCAGTCAAAGGTGTTGAAATACCTTTCTAGTCTTGAAGGTGTCTTGGCTCTCTCTGTATTTTTGTTGAAGGGAACAACTGCTATGGTCTATGAACTAAGCACTTCTGATGCTGATGTATTAAAAGATATTGGGAGAACATACAAAGAAATAATTTGGCAAATATCTTTGTGTAATGACTCCAAGACAGAGGAAAAGAAGAATAATGATCAAGAACCTAAGATTTCACAGGCACCTTCATCTACTGTTGTGGAAAGAGAGAGTGACGACGACACAAATATGCAGACAGTTAGATACACAAACCCAGTTTTTGCTAGGACTGGTTCACATTCTTTGTGGAATGGAGGAGAGCGTGAGTTTCTTTCTGTAGTTCATTCTGGAGAAGGTTTGCATCGTCGTACTCGGCATGGTATATCCCGTATGCGTGGTGGAAGGACTGCTCGTCACTTGGAAGCTTTAAACATTGATTCTGAAGCATCTTCTAGTGTACTGGAGGCATCTTCGTCCCAAGATTTGAAAAAGAAAAGCCCTGACATTCTTGCCTTAGAGATTCTTAACAAGCTGGCTTCAACAATGCGCTCTTTTTTCATTGCTCTCGTGAAGGGATTCACTTCGCCAAATCGCCGTCGAGCTGATTCAGGGTCACTTAGCTCAGCTTCAAAGGCTCTTGGAACTGTTTTAGCTATGAATTTTCTTGAGGCCCTTAGTTTTTCTGGACATCCTACTTATGCTGGACTTGAAACTTCACTTTCTGTAAAATGCAGATATCTTGGGAAGGTCGTGGATGATATGGCGGCTCTCACATTTGACAGCAGGCGCAAAAGTTGTTATACTGCCATGGTTAATAACTTTTATGTACATGGAACATTTAAAGAGCTACTGACGACATATGAAGCTACTAGTCAACTGCTATGGACTCTTCCGTACTCTTTCCCATCATCAGATACTGATCTTGTAAAGAAAGGAGAAGGAGCCAAACTGTCCCATAACACATGGCTACTTGATACATTACAAAGCTACTGTCGCTTGCTTGAATACTTTGTAAACTCTTCTCTGCTTTTGTCCCCAACCTCAACATCTCAGGCAGAGCTTCTTATTCAGCCAGTTGCTGTTGGCCTGTCAATTGGGCTCTTTCCAGTGCCAAGGGACCCAGAAGTTTTTGTGCGTATGCTACAATCTCAGGTTCTGGATGTAATCCTACCAGTCTGGAACCATCCCATGTTTTATAGTTGCAGTCCTGGTTTCATTGCATCAATTATTTCACTTATTACACATGTATATTCTGGTGTTGGAGATGTGAAGCGAAATCGAAGTAACATGTTGGGAAACACAAACCAACGTTTCATGGCCCCGCCACCTGATGAGGCAACCATTGCCACTATTGTTGAGATGGGATTTTCAAGGGCAAGGGCTGAAGAAGCACTGAGAAGAGTTGAAACAAATAGTGTTGAAATGGCTATGGAGTGGTTGTTCAATCATGCTGATGATCCTGTCCAGGAGGATGATGAACTTGCACGAGCGCTTGCTCTTTCCCTCGGCAGTAGTTCTGAAACTACTAAAGCTGATTGTGCCGAGAAGATTATTGATGCGCCAACTGAAGAGGGACACATGAAGAAACCTCCAGTTGATGATATACTTGCTACATCTGTCAAGTTGTTTCAGAGTAGTGATTCTGTGTCATTTCAGCTGACAGATTTGCTCATTACACTCTGCAACCAGAACAAAGGTGAAGATCGTCCAAAAGTAGTATCTTATCTTCTGCAACAGCTAAAACTTTGCCAATTGGACTTTTCCATGGATAACAGTGCATTAGGTGTGTTACCTCATATTATAGCATTACTTCTTTTTGAGGATGGAAGTACAAGGGAAATTGCAGCTCAGAATGGAATTATATCTACCATTATAGATATCTTGACAAACTTGAAAAGCAGACCCGAGTTGGGGAAAGAACTACCAGTCTCTAAATGCTTTAGTGCTTTACTACTTATATTGGATCAAATGCTGCAGTCAAGCCCAAAAACTGAAATTATGGAAGGAGGAACCCAAACTGGTTCCTTGCCTGATTCATCTGGGGAGCATGGTTCCCTGCAATTTCCCGACACAGTTGCACAGGAGGAAAAAAAATTTGATGGGAATGAAAAAGAACCTTGCATGGGTTTTGAGAACGTATTGGGGAAATCTACTGGCTTTGCAACTATTGATGAGAGTCATAAGTTGCTGGATATTGTATGTGATTTGATAAAACAACATGTCCCTGCTGTGGTCATGCAGGCTGTTCTACAGTTATGTGCTCGGTTAACAAAAACACATGTTTTGGCTATGAAATTCTTTGAAAATGGAGGTCTGACTGCTCTTTTTAGTCTTCCTCGGAATTGCTTTTTCCCTGGGTATGACACTGTTGTATCAGCTATAGTTAGGCATCTTCTTGAAGATCCTCAAACACTACAAATAGCCATGGAGTTGGAGATACGACAAACTTTATGTGGGAATCGCCATTCAGGGCGTGTTTCTCCCCGATCATTTTTGACATCTTTAGCACCGGTTATATCTAGAGATCCTACTGTTTTCATGAAAGCTGCAGCTACAATTTGTCAGTTAGAGACATCAGGCGAAAGGACGGTAGTTGTGTTATCGAAGGAGAAAGAGAAGGAAAAATCAAAGTCATCGAGTACTGAGACTTCAAATGAATGTGTCCGGATATCTGAAAGCAAGTCACATGATGGATCAGGTAAATGTCTGAAAAGCCATAAAAAGGTTCCTGTAAATCTCACTCAAGTAATTGATCAGCTTCTTGAGATTGTGTTGAAGTACCCACCAATGAAAGGCCGGGAAGATTCTGAGTGTGATACTTGTCTAATGGATATAGATGAACCTACTATGAAGGTGAAGGGAAAATCGAAGGTTGAAGAGACGGTTATATTAGAGCCTGAGTCTGAAAGGTCTACAGAACTGGTGAAGGTGACTTTTGTCCTTAAATTATTGAGTGACATTCTTCTAATGTATGGACATGCAGTTGGTGTCATGCTCAGACGCGACTCTGAAATGTGTCAATTCCGTGCATCTAATCAACCATCTAGACATAATGGCATTATTCATCATGTACTACATCGGTTGCTACCACTTTCTGTTGACAAATCTGCTGGACCTGATGATTGGAGAGGTAAGTTGTCTGAAAAGGCTTCATGGTTTCTGGTAATTTTGTGTGGGCGGTCTGGTGAAGGTCGTAAGCGAGTGACAAATGAACTTGTTAAAGAATTGATGTCTTTTTCAAATTTCGAGAGCAACTCTATGAAAAGTAGCTTATCCCCAGATAAAAGGCTTTTTACCTTTGTTGATCTTGTATATTCTATTTTGTCGAAAAATTCGTCATCTGGTAGCCTACCTGGTTCTGGATATTCACCCGATATTGCAAAAAGTTTGATCGATGGTGGAATAATTAAATGTCTAACTAGCATCCTGCAAGTGGTTGATTTGGATCATCCCGATGCTCCCAAATTTGTGAATCTTATACTCAAAGGTTTAGAATGTCTTACAAGAGCTGCTAATGATAGTGAGCAGCTCATAAAATCTGATGGGACTGAGAAGAGAAGATCTACAGGTTTGAATGAAAGATCTGATGATCAAATAGCAGCACCTTCTGCAGTTGAAACCGTGGCACATGATCAGAATGCCAACAGTCAAGAAGCACTCAGAGAAACAATGAATAGTGCACATGATCAAAGAACTTCTCAAGGGGTACATCAAGCTGATAATCCAAATCAATCAGTGGAACAAGATATCAGAGTAGAAGAAGGGGAGGCAATTGCCCAGAATCCACCAGTGGAACTAGGAATGGACTTCATGGGTGAAGAGATGGTAGATGGTGGTGTTTTGCACAACCCAGAGCAAATCGAGATGACTTTTCATGTTCAGAATAGGGCAGCTGATGACATGGGTGATGATGATGATATGGGTGATGACGGTGATGATGATGAAGATGATGATGATGGAGAGGAAGATGAGGATATAGCAGAAGATGGTGGGGGTATGATGTCTTTGGCTGATACTGATGTGGAGGATCATGATGATGTTGGCTTGGGGGATGAATACAATGATGGGATGATTGGTGAAGACGATGACGATTTTCATGAGAATCGCGTCATAGAGGTGAGATGGAGGGAAGCTCTAGATGGATTGGATCACTTGCAGATACTTGGGCAGCCTGGAGGTGCTGGTGGCCTTATAGATGTGGCTGCTGAACCTTTTGAAGGGGTTAATGTGGATGACCTTTTTCGTCTTCAGAGTTTTGAGCGTCGCCGCCATCCAGGTAGATCTTCCTTTGAGAGGCCGGCTTATGAAATTAATGGTTTTCAGCATCCTCTTCTTGTAAGGCCGCCACAATCTGGTGATTTTATCTCAATGTGGTCATCAGGTGGCAATTCTGTATCCCGAGATTCGGAAATGGTGTCCTCTGGGAATCTTGATGTTTCCCATTTCTACATGTTTGATTCACCTATTCTTCCATTTGATCATGTGCCAAGTAGTTTTTTTGGAGATCGTCTGGGTAGTGTAGCACCACCACCTTTGACAGATTATTCGGTGGGTATGGGCTCCTTGCACCTACCTGGAAGAAGAGTGTTAGGTAATGGTAGGTGGACTGATGATGGTCAACCACAAGGAGGCGCCCAAGCGGCTGCCATTGCACAAGTAGTGGAGGAACAATTTTTAGCTCAGATGGGTAGCATAGCTCCTGCAAGCAGTCCTACTGAACGACATGTACATAATTCTGAAGAACAAGAGAAGCAATCTGATGCTCTTCCATTACACGATGGTCCAGTATTGACAGCTGGGGCCGACTCTACTTGTCAGCAGTTTGCAGGTCAAGAGCAGGAAAATGGTACTGAAATCATTGCTCAGCAAAGAAACCTTTCAGTTGATGGTGCTCCGTGTGAGGAAGAGATAAATGTAAATTCTTGTGTTCAAGATACAGGTGATGGCCTGCAAACTAATGGGCCCATGTCTGCTCAACCACTTTCACTGAACATCACATCAAATGGTGTGGATTGCACTGAAAATGAAATAAATGTTACTCCCAGTGAGAATGTAGCAATACCCCAGGAATTTGTGATCTCATCTATTGAGTCTAGTGTTGATGTACCTACTAATGACACCAATGTGCGAGTTGTACCAATGGGTTGCAATGGAACATCAGATGTTGATCGGCAGGCTACTAGTCTCGAGTTACTGGTATCTGGTTTTGAGACTCCTAATCCAAGGGATTGCCCTGCATCATCTATTAATGCTAGTGTTGATGTTGATATGGGTGGTGTTGATGCTGATGGAAATCAATCAGAGGAACCAACTGTTTCTGAAGACAGGAGGGATGAGCTGTTATCAACTCAGAACCCAGAGGCTGCTCCAGATGATACTCAAAATGACCAAACTAGTGCAAATAATGAAGCTTCTGGTTCTAATACGATTGACCCTACATTTTTGGAGGCTCTTCCTGAAGGTCTACGGGCAGAAGTTTTGGCGTCCCAGCAAGCTCAATCTGTTCAACCTCCAGTTTATGCACCCCCTTCTGCAGAAGATATTGATCCTGAGTTTTTAGCTGCTCTTCCTCCAGATATTCAAGCAGAGGTTTTGGCCCAACAAAGAGCTCAAAGGGTCGCCCAGCAGGCTGAAGGACAACCAGTTGACATGGATAATGCATCTATAATTGCTACGTTTCCTGCTGATTTGCGTGAAGAGGTTTAAATTTTATCCATTGTGCAACACACTCAGTTATTTCTAATGTGACATGATTGTAATGCTTGTGCTTTGCTCTAATACTAGGTACTTTTAACATCTTCTGAAGCAGTTCTGTCAGCATTGCCGTCTCCATTGCTTGCTGAAGCTCAAATATTGAGGGACCAAGCGATGAGTCATTATCAAGCTCGCAACCTTTTTGGGAGCAGTCACAGGCTTCACAATCGAAGAAATGGCCTGGGATTTGTTCGGCGGCCTGTGATGGACCGGGGTGTTGGAGTTACTATAGACAGGAGGTCTACTCTTAAGGATGCCTTGAAAGTGAAGGAGATTGAAGGTGTGCCGCTACTTGATGCAAATGCATTAAAAGCTTTGATCCGGCTTCTGCGATTGGCACAGGTAATTTTGGTTCTCTTCATGATGATAGTGTTAGGGTGGATTTTACCAGTTTTATTTTCTACTCATTAAATATTCTCTATCATCTCTCTCTATAATATTATATTACATTGCAATATATTATATAAAATCATTTTATATATTGAAGAAAGTAAAAGGCAAAATACTTTCATATTTTTTTCACTACAACCTTAAGCTGTTTATATAGGAAAAGAAATTTCAATAGTAATAATGACAGAATCATAAAATAAAAATAAACAGAATAATATAAAATAAAAGAGAATCAAATCTGATTTCCCTTGATTCTTCCACCCCTCAAGTTAGTGCATAGATATCTGTCATGCCTAACTTGACTATAAGTCGCTCTAAATTAATAAATCATTTTATATATTGAAGAAAGTAAAAGGTAAAATACTTTCATGTTTTATTACTACAACTCTAAGCTGTTTATATAGGAAAAGAAATTTCAATAGTAATAATGACAGAATCATAAAATAAAAATAAACATAATATAAAATAAAAGAGAATCAAATTTGATTTCCCTCGATTATTCAACCCCCCTTGGCCATAATTCGCTCAAAATTGGCTGTCATGCCCAACTATATCACCTAAAGTTGGTGCATAATTATCTGTTATGCCCAACTTGGCTATAATTCGCTCAAAATTGGATCTTGCTAAACTTTTTGTCTAGATATTAGTATTTTGCTGATTAGAGTCATAAATGGCAGACATATAATTCCAACATCAATTTTTTCTTTTATGAAATAGTGGTCAATCTCAATGTGTTTGGTTCTATCATGTTGTACAGGGTTATGAGCTATACTTATTGATATTTTGCTATCACCAAACAATTTTAAGGGTGAGTCAACTTTCATTTTCAGTTCGTTCAAGAGTTTACGACTCTACAAAAGTTCATGGATTCCTTGTGTCATTGCTCTGAATTCGACTTCTGCACTGCTTCGAGCAACAACCCCTTGTTTCTTACTTCTCCAAGTGACTAAATTTTCCCAAACATATGCACAATATCCAATAGTGGATTTTCAATTAGTAATTGATCCTGCCCAATCGACATCTGTAAATATAGAGGCTTCTCTGTCGTTAGTTTACTTGAAGTACAAACCATTTCCCGAATTGGACTTCAAGTACTTTAAGATCTGATAAATTGCCTCCAAGTGTTCTTCATAGGGAGAATGCATGAATTGGCTTGCAACACTCACGGAGAAAGCAATGTCAGGTCTAGTGTGGGGTGGATAAATAAGTTTGCCGACCAACCTATGGTATCTTCCAATATCAATAGGAACACTGATATCTGTTGGTCTACTCATCCCAATGGATGTATTTTCTTTGAGAAATAACAATTCCCTTCTTTGAGCGAACAACTTCCATACCACGAAAATATTTAAGAGCACCTAAATCTTTCATCTCAAATTCTTGCCAATTTTTCTTCAATCTTCCATCTCAACAATGTCATCTCCTGTGAGAATAATATCATTTACGTATAGAATTAGAATTGCCATTTTACCAACATTAGAGAACTTAGTGAACAAAGTATGGTATGATTCTCCCTGCATTTATCCTTGTCTTTTGATCGATCGAGTGAATTTTTCAAACCAAGCCCTTAGGGATTGCTTGAACACATTTGAACGAAACTTATCTTCAAAGTCAGGTGGGCTATCCATGTATACTTCCTCCTCCAAATCACTATTCAGAAAAACATTTTTTACATCAAGTTGGTTTAGAGACCAATTTAAATTCATTGTCAAGGATAAGAGAATTCTAATAGTGTTTAATTTGGCAACAAGAGCAAAAGTCTCTGAGTAATCAATGTCATATGTCTGAGTAAACTCTTTAGCAACCAAGCGTGCCTTGTATTTTTCAATTGTGTTATCAGAATTATATTTCACGGTAAATACCCATTTACAACCAACGGTATTCTTTCCTGTAGGTAACGTCTTGCCTCTCCAAGTTTGATTCTTCTCAGGAGCTTTCATCTCCTCAAGAACAACTTCCTTCCATTTTGGAATTTTTAGAGCCTCTTGTACATTTTTTGGAATTTCTACAGCAGACAATTTAGAGGTAAACGTAGCAAATGAAGAAGACAATTTTGAGTATGACATATAATTAGACAAATGATGTTTAGTGCATGATCTAACAAGTTTTCTAATTGCAATAGGAAGGTCTAGATCAGGATACTCGACATGACTCTTAAGAACAAAAGAAACTTACCTGTATCAAAATGATGTGTTGGATTATCTATTGGTTCGGAATCTTGGATGAGTCGGAGAATAGGTCATTCATTTCTCCGTTTATGGTTTCTTCTTTCAAAGACATTTCCTTTCCAAGTAGGGTCAATGGTAGTAAATCTACTCTGTGTCTCTTTATCTGAGTCATTATGTTGTGGCATTCAGGTGATTCTTCATTATTATTGAAATCAAGAATTTGTTCATTGTGATTTCGATTTGAAATTGTCGCCCTCGAATATGTCCGGAACCTCATTCATAAGTGGATTGAGTTCCAATATGGATTCTTGAGCATTTTCTTTTGGTGTATCAATATAAGTCTCAGAATTTTGTGACAACACTATATCACCTAAAGCAATGACGTTTTCAAAAGCAAAAGATGAATCTTCCTTAAAATTTCCCCCTAAAGATGAATGTCAATAAAAAAGAGTTGATTTTCAACAAAAGTAACATCCATGGTTACAAAAATTCTTTTTGATTTTGGTTCAAAAAACTTGTACCCTTTTTGAGTTGGAGAGTAACCGGTAAAAACACATTTTATTGCTCGTGACTCGAGTTTATGTTCATGAACAAAAGTAGTGCAACCAAAAACTTTTAGTGGCAAATCAGCAGAGACACTAGTCAAAGGAAAACAATTTCAAAAAACATCAAGAGGGGTATGAACATCTAAAACATTATATGACATATGATTAATTAAATATGATGCAGTGAAAACAACTTCACCCCACAAATATTTTGGAATCTTATTTGCAAATAGTAAAACTCTAGCAACCTCAAGAAGATGTCTATTCTTTCTCTCTGCAATTCCATTTTGTTGGAGTGTATTAACACAAGAATTTTGATGAAAACCTCATTTGCAATAAAAAATAGGACAAAAGTATATTAAAATATTTTTTTACCATTATCACTTCTGAAGACTTGAATATTTGTTTGGTATTGAGTTTGCACCATTTTAAAGAAATTTATGAAAATCTGTCCAACTTCCGATTTTTCTTTCAATAAATAAACCCAACAAATTCTAGTATTGATCATCAATAAAAGTTATAAACCATTTTTTATTAGAAAAGGTGTTTATACCAGCTTGGAGGGCATGACCTTCATTTCCTACCTTTTTCTTTCAGTTTGGAGGTTTTCCATAGAGCTTCCAACATGTATACCATGGACGTTTGCAATGTTCACACCATGGTTTCTGGCCATCTCTCTTCCCGTCTTCATTCTCAGTGACCAGGGCAGACTTTTCAACCTCAACAACAGAAAGGGACTGACCCATCATAACACCTTGTCTCGTCTCTTCTCTTCTCACTTCTAAGAACACTTCGTGATGTGATGGCAATGGAATCTTTCCCAATATTCTGCCAAGAACTTCATCAAGCCGCTTATTAAGCCTAACCAAAAACATGAATACTCGGTCTTTTTCCTGTCTCTTAAGAAACAAAACACTATTATCAACACTTCCAATGATTATCATAGTAGAGATTCAATTCTTGCCATAGTATCATCAACTCATTATAATAGGTTGTGACATCTCTATCTCCTTGTTTGGCATGCCATAATCGTGATTTGAGATCGAAAATTTGAGAAGAATTATGAATATCAGAATATGTTTCTTTGACAGCCTCCCAAACTTCATTCACAGTAAGTAAGAACATAAAAGGTTTTCTAATCGCTGATTCCATATTACTAACTAGCCAAACAATAATAACAGAGTTCTTAGATTTCAAAAACCTGTAATTCGGATCTGTTGTGGCAGGCATTTGCACCTCTCCTGTGAGGAAACCATATTTGCCTTTACCGTCTAGTATCAATCTTGCGGTTTGGGACCATTTGACATAAAATAAAAGAGAATCAATTTGATTTCCCTTGATTCTTCGACATATATCATAAAGGTTATTGTAGTAAAATTTATATTATTTTATACCTAGCAAAGAGTTGTCAAGTAAATTTAAAGTTTGTCTTGTGCTGTACTTTACTGTACTTATTCTTTTACTAATCAAACGGACCCTTAGTTACACAAGCCTCTCTTGCTAGGTGTTAAAAACATTACTAATGAGTACTATGTAGAATTTTTTTTTGTAATAGGATTCACTGTGTTATCGTACATATATATTTTATTGTAATGTGTATGTTGGTATCTTTCTGATTATAATAACTTGCTCTGTTTTTGGATCATCATGTCAGCCCCTTGGAAAAGGCCTTCTGCGAGGACTCCTGTTAAACTTATGTGCACATAGTGTAACAAGGGCCACTCTTATTTATCTTTTGCTTGATATGATTAAGCTGGAAGCCGAAGGTTCTGTAAGCAGACCCGCAACATTAAATTCCCAGAGGCTTTATGGTTGTCACTCCAATACAGTATATGGCCGATCTCAATTGTTGGATGGTAATATTTGCACTTAGTGCAGAACATAATTTTCGTAATCTTTTCTCAATATTATAGTTTATTGCATGCTGATCTCTCCTTCCATTTTTTCATAGCCGGTCTTCCTCCTCTTGTGTTGCGCCGGATTCTTGAGATTCTTACTTACTTGGCGACAAATCATTCTGCTGTTGCAAAAATGCTGTTTCACTTTGACCAATCAATTCCAGATTCTTCAAGTTCTTCTATAACACATATGAATGGAAAAGGGAAGGAGAAGGTTATTGAAGGGGGACCTTTACCAAAACCCTCTGGAACTCATGCAGGAGATGTTCCCCTTGTTCTCTTTTTGAAGCTTTTGAATCTGCCCTTATTTTTACGTAGCACTGCTCATCTTGAGCAGGTCATGGGTCTGATTCAAGTTGTAGTTGATACTGCTGCATCAAAATTAGAAAGTCAATCTCAATCTGAAAAAGCAATTGCAGATACCCAAAATTTGTCTGTTAACGAAGCTGAGAAGGATCCTCCTTTAGTGGAGTTAGACTCTGATAAAAAAGATAAGCATGCTGATATGGAACCATCTCATTCCAATGGGAAGAAGAATGTAGATATGTACAATATCTTCCTGCAGTTGCCCCAATCTGATTTGCGGAATTTGTGCTGTCTTCTTGGTCGTGAAGGGTATTGTTCTTAGCCTTGTCATATTTCTCCTTTGTTTTTGTGTAGTGTGCCATCATGAACACGTGGGTTGAAAATTTGTCTTAATACTGTCTCACTTGTTAATTTCCATTTCCTGGTCAATAGTTTTGTAACTTTTGAGTTGTGATGCAAAAAGGTGACTAATCTGGCAATTTTTTAGGCTTTTGGATAAAATGTATATGCTTGCTGGTGAGGTGCTGAAGAAGTTGGCCTTCATTGTTCCCTCTCATAGGAAGTTCTTTATTTTAGAGCTTTCGGAATCATCTCATGCATTGACAGGTTCAGCTGTCAGCGAGCTTGTAACCCTGCAGCAAACAAATATGCTTGGCTTGAGTGCTGGTTCTATGGCTGGCGCTGCCATTCTACGTGTGCTGCAAGCTCTAAGTTCACTCACTTCGCTTGATACTTCCGGTGATATGGATATGGAAAGTGATGTAGATCAGCATGATGACAAAGCAATTATTTGGAATTTGAATACTGCACTCGAGCCACTGTGGCAAGAACTGAGTAATTGTATAAGTGCAGCTGAGATGCAACTTGGCCAAAGCTCCTTCTGTCCCAACATGTCAAACATAAATGTTGCCGAAAATTTGCACGGTTCCTCTACTTCACCACCTCTTCCTCCTGGAACACAAAGACTATTGCCTTTCATTGAGGCTTTCTTTGTTTTGTGTGAAAAGCTACAAGCAAACGAATCTATCATGCAGCAAGACCATGACAATGCAACTGCTAGAGAAGTCAAGGAGTCTGCTGGTTGTTCAGCTTCAGTGAATGGAAAATTTTGTGGAGATTCACAGCGAAAGCTGGATGGTGCTGTTACATTTACAAGGTTTGCCGAGAAACATCGCCGACTTGCGAATGCTTTCATTAGGCAAAATCCAGGTTTGTTGGAGAAATCTCTGTCCATGATGCTTAAGGCACCAAGACTGATTGACTTTGACAACAAGAGAGCCTATTTTCGCTCAAGAATCAGGCAACAACATGACCAACACTTGTCTGGGCCACTGCGTATAAGTGTAAGGCGGGCGTACATTTTGGAGGACTCATATAATCAATTAAGGATGCGTCCTACTCAAGATCTCAAAGGGCGATTAAATGTGCAATTTCAAGGCGAAGAGGGTATTGATGCCGGTGGTCTGACCAGAGAGTGGTATCAGCTACTATCAAGGGTCATATTTGACAAGGGTGCTTTACTTTTCACAACAGTAGGCAACAATGCAACTTTCCAACCAAACCCCAACTCTGTTTACCAGACTGAGCACCTGTCATACTTCAAGTTTGTTGGCCGAGTGGTATGCTCTTTAACTATATGGGTTGTTTGTATTTGGACACAAAATGATAAATATCCCCTCTCCCTTATTCAAAAAAATTTGGTGGCAGATTGAGATATATAATTAAAGCCACCTCTTACAGTCATATTATATGATGCGCTTTCAGGTTGAGTTGTTCTTTGAAAGTTGTTATTATGATCTTACGTGCAGGTGGGAAAGGCGTTGTTTGATGGACAACTATTGGATGTTTACTTTACCCGATCTTTCTATAAACATATACTTGGTGTTAAGGTTACATACCATGACATTGAAGCGGTTGATCCTGATTACTATAAGAATTTGAAATGGATGTTGGAGGTAAGTACTGATTTAAAATCTTGACCACTTATTGTCTCTTTTCACCTTAGGTACTGTTCGGTGCACTGTATAAAGGTTTGTGGGGTGTATATGATATAAGGGTTAGCGAATAGGACAATCTAGTTATCTTTGGTATTGGAAAATCTTTTTATCCAGTGTTTGTGTTGCATCAATGTATAACCTAGTTGTGTCTTTAGGAAAACTTTGTTAGATTGTATAATATAAAAATAAAAATTCACTGTTAAACAGAAAAAGAGTACCAAATTTATTCAAAGTAGTGGAAGAGGATGTAGCAGCTCATATGAATTTGACATGATGTATGATTACCCCTACCTCTTCCAATAGGTAAGCTCTTATTTTTAGAACAAAATTTTCTAAGGGGGAGAGGATGTAACAACCCTCTCACTACCTTAGTAGATTAAGATTAAAATTAGATCATTAAAATAGAATATTTACAAGATTAAGGAATAATTAGATTATTAGAATCTTTATTATTATTAATACTGAATTTTTAGTAATATTAGTTTAGGATCAAAGGTATAATAGGAAAGTGGTTGTGTCAACAAGTCCAAGTGTCAAAAGAAGGACACACCACATTTTTTTCTCTCTAATAGGATTGCTAGTCAAGCAGATGATCGCTAGTCAAGCAAGACTTCCCATTAGGAAGGTGTATGAGAGAAGGAACCGAGCTTAAACCCATTCTGTTAATTGCTGGAATTTATGTGTTAGCTCTGTTATTTTAGTCTGTTATTTGTTAGTTTTGTTGTTTTGTCTGTTATGTGCCAGCTGTAAATCCTAACTGAATTAGTTAGGATGGCTAATATAAATAACAGAAACTGAGTCTTCAATTGAGAGACAGTTAGAGAGTAATTGGTTGAGACTGAATTGTAGGACAATTCAGTTAGTTTCTCTGTAACTGCAACTTTATTCATTCTCCTCTGTTTGAATAATACAATTCTTGAGTTTCTTCAGATTTACATTCAGTCTGACATACCAGTTCTATCACTGGTATTAGAGCACCGATCTGGTACCCTGTTTTTGCTTCTTTCTACTGCGCATTGCATGAAGACAAGAAGCATGGTGAGAAATTTGGACGATTGGGAGCAGAAGCGCGAGGAATGGCGCACTCGACTGGAGTTGGCGGTGGCGCGCGCCAAGCATACGGAGGATCAATTGGCTGCATTCGCGGCCAAGATTGACGCCAACGGCACCGGGACTGTCCGCAAGGAAGAAGCAGAGACCAGCGGCTGCGGTGGTAGACCCCTGGGTAACTACGTTAAGAGCGACTGGTGGAGGAAGCTGGAGATTCCGATTTTCTCAGGCGACGATGCGTATGGTTGGACGCACCATTTGGAACGATATTTCGAGTTACAAAGCGTTCCTGAGGAGGAGAAGATGCGTGCCACTTTGGTGGCCATGGAGGGCAGAACACTGGGCTGGTATCACTGGTGGGCTAGGTGCAATCTGGAACCAACTTGGGATGGGTTCAAGCTGGCAGTGGTTCGCAGGTTTCAACCGTCAATGGTACAAAATCCTTTTGAGTTGTTGCTGGCACTCAAACAAACAGGGACAGTGGTAGAATTTGTGGAGGAGTTTGAGAAATATGTTATAGCTTTGAAGGCCGTTGATCAAGAATTTGCACGAGGAACTTTCATGAATTGCTTGAATGAGGAAATTCAAGTGGAGGTAAAACTTTATGAATTAAAGTCTCTGTCCGATTTAATTCAAAAGTCTATTATGATTGAGGAGAAGAATCTGGTTTGGACTAAGGAAGGAACCAACACTTTCATTAAACCAACTATGATGTCTAAGGCTAGTTCTTACACTAAGACTGTGAATACTAAGCCTTGGTTAGATAAGAAAGCCGAGGGTGGTACCTCTGCTACTAATCTGGTGGGTGTTCAGGCTGGAGAAGGGAACAAAACCATAGCTGGTGATTTCAAACGGTTGTCCGGGGCCGAGATGAGAGACAAAAGGGAGAAGGGACTTTGTTTTAGATGTGATGAGCCCTACCATAGAGAACATAAATGCAAGAATAAACAGTTTTGTATGATCATTTTGGAAGAAGATGAGGAGGAGGGCAATGATACTGAGTTGCATGAGGTAGAAACTTTCAATTCTCTGCAATTGTCTCTTTGTTCAATGGCTGGGCTGACTTCCACAAATTCTTGGAAGATACAAGGGGTAGTTTAGAACAATTCTGTTTTGGTACTCATAGATTGTGGAGCTTCTCGTAGCTTCATTTCTCATGAGGTAGTTCAGAAATTGAGCTTGAGGGTGGAAGATACTCCTTCTTACATTGTGGAAGTGGGGGATGGTCATATGGTGAAATATAAGGGAAAGTGTCCCAAGTTGAGTTTGCATTTGCAAGGAATGGAGATTAAGCAGACTTTTATTTGTTCACCTTGCAAGGGGTGGATTTGGTGTTGGGTTTGGATTGGCTCTCTAGTTTGGGAAAGGTCAAAACCAACTTTGGCAAGTTGATTACTTTGGATTGGCTCTCTAGCTTACCTTGTCTAGAGGTGGCAAGTTGATTACTTTGGTTGGAGAAAAACATCAAGAAAAAGAGCACACGAAGACAGATCGAGGGGAAAGGCGACGGAGGTGCCAACACTGTTGAAGGATGAAAGGAGACCGCGAACGAGACAAGTGGTGCTCGTCCGCTGCCGAAACCTCTAGAACCGCCGGACCATGGTACAAGGTCAGCGACTTTCCCACAACTACATAAGACACCGACAAAGAGATCTACGATGAGGATGAGATGTGGATTGACGGAGCGAGCACGTTTCAACTTCGCTTCAGATGGGAAAGTTTTAGAGGAAAGAAGAGCAGAATGGGAGTTTGGGGCGTTGTTAGAAAAGTTAGGCGAGTTTCTTGCCAAGGGAAAGACCACAATCCCATTCAATGCATCAGTTGTGATCATACCATGGGACTCAAGAGAACTCCATTTCCCTATGACAACTACAGCTGGTGACTACTCCTGGAGTTTGCTCATTTTCCATGGGTTGCTTACCTTTGTGTTTGATAGAGGCAAATTTTTGGTGCGGATGAAAGATTTGAAGTAAAGGATGTCTATTCCAGCCTTGAGGACAAGGCTGTTTTTTAGGGGGTGGTATTGATAGGATTGCTAGTCAAGCAGAGGATTGCTAATCAAGGAAGGCTTCCCATTAGGAAGGTGTATGAGAGAAGGAGTCGAGCTTAAACTCATTCTGTTAATTGCAGGAATTTATGTGTTAGCTCTGTTATTTTAGTTTGTTATTTGTTAGTTCTGTTGTTTTGTCTGTTATGTGCCAGCTGTAAATCCTAACTAATTATGGCTAGTATAAATAAAAGAAACTGAGTCTTCAATTGGGAGGTAGTTAGAGAGTAATTGGTTGGGATAGAATTGTAGGGCAATTCAGTTAGTTTCTCTGTAACTGCAACTTTATTCATTCTCCTCTGTTTCAATAATACAATTCTTGAATTTTTTCATTTTTATTCATTCTGACATACCAGTTCTATCACTCTTCTCCTTCTTCACTCATGGGTATTACCTCATTCACGGGGTTCATTTCTTTCAATTTCAGCTACAATCTTTTCTCAAAACACTTCAACATATAATCACTCAGTTACTATTCATCATCTTCCCCATTTAACATTTTTCCTAGTTGTGTCTCTAGGCAGACTTTATTAGATTGTATAAACTGTTAAACAGAAAAACAGTACCAAATTTATTCAAAGTAGTTTTTTTTTTTTTTAAACTCAATTTTCTAAGCAAGGAAAACACATAGATAGACCAAATAATACCTAAGGCTTAGGTTTGATCTTTACTGTTAGGCATTCCCGTTGTTAGATGATTTTATGTACCACTGTGTTGAATGGCGATCCAAAACCATTATTCTTACTTGTATGGATATTGGATATATAAGCAGTATAAAGCTTATACTGCTCAGTATCTCTTACGGTCTTACATGGTGTGTTGAAAATGGCCATGACATTTTTTTGGTGTTCATGGTGCACTTATTTTCTGCATGCATTTGTTTTTGTCTAATTTTTTTTTTTCTGTATATATGTACCAGAATGATGTGAGTGATATTCCTGACTTGACATTTAGCATGGATGCCGATGAAGAAAAACTCATACTTTATGAGAAGAATGAGGTAAGTGAGCATTGTTTTGCATGAAAGTAAAGCTTACATAAAAAACTTGTTAAAACTTTACTGCTATCATGTTGAATTTTTTTGGTGAGGTGATTCTAGTGTATTTACTCGTGATAAATTCTTGAGTTATCCTTACTTTTGCTTTTTCCATCCTTCCAAAATTGTGAAATAGGTCACTGATTATGAGCTTAAACCTGGAGGAAGGAACATAAGGGTCACAGAAGAAACAAAGCATGAGTATGTTGACCTTGTTGCTGAACATCTCTTGACTAATGCCATCCGTCCTCAAATCAATTCCTTTCTAGATGGTTTTAATGAAATGGTGCCACGGGAACTTATATCGATCTTTAATGACAAGGAGCTTGAGCTACTCATAAGTGGTCTTCCAGAAATTGATTGTGAGTTGGTTTCTTCATTAGTTAAATTATTTTCTAATCTTCTATGAAGCATCTCAATAATGTCATTCTCCTTGTAGTGAATGATTTGAAGGCAAACACAGAGTATACAGGATACACTGTTGCATCAAATGTTGTTCAATGGTTTTGGGAGGTGGTCAAATCTTTCAACAAGGAAGACATGGCCAGATTACTGCAATTTGTGACAGGAACATCGAAGGTAATTTTCTCAGAATTTTTACGTCATACTAATTAACTTATTTTGCATTAAATAGTTGTCATATCATATACTTGAGTGTTTTTTTTAATTCATTAATTTTTGCTAGATCACACCTAGAGTTATGGTTTTCAGTTTTCGGTTAAAATACAAGCCTTGTTGAGTATTTAATATCTTTTGAATGCGATTGTTACAACTGTAGCTTTCCTAACTTGTTTTTCAGGTTCCTTTGGAGGGTTTTAAAGCTTTGCAAGGCATTTCTGGTCCCCAAAGGTTTCAGATTCACAAGGCATATGGAGCTCCTGATCGACTTCCATCAGCTCATACTTGGTCAGGAATTTTATTTCCATATTCTTTTGGTTACTTACTACAAACTACGTTAGTACAGCTCATTAAATCTCGGCCATGCTAATACCTTTACTCTTGCAATTGCTCTTCAGCTTCAATCAACTAGATCTTCCTGAGTATACCTCTAAGGAACAGCTTCAAGACCGTTTGTTACTTGCCATCCATGAGGCTAGTGAAGGGTTTGGTTTTGGTTGATCCGTATTTTTATGCAATATTTTTGCACAGCAGTTCTGCCATTGTGACTTTGCGTGTCATCTGAAGGTCAAACATCCCTTTCCTTTTATTTCACAAACTCAAACATAAGTGGCTACCATATGATAATTGGAGAAAATTTTCATATGTTTAACAGCTTCACTAATTTTTTTATAAATCTCATGGCTCGGTATGCTTTTGTTCAAATATCTTTTAGATCAAATATGTTATGAATCTCACTTAGTCATCTCTTTGTTTGTTCAGGAGATGGGAAATCGTCCGGGCTGTTATTCTGTTGAGGAAAGGCTCTATTGGTAGCATAGCATCGACTATTGGTAGCATAGCATCACAATGAGACATTCTGATGCAGGGGATAAATTTATTCTGATGCTCCAACAGTAAAAATGGCCAGATTTTTGTTTTTCCTTGTATAATTCTGCCATGCCTAGATTTGGGAGCTGTTGAAATATGCTCCAATCTGAATTTATATGTAATTTCTAGGGCCAAACAGCCTTCCATAGGTTTACAATTTGCCAATAAGATTGACGATGTACATATTCTGGAGTACATAGTTGATGCTTTTCTCCAAAAAGAATCCGAATATCATCAGAGCATATTTTTTTTAGAAATAGATCTCACTTTGGTTTTATTTTCCAAAAGTAAGATTTTTAATGAGATACCTGTGTTTTTCCTTGTATCATGTTTGGATTTTGGTTTGGTCTCCCTAAACTTTTTCTTAGTTTTATCTTTTTTTAATAATATTGATCGGGGTTGTATTAAGGGATATAGGTAAGAATTTTAGAGGGGTCAACATAATTAGGATGTTTAATTCTTTTATGCGATGCTTTTGCATTTTAATTTCTTTTTTTTTAAATATCAGTTGTTGAGTAAACACAATACATTTAGGGAAATCACAATTTTCATTACTATCATGTGTATGCATTTTTCTGCCGATTTTCTCTAACTCCATAACCCGATCTCAATTGCATATCAGCTATAAGTTTGATATAATCTTTTAAGTGTGTAATGGTCATTTTGATCTGTTTTTAGTTACCACGTAAAATAAAGTGACGTATCTTATATTATATAATTGTTCACATCATCAAATTAACAGAATTAGAAATCAATTTGACACGTCCTAAAATAACATGCGTTTTAACACGTCCCAACCCAAATTAAAATGATAATTTTAGTTAAATATCACGATAAGAGAGCAAAATGGTAGTTTACTTGAAGAACTATTTTTTTTGGTTGTTCAGGAAAAAAAGAAAAAGCTTTGTTGATTTATTGTGTTATTTTTTCTGTCTGGTCTCAGACGGAAGTGTTTGCTGGGAGTGAGATTGTTTTGTTCTGAAAATAAACAACAACACAACGAATCAATTCACCAAAATCCAAATCCTAAAATCCCAAACTGAAATTGATTTTTAATCTTCTAACTTCATTCATCCACTATGGATTTTCTTTCACTTCAATCAATCCACCTAACGATCAGAGGAATAACTTTCGTACTCGAAACTTTCTTATTCGACACTCAGATTTTCAAGAAAAATGTATTTTGAGTAAACTGTTTTTCCTTCACCAACACAGAAAATTAGGAGAAGATGATAAAGCAGAAACTGGCGCAGTCGTGGAAAGAAGAAAAAGCTTCTCACTTAAATATCCACCTAAAAGCAGACTCTCACAGTAGAGGAAAGAAGAAATTTGTTTCTTTCTTAATAAATATCTGTTGGTATATGCCACCTCACCCAACTCTTATAATAAAATATCTTTTGATCCTCCAGCACTTAACCCGTCTCATCGCAATTAGCAGAGAATATCTTAATTAACGGCCCAATAATTTAATTACTCGAAATTAAATTAATTCATCCATTATCTAATAATTTTAATTTCACCTCCAAAACAAATATATATATATATATATATATATATATATATATATATATATATATATATATATATTTACACAAAACATATATATATTGAATATTTTACAAATATTCCCAAATACACTTAAAATTAAATCTGAATTTAATTTTAAATTTAAGGGTCTTACAGAACCTGTCAGCATTGTTCATCCTCCTTTATTCACTACAACTCTTCCAAACCTCTCATCTACTCCTCCTCATCTTTCTAAACCCAGAAAAACCTCATCACAAAAATCATCCTCATCTACGCCATCTAGACGATCAGCGTGCATCTTATCTGGCATATTTTCATCGAAGCAAACTCCCCAAGATTACACAATTCATGTCATCGATTCAGATGATTCTGAAGCCACGAAATCAGATTCCACAAGATCTCATACATAAAAAATCTCCAAGTCTACAAAACTCGTATCTTCCTCAAAATCAGTAACTTCAAAAAAACTTGCTTCCCCCAAACCTGTGTCCCCAAAAATCTCAAAACTCCCAGCCTCACCCAAACATGCTAAAATACCCTTTTTCGAATCAAATTTTCTTGAAACCAGATATGTAGAAAAATGGCAGGACAAATATGTCATTAATGGGAAAGACCATTGACTTGGAAGGATTAAAACAAGGAGGAGTAAACGTTGAAGAACTATTCAATCAACTTGGGTGGTCCTCTTTTTAACTTGTTAATGAGCCCCAATACCCAAGGTTGGTCAGGGTGTTCTATGCTGCTGCAAATGTGTCAAAAGGTGACACTTGCATAAGTGTCATTCTAAAAGGAGCACACATTGAGCTTACTCCCAGTTCACTATGTCAAAACGTGACGAAGGACCCTACCTTTTTTTCTGAGGCTTGGTTCTCACTCTACAAATTACACGCTCCTCTGTCCTCGCAAATATATTCATCCGTCCTCCAAAACCCCAAATTGCTTCCAACCTCTTTCCCATATGTAGAGTGCTACACAACATTTGTGTACATTCTGTTGTACCTCATGCTGGAAGTTACGAAAAAGTAACTAAGTTAGACATACTCATCATCCACCATATTATATCAGGCTCTCCTCTCCACCTAGGAAATATCATCTTCTGTTTCATGCTAAACATTGCCCGCCTAGGAAGATCAGCTCCATACGGAATGATCCTCACAAATTTTTTAAAATTTTCAAGGTCCCTCTAGAAGACGAACAATATGTTGTTTTTAACAACACCTTTTCTTCAAGGAATTTCAATCAAATGCATCTTGACCCCACTAAAAAGCCATCACAAAAAAGACTTCTTCCAAAAAGGTCTATTCTCTTGTTCCCACCAAGAAACGCTCAAAAAAGATCACAAAAACTACCCATTCACCCCAACCTCCTACCACATCCACTACTCCATCTGAAGTTAACCCACAAATTCCATCTCCTAAACTATCCACAAACATCACCATCTCTGCACGGCTCCCCTATCCTCAACTCCACCTCCTCTCCCTTGAAGATAAAGTTCATCCTCATACAGAGGATGAGTTACGAAATCCACCTCCTCAAATTCTTGAAGACGGTGAGGAGCTTTACTTTGATCTCAATCTGATCGCCCACCAGTTTTCACGACCAGCTACTCCTCAAACATATGAGCCACAAGAACCATCCCAAAATTTGTAAGAAACATTTATGTTTCCTTATCCTCCTGTGAGTCCCTCTCAACCAACTTAGCTCTCTTGCACAATGTCTCAAATTTTTTCATCACCTACAAAGGTCTGCACCACTCCCACTATCACTACTTCCTTTGTTCCTCCCGTCCTCGGCAAAAATTCAACTGCTCCTCTCCCAAAAGTCACTGAATGTTTTAGTTCCATTGACTCCTTCTTAGCAAAATCTAGAGAAAACTCATCACAAAACAAAGGAGTGAGTTCTCTGATTAAAAGCACTAATGTCAATGCTGACTCCGTCCTCCCTGCTTCAGATCCAAAGGCAGAAGATCGTTGTTCTCAGAAAGAGCTCCGTGCTCTAAAGAAGATCTGTAAGGATCAGAAAAAACTCTTTACCAGCATGGCTACTTTTCATCAAACCTTTGCGCAATTCAGCGCACTTCTTGAATGGGTAACTTCAAATATGGTAAAAATTGTTGCTCCAGATGCGCAGCCTCCTATGTCTTCTGTTCAACCTCCTCTACCACTTCCTCGTCCTTCAACCTCCTCCTCATATGATGATTCATCCCCTTCCAAGTAAGCTAGCAACTTTTGGGCCCCACTTCTTTTTACTGTTGACAAACTTTGGGGGAGAAAGATTACATCTAAAAATTGTCAATGATTAGGGTATTTAGGAAAGATGATGCTTTTTTTTAAACTCTCCAGTTCAAATCCTCTCTGCATTTTTTTTCTTTTTGAACCATTTTTGTATTCTCTATATGTAATCAATATGAAGTATTATGTTTGGTTCAAATTTTAAATGTCTAAATTTCTTATGCACTTTCTGAGATGGAGCCCCCCCTTTTTTTAAGCACATGTTGAGGGGGAGCTTCGAACTCAAAAATCACCTTTACAATATAAAAAAAAAACATAATCTGAAGAAATTTTGTCATCATCAAAAAATGGGAGATTGTTGAGAAAAATCTCTTTCAAATATTTTAATGATAACAAAAATATCTCAAAAGATTATGATAATACTAATTTTTGCATTCGAGTGTTTTTGTAAGAAAGGAACAAGACCATTCATGCAACAATCCAAAGGTATAAGTCAAAGAGAACGCAACCTCCCAACAAGAGGACAGACAAATGTTAGAACCATAACAACCTCATATCATATGATGAACGATAAGATGATGAACCTTTATGAAAGACAATATACTTTATCATAGAAACAATAAATCCAAGTCAAAATTAAGAGAAGATAAATTTGTGGACAAATTGCATGAAGATAAACAAATTCATAAGAAGAGGTTCCACGCCAGAGGATTAATGATAAGAGGATGACCTTCTGGTCTTATTCATCCTCATACATTGGAAATGACCAAAAGTACCAAAGTACAAAAATGTTGTACGTAGCACGTAAACCAATAACTTTCATGTCTTGGAAAAGAAGAAAAGGAAAAGTACATCCCAAGTCCAAACTTCTAGAAAGATCAAACCTCCAAGATAGATTCGTAAAACTCTTCCTCCTAAGTACAAGGCAGTATGAGGACAACCTCAATGACATTTTTGTAAATCAAGACAAACTTCAAGGACCATTACATCTTGAGACAACGATCACAAATGATCTTTTTCTTGAAGAAAAAGTCTCCTCATCTCTGTAAAATGAAGACTACTCTCTATCATTAACATATAACTACAAAGCATCAAAAGAGAAAGTCTAAAAGCTATCAAGAGCATTCCGATCCTCTCTTCATACTTTCTACAATCTTACACTAGATCTCTGAAATATCTTTTTAGAAAGTGTTAGTAAAGAGTAATATCATAAACTTCTTCATATCATCTTGTAATTTTCAAGTGAGTTACACTTGAAAATAGTTGAAATCTGTTAGAAGATATTGTAAGCTTGGTGAGGCTATAAAACACACAAATTGTAACTGACCTCTGTGAGAGGTTGATCATCTTAATTCTTAGTGAAATCTCACAAGTGTGTGAGGACTGAACGTAGCCTTCATTGGGTGAATCAGTATAAAGTTGTGAGTGTCATTTTTTATTTTCTCTCTCTCTATCTTTTAGTAATCAACTCATACTCAAAGTTTTAAAACACAAGAGAAATTTAAAACAACAAATATCTCTATTCAACCCCCTTCTAGTGATATTCTAGCTACTTCAACTCTTCATTAAGATGCAAAAGAGAAAAATTTGAGTCAATCCAACAAGTTTTTAAAACTGGAGGATAGAAAAGAAGATGAACCCTCAAGAGGATGAACTTTCAAATATGCAAAATATTCAATATCACTATAACAATGATTTTTTATCACAAAGAGAAGATAAATTATTGTTAAAGATTGAAAGAAAAAGAAATTTAATTGAAGAGGTCAAAAGCCAGAGGATAAATGAAATGGGATGAATTATAAGAGGATGGACCTCCAGCTCACTTCATCCTCATATGTTGAAAATGATTCAACACATCAAAGTACAAAAAGGTTGTACCAAACAAGAAAAAAATAGAGTCTTACATGTCTTGGAAAATGGAAAAAGGAAAATGACAGCTCATGTCCAAACATCTAGGAGGATTGAATCTCCTATACAAGGATGAACTGAATTCCCATCCTCCTACACTCAAACAATACAAAGGACAATTGTATGGCATTTCTGTAATTAAGATAACTGACCTTGGACTTTTGATTAAGTCCTCAACGGTCATAAAGTGTTTTAACACATGGATAAAGTATCACAAAACTCTATAAAAGGAAGAGAGCTCTTCATCATTCAATATACAACTACCTAGCATACAAAGAGCAATTCTAAAAGCTATCAATAGTAATCTCATCATCTCTTTATACTTTCTATAGTCTTACACTATATCTTTGAAATATCTTTTTAAAAAGTGTTAGTAAAGAAAAAATCATAAAACTCATCATATCATCTTGTAATTTCCAAGTGAGTTACACTTGGGAATAGTTGAGGTCTGTAAGAAAATATTGTAAGTTTGGTGAGACTCAAAAATACACGAAGTGTAACTAACCTCTGTGAGAGGTTGATCGTTTTGATTCATAGTGAAATCTCACAAGTGTGTGAGGACTGGACGTAGCCTTCATTGGGTGAACTAGTATAAAGTTGGGTGTGTCATCCTCTATACTCTCTCTCTCCCTTTTATTTATTCATCTTATATTTAAAGTTTTAAATTTCCATCATCTGATTTTCGTTCTCTCGAAGATGATACCAGAGAAAAGTTTTAAAACTGCAAATATCTCTATTAAACCTCCTTCTAGTGATATTTTAGCTACTTCAACTCTAATACATGCATAATTTTTATGACACTTTATTACATATTATTATTGTAACACTTTATTATATTAATTTTTAAAATAACTCTACAAATATTTATGTGGTAGAATATAATTAAATAAATATGTAATTTTCTCCACTCACAATACTTACAAATCAAACTTATTAAAATTAATTTTTCATTGAAAAAAATTCCATCTATGCTTCACATAGATTATATTAATTGTTTTTTGACTCAATAAATTAATAGGCTAAATAGCATCCGTGGTCCCTTAACTTAATTTCAATTAACGTTTTAGTCCTTTATCTTTTTTTTCTTTCTGATTTGGTCATTTATTTTAATTTTAAGTGAAATAAAGAATGAAAATATGAATTTATTTGAATATTTGTATTACGAATCTGATGAAATTTGTATTATATGAAATAATATAATTAATTTTATGGATTTTGGTTGAAAATTTTGATGAATTTTTTGTAAAAAAAAGGATAATATTGTTGACATTTTAAAACATAAAAGATCAAATTGTCACTTAAAATTAAAATAAAGAACCAAACCGGAAAAAAAGAAGATAAAGGACTAAAACGTTAATTAAAATTAAGTTAAGGGACCACATGTGCTATTTAGCCAAATTAATAAGAGTATGTACTTAATTATATCTCATTATTAAGACACATTACTATATCAATTTTTAAAATAACTCCACAAATATCTAGTAGGAAATAATTAAATACACATGTAACTTTTTTTTAGTGACAATATATACAAATTAAAATTATGAAAATTAATTTGTCATTGAAAAAAGTATCGTTTATACTCCACATAAATTATATTAATAAGAGTCTTTAAATTTTTAATTTCTATCTATTGATATTGTAAAATGATTTAATACAAGTATCCATTTATATTTATTTATTTATGCATATTTTTAGAAAAATGTAGAAGATTTTTATTTGTACTTAATTCGTGACATATAAATATTTTGAACAAATTTAAAGAATATTTTTTTAAAAATAAAAAATAATTTTTTAATGCTTGTCATATAATTTATAATATAACTATAAAATATTTTTCGGTTATATTTTGTTGTTGTTGATATATATATATATATATATTTCAATGAATTTTCAAGTCATCTCTATCTAAATCTTTTAAAATATATTTACATAAATAAACTACTATTTTGGTCTTGAATGCCCTAGATGTTATCACTTTAATATTTAATTCAGTTAAAAATTCAAATTAGCCTCTAACTCATTCAATTCAAATATCTATCAATTGTATCTTTAAATTGTGTTCACTTAATTTAATATCACATATATAACTATATATAACTGATATATTCAAAATGATATGATACAAAACCACAACTATCCTTAAAGTTATAGCCTTGTATATCAAGCTCTAACAAAACCTATTCAAACTATGCATTATCCATATTTGCGATTGCTGATGTTTTCATACTCGTTAGCTACTTCATTCTTGTGACCCATTGCTAGTTACTACAACAAATACAACCGATACTTTTGTCATACAAGAAGAGTCATGAATAGTTTGGCAAAGATTTTGCATATCAGCTATAAGTTTGATATAATTTTTTCAATGTATTATGATCATTTTGATTTTTTATAGTTATTACGTAAAATAACACTGAAAAATGACACTGAAAAAGTGACATATTATATGTTATATAATTGTTGACAATCATCAAATTAACAGAATTAAAAATCAATATATCTGTAGAAACTAAAATAATATGCGTTTTAACATGTCACCAATCAAAATGATAATTTTTAGTTAAATATCATGATAGGAGAACAAAATGGTAGTTTACTTGGAGAACTATTTTTTTTGGTTGTTCATAAAAAAAAAAAAAAGCTTTGTTGATTTATTGTGTTATTTTTTCTGTCTGGTCTCAGACGGAAGTGTTTGCTGGGAGTGACATTGTTTTGTTCTGAAAATAAACAACAACACAACAAATCAATTCACCAAAATCCAAATCCTAAAATCCCAAACTGAAATTGATTTTTAATCTTCTAACTTCATTCATCCACTAGGGATTTTCTTTCACTTCAATCAATCCTCTCATTCCCTTCAATATTTGTGATTCAAGGATCAATTTTCAATTTTAGGTTTTGGAAATTGATCCATTCTCTCTCTCTCTCTCTCAATCCTTTCCTCTGATTTTTGCGATGCTCTCACTTCCTAAATGAAGTTGAAAAGGAAACGGGCACTCGAAGTGGTTGGTATTTTAATCATGCTTCTTTAATTTTCCACCGATATTACTTTTCATTGATCAAATTTATAATTTTCCCTTTTTTAATTCAAGTGAGTTTTTTCGTTATTAAACTATCGCGGTTAAATGTGATTGTATGCATCAAAACGAGTATTCTTCTTTTTCTAGTTTTCCATCTGTATGAATTCCCACTTTCATAATTCCTCATTATCATATTTACAAATGTTAATCCTAAAAAAAAAAACTATTGAACACATTGTAGAAGTTGAGTAGAGTTGTAGAATGGCAGTGCTGCTGTCATCGCAATCGCTTCCCTCACCCAACCAATTTTTCACCATCTTGCAGCCACCGTTGTCGCTACACTCTCTAGTACTATTAGGTAACCTTCAATTTTCTTCTTCCTCGAACTGTCTTTGAATCTCACAGATTTATGTTTTTGATGGTGTTGATT
This sequence comes from Cicer cuneatum, assembly GCA_037974295.1. NCBI lineage: Eukaryota > Viridiplantae > Streptophyta > Magnoliopsida > Fabales > Fabaceae > Cicer > Cicer cuneatum. The sequence continues at coordinate 12,256,816 of JBBPBO010000005.1, read as the reverse complement.
TGTGAATTTAATCATCTTGACTCATTTAAATGTGTGTCACAGTTCCTATCAACTCTACTAATCTCACTTAGTTTTTTATTATGGAATATATATACTGCAATTAATTACCAGTTTCTTTTGAAAATTTACTCAAAACCTGATACAGAACTTGTTCATTAGTTTACCCTAGAATTAAATATTAGACCTTTTAAAAAAAAAAATAAATAAATATTAGAGCTTAGAGTAAGAGGATGTCATAATAAATAAATATCAAGGAATTATGTTAAAACTTTTGTTTGATATTGAATGTAATAGACATGATTAATTTGTATTCAGTATTCACTTACAACCTTTGTTTGTGTTGCGAATCTTATGTACTTTAGTTTGTCTTAATTATTGTTTGTGCTTTGATTAATTATATATAGATTGCTCTGGCGTTTCAAAGCAATAGGTAAACTAAGCAAGCGGTGCTGCCTTTCTCCTTAACAATTTGGTAGGTTCACTTTAACTGTGGAAGAGAAGTCTCATTTTGAGAAATGGGGGGCAAAAACAAGAAGAGGAAGAGAGAGGTTGAGCAACCCACTATTCATCCCAACAACAAGTATTCAGAGAACCCACCTGACTTTGCCCATTTGGCTTCTCTCTACTCATCCTTCGAACCTTTTGTGCAATACTCGCGTTATGGGCACCCTAGAATCGATTGGACCGATTTCAACGCCACTCGTGAACTCACTCGTGTATTGCTCCACCATGACCATGCTCTCAACTGGTATTTTCCTTTTTGTCTTTCTCAACTAAGAGTTGTGTGATTCTTGAGTTAACTAACAAGCTTTGTGATACAGTGAATCATTATGTTTTGACATTTTGTTAATGAATAAATTTTACTAGGTGGATTCCTGATGGGCAGCTCTGTCCCACTGTACCTAACAGATCTAATTACATTCATTGGCTTCAAGATCTTCTCTCATCTAACATCATCCCAAATACCATTCCAACTGGAGGTAAGGTCAGAGGATTTGATATAGGAACTGGAGCCAATTGCATTTACCCACTTCTTGGTGCGTCCCTTTTGGGATGGAGTTTTGTAGGATCAGGTATGTATGTTGTTTTTGTTACTCTAGTTGGATTTTAGTTTTATCTTCTCGTTGCTGTAAAGATAAAATTAATAGATTTTTTGAAATTTGCTTAATTGGATGCAGATGTAACTGATGTTGCTATTGAGTGGGCGGAGAAAAATGTTAGTAGTAATCCGCATATTTCTGAGTTGATTGAAATTAGGAGGGTTCAAAGCAATGCAACTACTCCCCTTGTGGAAGGGTTGCATGATGAAGAGTCAGTCCTTAGTGGCAAGATAGATTTGTGCAGGAAAACTGACACGGAGATAGAGCCTTTGCCGATATTACCTCTTGATTTGAATGCATGTGAGAATAAGAATTATCATGGACCTCCCATACTTGTTGGTGTAGTCAGGGATGATGAGAAGTTTGATTTTTGCATGTGTAATCCGCCATTTTTTGAAAGCTTGGACGAAGCTGGACTTAATCCCAAAACTTCTTGTGGTGGCACGTCTGAAGAAATGGTTTGCTCTGGCGGTGAAAAGGCCTTCATTACTCGTATTATTGAAGATAGTACTATACTGAAGCATCAGCTTAGGTATCTCTTTTTTTTTTTATAAAGGATAGTGTTCATGTTTCTTATGTTTAAGTGTTGATATTTACTTGTTATAAGTTTGTGCTCATCTATTTCAACTTGTTCGTAGGTGGTTCACTTCAATGATAGGTCGAAAATCAAATCTCAAGAACCTTATATCAAAACTTTGGGAAGTTGGAGTCACTGTAGTGAAGACAACTGAATTTGTCCAGGGCAGGACATCCCGGTGGGGGCTTGCTTGGTCTTTCTTGCCTCTTGTACAGAAGTCATCGATTTCTTTGCCGAATAAGAATACCATGTCCTTTATGCTTGAGGTATATTGTTATCTGTTTTTCAGTATCTAGCAACTGTTGTTTTAAGCTGATACACAATTCATTTTTTTCTTAAAAAGTTGACTGTTATCTTACATCAGTGAAAATTGATGTATTATTCTTGTAGCCATCCTAGTTCCTAGTAGCACATTATATATCAAACTAAGATGTTGACGTATTGTTGACAACATAATCTATATGTTTTTTCTTTCTTTCTGTACTAAGGCATAAAGAGGATATCGTGAATCGTGAAGACTAAGACCTTCAATTTACAATTGAGCAATGCTAACAACACGCTCTTCTCAAAACTCTGTCATTGATGTCATTATACAAATTTACTTTACAGGGTCTTCAACGCCAAAATGGTGCCTTTAATGTGTTGGAAGATATCAAGTCTTACTTTTCTTTGCATGGCCTGTCCTGCACATTGAAGACCTCCTCTTTCACAGTGGATGTAAGTCTAGTTTCTCAGATTCTGATCTAATTTCCTAGTGATGGCTATTAAGTGTTATTGCAATTTGATAGGTTGTGGCAACAAAAGATGACTGTGATTCAATCTTGAAGAATGAACTACCCATTATCAATCAATCCATTGATTATCAACCTACAGAGAAGACATCTAATGGATCAAGTGTTAATCTCTCTCATGATAGCTCATGCCTTCGTATATTGGTATGCTTGCACTCTTTGCCAGCTTGAGAAATAACTTTGATCGGCAGATTCATGTTGATCTTAGTGTTTTTCTTTCCATCTTCCAGGTTTTTCAGCAAATCCCTGGGACACTGTTGGTGAAAGGTTCATTACCAGATAGGAATAGTCTGTTATCAGGTTTTTTCTCCAAACTGCTTTTCCAATTGTCCTTTTCATTATTTTAGTAGCATTTTAGTCTACAGCTGACTCTAGAATTAGCTTTGGAGGAATGGATTTTTTCACCTGTGTTTGCAGAATATTTAAAAAAAAATGTGTATTTGATTCAATTTTTAAGAGGGAGGGAGTATTATAAAAAATTTGTGTTCGATTCAGTTTTTAAGAGGGGAGGGGATCAATTTTGGGAGGGGATCAATATAACTTATAAACCATTTAAAATCCATTCCCTCCCCTCTTTTAAACCAAACATATCTCTATTTCTCTCCCCTCCCCTCCCTTCTGTTAAACCAAACAGACCCTAAGTGAAATAATTAATCTTTCGAATATGGGCTTCGTCTGCATTAAAAAATTGTTGGGTCTGATTGTTTGCTAACCACTTTAATGGAATTTTCTGTTTTCTGCTCATGCATATTGACTCTCCATTATGTTTTCACCCTTGTAAACTGTCCCTTGTGATGGATTAGTTGATAATTGTAATGGTTAAGTTCAAGAGGCAATGCCTCCTCTACAATTAGTGAATAAATTATCTTGTTGTGGGCTATTCTCTTTGCAGGAGCATTCTCAGTGATTTTTCAAAAACTGGAAGAAGCATTACGGAGTAAATTTTGTACCAAATCAGTATAGGATTTTTGACAATTTGATTTATCATTTGGATCGGCGACTGAATACATTATGACTATGAGATGCTGACAACTGATAAGTTCATGAATGCTAATTTCTGAGGTCAGGATTTATAGAAAACAAGTGAGGGTGTTATTTTGGGGTAAAAAGAGGAAATAGAGAGCAACACTATTTCTAGAGGCACTGTTGCTCCTTGAGAAATTTTGTATGGTACTAAACCTTATAAATTATAAGAAGCATTTTCAGTTGGTTTGAGAATTGTACTTAACAGGACCTGGACTTTAAATTGTACAACATATCTTCGTTTTCTTCTTACTCAATATCTTTGGAGAACACTAGCTTCTTTATATAACTTTTGTTAGTTGATTCAGTTCCACCTATCACTAATTCATCTTCCTTTTTCCTATCACCGACTCTACTAGATTTTCGTGTGTGCATATATTTTATATTTCAAATCAATTTGTCTTCATAATAAATTTTTTTAATTAGTTAAATGTCTATAATTTTCTGTGCTGGTGAGAAGTAATCTTGTTTAAAATAATTAATATGATGTATTAAGTCATGGTTTGTGATTGGCTACGGGTGATGAATATTGTGTCTCTAACTAAAGCATGAACTGTTTTTTGAGGCAAGCTAAGTATTGGTTACTAACCATAGTATACATACTTTGTAAAATCACTTTTTGGATGACACATTGTGAGAGGTTTTCAAAATATGTTCGGAAGGCTGCTAAAATTGACAGTTGACACAATGTTTCGCTTCTTGTGTTCTGCATTTTGGATTTTATAACCGCTAATTATTAGACAAACAAATAAAAACAAAAAATCGTCAAAAGTAAGTCTTTATATAGCATTGATCAATACGTTTGAAGTGAACATGCAATTTATTTCAAAAATTAATTTTAAAATTTCCTAAAATTTAGTTGCGCTTATTTCTATTGCATCTAATTTGTATAAATTGGTGGAAATCAAATCTAAAATTTACTGTGTCCACACATATTTTGAAAGTATTTGTGCAGCCATGGTGAACTTCATCATCTTATCCTAGTTAATGTATTATTCCTCAACACATATTAGAATAGACATGCATTGAATGCATAATTAGTATGCATTTGTGTGTTTCTAAAAAAAAATATGCATATTTATGTATATAAACACGACACATATAATGTAGTAAAGGATTACTCGGATCTAAAATATAAATAAAAATTGATTAGAGAAAATAGAGTGAAGCAAGGAACTAATAATTTGGCGTATGATGTGGTTGAATGACATATGTCTAACATGAAAACCTCACAGGCAACTAATGTTGGAGCACAAAGATGTTTGTCGCATCTTAGAATCACTTTAATTATAGTCGAGTTATCTTCTGTTAAATTAATTTAACTTTGTGATACTGATATGTATTTAATTGTTTAGTTTTGAAAATCATCTCTTCACACTCGTGAGAATGAATGAAACTACACATGTAACAAGTTAAGACAAACAAGCACACACGCATACTCAACAATTACTTTATTCTCTCTTTATAAATATTATATATTAAACTCCCTTCACACTCAACCCCTAACTCATTCTATCTACACCACATTTTGTTTACAAACCAAGTCACAAATTGCACGTCGACTACATTACCTTTGCATTGTTAAAAAAAAAAACTCTTCATTAGATATAAAATTCATGTGTTAACACTCATTCAAACACTCTTTTTATATAAATATAAATATGTAACTATTTAAACTGCAAAATAATAATAAAAGGAATTACCTTTGCATTGCTCAATAATTTTTATGAGATATTTGTAACTTTGTATTACAATAATAACAATAATACTTTCACTAAATCAAATAACCTAAGGTGAAAGTCTAATAAAATTAAATATTCTATGACATTAGTTTATAATCATAACGTTGTAATTTACTCAAAAACAAATTTTGTTTTTTGGATGAAAAGTTTAATAAAAAAACCTATATCTTTATTTACAGTTTACAACATATTTGATTGTTTGGGAATAATTTTGCAATTTTTTTTTGTTTATATAAAATAATAAAGAAACTCGCACACAACTAACAATATCATCATTTAACACTTGAACCAGATCTTATGAATAATTTTATAACAAACTTGTTTTTTCTTTTGAAGTATTATAACAAACTTATTATTTTATGCACCATTGCACGATATATTAATTGTATTAAAATCGAATTTAATCAATCTATATTTCAATGTAAAAAATCTTTATATACTTGACAAATATGACACTCTTGTTGAAATAAAATCTCTCTCAAATGGTTTTAATGATAACAAAATTGTTTAAAAAGATTATGATTGTGGTTAATGACTAATATGTGCTTTTGAGTGAATTTATATTAAAAAACAGGTTACTCTTGTTGAGAAAAATCTCTTTCAAATATTTTAATGATAACAAAATTATCTCAAAAGATTATGATAATACTAATCTGTGCGTTTGAATGTTTTTGTAAGAAATGAACATGACCATTCATGCAACAATCCAAAGGTATAAGTCAAAGAGAACACAACCTCCCAACAAGAGGACAGACAAATGTTAGAACCATAACAACCTCATATCATAGGATGAACGATAAGAGGATGAACCTTTATGAAAGACAATATACTTTATCACTGAAATAATAATTCCAAGTCAAAATTAAGAGAAGATAAATTTGTGGACAAATTGCATGAAGATAAACAAATTCATAAGAAGAGGTTCCACGCCAAATGATGAACGATAAGAGAATGACCTTCTGGTCTTATTCATCCTCATACATTGAAATGACCAAAAGTACCAAAATACAAAAATGTTGTACGTAGCACGTAAAGCAAGAACTTTCATGTCTTGGAAAAGAAGAAAAGGAAAAGTATATTCTAGGTCCAAACTTCTAGAACCTCCAAGATAGATTTGTAAAACTCATCCTCCTAAATACAAGGCAGTATGAAAACAGACTCAATGTCATTTTTGTAAATTAAGACAAACTTCAAGGACCATTACATCTTGAGACAACGGTCACAGGATCTTTTTCTTGAAGAAAAAGTTTCCTCATCTCTATAAAATGAAGGCTACTCTCTATCATCAACACACAACTACAAAGCATCAACAGAGAAAGTCTAAAAGCTATCAAGAGCATTCCCATCCTCTCTTCATAATTTCTACAATCTTACACTAGATCTCTGAAATATCTTTTTAGAAAGTGTTAGTAAAGAGTAATATCATAAACTTTTTCATATCATCTTGTAATTTTCAAGTGAGTTACACTTGAAAATAGTTAAAATCTGTTAGAAGATATTGTAAGTTTGGTGAGGCTCTAAAACACACAAATTATAACTGACCTCTGTGAGAGGTTGACCATCTTAATTCTTAGTGAAATCTCACAAGTGTGTGAGGACTGGACGTAGCCTTCATTGGGTGAATCAGTATAAAGTTGTGAGTGTCAATTTCTATTCTCTCTCTCTATCTTTTAATAATCAGCTCATACTCAAAGTTTTAAACCTCTTATTTTCATTTTCTCAAAGAGGATAAAGTTTTAAAACACAAGAGAAAATTTAAAACAATAAATATCTCTATTCAACCCCCCTTCTAGTGATATTCTAGCTACTTCAATTGGTATCAGAGTCTGGTTCTCTAGAAAACTACACCTAACAATGTAAGAGAAAAAGATCAAAAGAAAAAATGTCAAAAGATAAGTAACACCCCGAGTTTAAAACACAGCGCGAGTGTATTTTTTTTAAAACGAATACATAAATAAAAGGGTTTTCAGAATTAATTCCAAGGGAATTAAAATCAATTCAAATTAAATATCATTCGACATCGTAATCCAAAATAGTAAGGTAATTAAACAACAACATCACGATTAATCGAATGAGATATTTTTGGGAAATTAATCTTTATAATATACTAAAATAAAGATACATCAAAACTGGATTCTCAATCCATCAAAATATTTATCAGAGTGCGGAAGAGTTTTACAATAATTCCCAAAATAAATATTTACAACCATTGAGCTCAAAAATCCTATACATAAGTCTAAACTGATCATACACTAAGCTACAGTAGCTCGGTTTCCACCGTATCATCCACAAGTCTTATCTTCACCCAGCTGCCCATCCCTTTGCGTAGCCCACAAAGTAATGATCAAGGGAAATTAACGACGTTCCCTGTCGTTAGTGTGACCATCAGGGGTACGGGTTTGAATCTCATCTGAGGGCAAAACCCAATTTTCCACAATAATTGTAAAGGGTCACCAACCGAAATTAACAATTACCACATAGCATTTATATCAACAATCACAAACATATTCATGGCATATCATATAACAATGATGATAAATAAGGATGCTCAATTTTGAAATACATGACATTCGTACTTTTCAAAACAGCAACCAAATAAATATGAAAATTATGTTGTAAGCACAAACATCAAATCAGCAGTCACACCAATTCATCAGAAATTCCAGAATCTATAAAGTACTTACACACACAATTTTCAAACATCACATACCCAAAACGTGACCCACCGGTCAATCACCCAATGCAATATGTATATGCTCATATATACAATTTTCTTGGAATTACCAAGGTGCAGTCGCTCAACAGACCAGCACAATTTAACGGCCCTCAAGACCAGGGTGCAATCGCTCAACAGACCAGCACGTTTGACATAAACCAAGGTACAATCGCTCAACAGATCAGTACCTAGTGCAGTCGCTCAACAGACCAGCACTCGTGCAATCGCTCAACAGATCAGCACGTGGCTGCGCATTTCAGGGTACAAACGCTCAACAGTCCAGTACCAATGCAGTCGCTCAACAGACCAGCACTTATATACCAAGGTACAATCGCTCAACAGATCAGTACCTAGTGCAGACGCTCAACAGTCCAGCACTCGTGCAATCGCTCAACAGATTAGCACGTGGTTGCGCATTACTCTGTGGCCCATCGCGGGTACCACTTGACTATACAATGCATGAATATGCAGTGTTTCACTTCTCTGGAAACAGTATGCAAAATCAGGAAATTCATGCCTTTCAATCATATTTAAAATAACTCAGCACAGTCAAAATTATCATCGTCACAAACATGACCAAACAGCCAAGTAATCATCAACATTTGAAATGTTTTCCCAACCTCTTGAAAATTTCAAACACAGTGTTTAAAACTGAATTTTCTGGAATTTACGAATTTGTATTCGAATACAGCTTCTTTGTATTCGAATACATAAGCCAAAAACAGAACCAGAATGAGGATCATCAGAAGCAAAACAGAATGATTCACACCAGAATCATCAGAAGCAGAAACAACAGAATGATTCATACAGAATCATCAGAAGCAGAAACAACAGCATGGTTCATACCAGAATCATCAGAAACAACACAGAATGATTCATCCAAAATCATCAGAAACAACACAGAATGATTCATCCAGAATCATCAGAAACAACACAGAATGATGTTGGAACCAAGTTGGTTCTAAATAATCTGGATTTTGATGTGTACAAATACACTTGATGGAATCTTATTTTGAACTTGAATTACTACAGTAAAAACCATCAGAAGATGAATGTATCAGAGGATACATTCTGAATTTACAAAAGATGCATTTCTGGAATTATCAGAAGATAAACCAGAATGTCCCAAACCGACCAGAAGATAACTTTGGAGGCTTATATCAAACAGAAACAAAATCAGAAGAACATCTGGAAAACACTAGAGGGAAGCCTACCATAATATGAATTGCTCGAAACAAGAATGATTCAAATATCAGAAGCAATCAAGAAGTTATACTGATCAGAACATAGCCTGGCAGTGTAATTTCAACACAGTCCAGACTTGTCCAGAAGTGACCAGAAGATATCTTTGATGGACTATATCAGAGGGAATAAATATCAGAAGATTCTTTGGACCATACTAATGTGAAGCCTGCCATGTGTAGAGTTGTTTCAGGCCATAAGTTGTCAAAAGCAAGAAGTAATCCAGAAGATAATTTGACCAAAACATGGCATGACAGTCGAATTTTGAATAACCCAGACTTCACCCAGACTTCATCCAGAATTGATCAGAAGAAACACAGAATGATTCATGCCAGAATCACCAGAAGCAGAAAACATGATGATTATCAGAATCATCAGAAGCAGAAAACATGATGATTATCAGAATCATCAGAAGCAGGAAACATGATGATTATCAGGATCATCAGAAGCAGAAAATATGATGAGTATCAGGATCATCAGAAGCAGGAAACATGATGATTATCAGAATCATCAGAAGCAAAACAGAATCAAAATCAGAAAACAAAACCAGAATCACAATGATTAATACCAGAATCAGAAAACAGAACCAGAATCAGAATGATTAACATCAGAATCCGAAAACAGAAATCCTTCCTCTGTATTCCACTACAGGGACTCGTAGTCGAATACAAGTTTGAAAACTTGAGTAAAATAGAAGTTTGACAGGTTGTATTCGAATACACTCATGTTGTATTCGAATACACCTTCGAAAACAGTAAAATTTTCCTAAGACTTCAACACATTTCAAACTGTTTTCTTTTGAAAAACCAACCTAACACCAGAATCATAATTACCCCTCTTTAGAAACCTCAAGACTCAGAACATTTTCATTAAACAACAACAACAGATTTTTCAGAAATAACACTTCCACCATTTTAAATCGCTTTTCTTTTGAAACCATCATCAGCACCAGATTGTTTAACAAAACACAGCAAAAACACAGAATCACTAAAACCAGAAAGTCAACCACAAAACAGTCCCACACAAACTAACTCAAGCATTTGGATCATCTCCAATACAACACCAACCAAGTCATCATTCAAACACAACAGAATGATTTCTTACTCAACACAACAAACAATACATCATCAACAAAGCAACACAATAAGTTCCTTCACTGAAAACAGCAGGAACATCAAAACAGTTTGATTTCCAGAACATAACACAATGTTTTTCACAAAATAACCCAATAATCATTCATCACACATGCATTTACAGCCCTAAATGCAAATCTAGAAAGTTGGAAGGTGCCCTTACCTTAGTTACGTTCCCTTAACTCGTACGCTTCTGCGACAAAAGTCGACGATACTCCCGTTTCGCGTTCGCCGCTACGAAAGTTAGTTCTTTAGCTCCGTAACGATAAGAGGAATGACTTTCGTACTCGAAACTTTCTGATTCGACACTCAGATTTTCAAGAAAATGGCTTTTGAGTACACTGTTTTTCTTCACCAACACAGAAATATCAAAAGAAGAAGAAAACAATAAAGCAGAACTGGCGCCGTAGAGGAAAGAAGAAAGAGTTTCTCACTTAAATATCCACATAAATGCTGACTGACACAGCAGAGGAAAAGGAGGAATTGTTTCTTTCCTCACAAATATCTACGCCACCTCACCCAACTCTTATATTAAAATAACTTTTGATCCTCCAGCACTTAACCCGTCTCGTCGAAATTAGCAGAGAATATCTTAATTAACGGCCCGATAATTTAATTACTTGAAATTAAATTAATTCATCCATTATCCAATAATTTTAATTCCACCTCCAAAACAAATACATATATATATATATATATATATATTTACACAAAACATATATATATATATATATTGAATATTTTACAAATTTTTCCAAATACACTTAAAATTAAATCTAAATTTAATTTTAAAATTAAGGGTCTTACATTACTACCCCCCTTAAATTAGTTTCGTCCTCGAAACTACATGTCGTTAAACAAATGAGGATGTTGTTCCCTCATCTTACTCTCTAGTTCCCAAGTCGCGTCTCCAGTAGTCGGATTCCAAATCACTTTGACTAGTGGGATTTCCTTGTTCCTCAACTGTTTAATCTTCCTGTCCTCAATTCTTATAGGGAATACTTCAAATGACAAGTTATCCTTCAGCTGAATTGTGTCTGGTTCGATCACATGTGACGGATTTGAAATGTATTTCCTTAACTGCGACACGTGAAATACGTCATGAATATTGGACAGCATTGGAGGTAAAGCAATCCGATAAGCCAATGGTCCAATACGTGCAGTAATCTGGTATGGTCCAATAAATTTTGGAGTCAATTTTCTGGATTTAATAGCCCTGCCCACTCCAGTTGTAGGCGTGACTCTTAGAAATACATGATCGCCTTGCTGGAATTCCAAAGGTCTGCGACGCTTGTTCGCGTAACTCTTTTGACGATCCTGTGAAATCTTCATTTTCTCTTGTATCCTCTTGACTTTTTCTGTAGTTTGTTCCACCATCTCAGGTCCAACAATCATACTTTCTCCGTCTTTATACCAACTTAAAGGCGTTTGACACTTGCGTCCATACAATGCTTCATAGGGTGCCATTCCAATGCTCGCGTGAAAACTGTTGTTGTAGGTGAACTCAATCAATGGCAGTACATCATCCCAACTTCCTCTGTCATCCAATACGCATGCTCTTAATAGATCTTCCAAGGACTGATTTGTCCTCTCGGTTTGTCCATCTGTTTGTGGATGGTAAGCTGAACTCAATTTCAGTTTTGTTCCCAACGCTTCGTGCAGCGCTCCCCAAAAGTGAGATGTGAACTTTGGGTCACGGTCCGATACAATACTCGATGGGACTCCGTGCAATCTCACAATTTCAGCGATGTAGATTTCTGTCAGCTTATCTACCTTATAATTGGTCTTTACCGGCAAGAAATGTGCAGATTTTGTCAATCGATCTACTATTACCCAAATCGAATCATTCTTTCTTCTTGTCTTGGGCAATCCAGTTATAAAATCCATGGAAATGCTATCCCACTTCCATTCCGGTATATCCAAAGGCTGCAACATTCCAGCAGGTCGTGGATGTTCCACCTTCGCTTTTTGACAAGTTAAACAAGCCGATACATACTCCGCTACGTTCCTCTTCATTCCTGGCCACCAGTAATTCTGTCTTAAGCCTGGTACATCTTGGTCGCTCCAGGATGAATACTTAACTTACTCTTATGAGCCTCTTCCAAAATTGCTCTTCTCATTTTTGCAGCTTCCGGTACACAAACCCTTCCGTTACATCTCAGAATATCATCTGTTCCGATGCTGAATTCAGTGGTCTGTCCTTGCGCTATCAGATTCCTTTTTTCTTGGATCAATGCGTCATCTTGCAAGTTTGCAATCTCCTCCAATAATCTACTCGAAATTGTTATCATTCCACACTTTATCATTCCTGGTGCAAACTCTACGTCCAAGTGTAGATCTCTAAATGCTTCCCACAACTCTTGTTGTCTGGCCATTAACATTGAAGATACTGACACATTTTTTCTGCTCAATGCATCAGCCACTACATTGGCTTTTCCAGGGTGATATTGTAATGAAAAATCAAAATCTTTGAGAGTCTCCATCCATCTCCTCTGACGCATGTTCAATTCTTTCTAATCAAACAGATACTTCAAACTTTTATGGTCACTGAATACCGTGAATGTGCATCCATAAAGGTAGTGTCTCCAGACCTTTAATGCAAACACTACAGCAGCAAGCTCTAAATCATGAGTCGGATAGTTCTGTTCGTGAGCTTTCAATTGCCTTGAGGCGTAGGCGACAGCTTTCTGGTGTAGCATCAAAACACAGCCCAGACCCTGGTGAGATGCATCACAATAAACCTCATATGGTTCCTCTGGTTGTGGCAAAACCAATACTGGTGAGGTTGTCAACTTTTCCTTAAGCAACTGAAAATTCTCTTCACACTTCTCTGTCCATGCAAACGGCTGATTCTTCCTGGTGAGTTGTGTCAAAGGAGCTACAATCTTAGCAAATCCTTCAATAAATCTCCTGTAGTATCCTGCCAGTCCGACGAAACTTCTTATATCAGTGATGGTCTGAGGTTGTTTCCAAGCCAGAATTGTCTCAATCTTTGCCGGATCTACAGCAATTCCTTCCTTTGTTATTACATGTCCCAAGAAGTTCACTTTCTCTAGCCAAAATTCGCACTTCGACAGATTGGCATACAATTGCTTTTCTCGTAAAACTTCAAGAACTTGACGCAAATGCTCTCCATGTTCTTCTTCATCCTTAGAATAAATCAGAATATCGTCGATGAATACCACCACGAACTTATCCAGAAACGGGCTGAATATCCTATTCATATAATCCATAAATATTGCTGGTGCATTCGTAACTCCAAAAGGCATAACGAGATATTCATAGTGTCCGTAACGAGTCCTGAAAGCGGTCTTTTGAATATCTCCTTCTCTTACTCGAATCTGATGTCCTGACTTCAAATCGATCTTTGAAAACACCGCTGCTCCCCTCAATTGGTCCATCAAATCATCGATGTGTGGTAAAGGATAACGATTCTTAATGGTTACCTTGTTAAGTTGCCTGTAATCCACACATAAGCGTGAACTTCCATCCTTTTTCTTAACTAACAACACCGGAGCTCCCCACGGTGACACACTTGGCCTGATAAATCCTTTCTCCAACAGACCTTCAATTTGATCCTTAAGCTCGTTTAATTCCAATGGCGACATTCTATACGGCGCAATTGAAATGGGTCCAGTTCCTGGGTGCAAATCAATGAAGAACTCCACTTCTCTTACTGGGGGTAATCCTGGAATTTCTGTTGGAAATACGTCCGGATACTCTTTGACTAACACTACATCTTCTATGCTCACATCCATCTTGGTCTCCACGTTAGCCAATGATAAAAATTCCTGAGTTCCTTCTCTCAGTGATACTCCGAGCTTGTTAGCAAACAAATACCGAACGACTCCAGGTTCGGGAAAAAGAACTAATTTGCGGGCACAATCCAAGACTACATAATTATAAGACATCCAATCCATGCCGAGAATTATCTCGAGTGATTGTAGGGGTAGACATATTAAATTAACCAAGAAATCTCTATCTTGAATTGTTACAGGACAACGTAAACATGCAGAATTTACGGTCAAAGTCTGAGCAGGTGTGGAAACAATCAAATCAAAAGGCAAAGCAGACATAGATAGCTTCAAACGATTTACACAATCCATAGCAATGAAAGAATGAGTTGCTTCCGAATCAAAAAGTGCAGTTAATGTGTTACTTGCAATCTGGCAGTCTTGCTGGATTAAATTAGGAGTTTGACTTCCAGCAGCAGCATCCATGTGGTAGACGCGTCCCCTAGCAATAGGACGAGTGGCCCTAGCTGTATTCACTGTTGGTTCCACCTTCGGAGCCCGACAATCCCTTGCAATGTGACCTGGTTTTTAACAATTGAAACATACAAGATCCCTTGTGGTACAAGCTGTAGCAATATGCCCTTCCTTCCCACATCGAAAGCATCGGACTCCTTGTCCCAGTTGTCTTCCAAAGTTCTGATTTCCTGGCCGATTCTGGCCTCTACTGCTGTTCTGGGGTCTGTTATACGGTTTAAACACTTGCTTTCCTTTGCTGTTTGGATGGTTCATTCGGCTGGGTCCTCCCGAATTAAAGTTCCCTCCTCGGTTGGCCCTCCTATTTTTCATGTCCTCAACCTCTCTACACTTCTCCACTAGAACTTGGAAACATTGAATTCCCAAGGGTAAAACGGAGTCTTGAATTTCATATTTCAGTCCGTTTTGAAAACGATGGCACATAAATGGTTCATTAACTTCTTCCCGGAAGAATCTGAAATGTCTGGACAGCGATTCAAATTTAGCCGCATATTCTCCCACTGTCATATTACCCTGGTGCAATTTCAGGAAATCGTCACCCAATTTGGTCCTAGTGCTCATTGGGAAGTACTTGTCCAAAAACTTCTTCTTGAACGAATCCCAGTTTACCTCCTCATGAGCTGCCCCCATCAGTAGCCTTGTACTCCTCCACCAATACTCTGCATCCCCTAGCAGCAGATATGTAGCATAATTGACTTTTACTGCTGCCTGGCAGTTAATCATTTCAAAGATTTTCTCCATTTCCTGAATCCATTGGTCCGCTCTTTCTGGACCGTCATCACCTTTGAACTTTGGAGGATTATGACGACGAAAATCCTCTAGTCCTCTTGACTCAGCAGCACGAATTTCTCTTTCTCTTTTCTCTAAGTCACGCTGAGTCTTCGCAGCCGTCTGTGCAGCAACAGACGCAGCCATATTATTCATTGCTTCAGCCATCCTATCTTCCCGGCTGTCATTGGTTCTTACGGTGTCGTCTCTCCTTGGAGGCATTGTTCCACTACAAAACCATCATCAAGTAGCAATCTCACACCGTTTAGAATAATTCCAAAATATAGCTCAACAACATCATCACTTCAGCACACCACAACTATACAAGACTTGACACTCTAACTACTTGCTCCTATGTATGATCAAATAACGACTTAAAACCAACAATTAAATCAGAGCTTTAACCCAAAACTTTAACCAAATGCTCTAATACCACCAATGTAACACCCCGAGTTTAAAACACAGCGCGAGTGTATTTTTTTTTAAAACGAATACATAAATAAAAGGGTTTTCAGAATTAATTCCAATGGAATTAAAATCAATTCAAATTAAATATCATTCGACATCGTAATCCAAAATAGTAAGGTAATTAAACAACAACATCACGATTAATCGAATGAGATATTTTTGGGAAATTAATCTTTATAATATACTAAAATAAAGATACATCAAAACTGGATTCTCAATCCATCAAAATATTTATCAGAGTGCGGAAGAGTTTTACAATAATTCCCAAAATAAATATTTACAACCATTGAGCTCAAAAACCCTATACATAAGTTTAAACTGATCATACACTAAGCTACAGTAGCTCGGTTTCCACCGTATCATCCACAAGTCTTATCTTTACCCAACTGCCCATCCCTTTGCGTAGCCCACAAAGTAATGATCAAGGGAAATTAACGACGTTCACTGTCGTTAGTGTGACCATCAGGGGTACGGGTTTGAATCTCATCTGAGGGTAAAGCCCAATTTTCCACAATAATTGTAAAGGGTCACCAACCGAAATTAACAATTACCACATAGCATTTATATCAGCAATCACAAACATATTCATGGCATATCATATAACAATGATGATAAATAAGGATGCTCAATTTTGAAATACATGACATTCGTACTTTTCAAAACAGCAACCAAATAAATATGAAAATTATGTTATAAGCACAAACATCATATCAGCAGTCACACTAATTCATCAGAAATTCCAGAATCTATAAAGTACTTACACACACAATTTTCAAACATCACATACCCAAAACGTGACCCATCGGTCAATCACCCAATGCAATATGTATATGCTCATATATACAATTTTCTTGGAATTACCAAGGTGCAGTCGCTCAACAGACCAGCACAATTTAACGGCCCTCAAGACCAGGGTGCAATCGCTCAACAGACCAGCACGTTTGACATAAACCAAGGTACAATCGCTCAACAGATCAGTACCTAGTGCAGTCGCTCAACAGACCAGCACTCGTGCAATCGCTCAACAGATCAGCACGTGGCTGCGCATTTCAGGGTACAAACGCTCAACAGTCCAGTACCAGTGCAGACGCTCAACAGTCCAGCACTCGTGCAATCGCTCAACAGATCAGCACGTGGTTGCGCATTACTCTGTGGCCCATCGCGGGTACCACTTGACTATGCAATGCATGAATATGCAGTGTTTCACTTCTCTGGAAACAGTATGGAAAATCAGGAAATTCATGCCTTTCAATCATATTTAAAATAACTCAGCACAGTCAAAATTATCATCATCACAAACATGACCAAACAGCCAAGTAATCATCAACATTTGAAATGTTTTCCCAACCTCTTGAAAATTTCAAACACAGTGTTAAAAACTGAATTTTCTGGAATTTACGAATCTGTATTCGAATACAGCTTCTCTGTATTCGAATACATAAGCCAAAAACATATCCAGAATGATCAGCCTCCGAACATTAGAAACTGAACCAGAATGAGGATCATCAGAAGCAAAACATAATGATTCACACCAGAATCATCAGAAGCAAAAACAACAGAATGATTCTTACCAGAATCATCAGAAGCAGAAACAACAGCATGATTCATACCAGAATCATCAGAAACAACACAGAATGATTCATCCAAAATCATCAGAAACAACACAGAATGATTCATCCAGAATCATCAGAAACAACACAGAATGATCTTGGAACCAAGTTGGTTCTAAATAATCTGGATTTTGATGTGTACAAATACACTTGATGGAATCTTATTTTGAACTTGAATTACTACAGTAAAAACCGTCAGAAGATGAATGTATCAGAGGATACATTCTGAATTTATAGAAGATGCATTTCTGGAATTATCAAAAGATAAACCAGAATGTCCAAAACCGACTAGAAGATAACTTTGGAGGCTTATATCAAACAGAAACAAAATCAGAAGAACATCTGGAACACACCAGAGGGAAGCCTGCCATAATATGAATTGCTCGAAACAAGAATGGTTCAAATATCAGAAGCAATCAAGAAGTTATATTGATCAGAACATAGCCTGGCAGTGTAATTTCAACACAGTCCAGACTTGTCCAGAAGTGACCAGAAGATATCTTTGATGGACTATATCAGAGGGAATAAATATCAGAAGATTCTTTGGACCATACTAATGTGAAGCCTGCCATGTGTAGAGTTGTTTCAGGCCATAAGTTGTCAAAAGCAAGAAGTAATCCAGAAGATAATTTGACCAAAACATGGCATGACAGTCGAATTTTGAATAACCCAGACTTCATCCAGAATTGATCAGAAGAAACACAGAATAATTCATGCCAGAATCACCAGAAGCAGAAAACATGATGATTATCAGAATCATCAGAAGCAGAAAACATGATGATTATCAGAATCATCAGAAGCAGGAAACATGATGATTATCAGGATCATCAGAAGCAGAAAACATGATGATTATCAGGATCATCAGAAGCAGGAAACATGATGATTATCAGAATCATCAGAAGCAAAACAGAATCAAAATCAGAAAACAAAACCAGAATCACAATGATTAATACCAGAATCAAAATGATTAACATCAGAATCCGAAAACAGAAATCCTTCCTCTGTATTCGACTACAAGGACTCGTAGTCGAATACAAGTTTGAAAACTTGAGTAAAATAGAAGTTTGACAGGTTGTATTCGAATACACTCATGTTGTATTCGAATACACCTTCGAAAACAGTAAAATTTTCCTAAGACTTCAACACATTTCAAACTGTTTTCTTTTGAAAAACCAACCTAACACCAGAATCATAATTACCCCTCTTTAGAAACCTCAAAACTCAGAACATTTTCATTAAACAACAACAACAGATTTTTCAGAAATAACACTTCCACCATTTTAAATCGCTTTTCTTTTGAAACCATCATCAGCACCAGATTGTTTAACAAAACACAGCAAAAACACAGAATCACTAAAACCAGAAAGTCAACCACAAAACAGTCCCACACAAACTAACTCAAGCATTTGGATCATCTCCAATACAACACCAACCAAGTCATCATTCAAACACAACAGAATGATTTCTTACTCAACACAACAAACAATACATCATCAACAAAGCAACACAATAAGTTCCTTCACTGAAAACAGCAGGAACATCAAAACAGTTTGATTTCCAAAACATAACACAATGTTTTTCACAAAATAACCCAATAATCATTCATCACACATGCATTTACAGCCCTAAATGCAAATCTAGAAAGTTGGAAGGCTCCCTTACCTTAGTTACGTTCCCTTAACTCGTACGCTTCTGCGACAAAAGTCGACGATACTCCCGTTTCGCGTTCGCCGCTACGAAAGTTAGTTCTTTAGCTCCGTAACGATAAGAGGAATGACTTTAGTACTCGAAACTTTCTGATTCGACACTCAGATTTTCAAGAAAATGGCTTTTGAGTAAACTGTTTTTCTTCACCAACACTTAGAAATATCAAAAGAAGAAGAAAACAATAAAGCAGAACTGGCGCCGTAGAGGAAAGAAGAAAAAGTTTCTCACTTAAATATCCACATAAATGCTGACTGACACAGCAGAGGAAAAGGAGGAATTGTTTCTTTCCTCACAAATATCTACGCCACCTCACCCAACTCTTATATTAAAATAACTTTTGATCCTCCAGCACTTAACCCGTCTCTTCGAAATTAGCAGAGAATATCTTAATTAACGGCCCGATAATTTAATTACTCGAAATTAAATTAATTCATCCATTATCCAATAATTTTAATTCCACCTCCAAAACAAATACATATATATATATATATATATATTTACACAAAACATATATATATATATATATATTGAATATTTTACAAATATTCCCAAATACACTTAAAATTAAATCTGAATTTAATTTTAAAATTAAGGGTCTTACAATAATCCAAAAAACCTCCCTATGTAGATGGCACAAATTACTACCACTAGAAAGGAAAGATGAGATTGTTTCTCATATCACAAGATAACAACACGTGGTCTGTGGTTAAAAATGGAAATCACGTCGTTAGAATCAACAACACAGATTCATCCTCCAACGAAAAACCTCAAGCACAATGGACAGCTGAAGAAAATGCTAAGGTACTCCTAAACTCTAAAGCTCATTTATTTCTAACGTGTGCTTTGAGCAGGGAAGAATATGACTGAGTTGAAGAATGCCAAAGCGCTAAGGAACTATGGGACACTCTGAATATCCATCATGAAGGATCAAGTCACGTTAAAGAAGCTAGGATCGACATGGGTGTAAGAGAATTCGAACTATTCGAAATGAAGCAAGAAGAAACGATTGATGAGATGTTCTCAAGGCTAACAATCATCCTAAACAACTTGAGGTCCCCTTGGAAAGGAATACTCCGTTCAAGAAAGGATAAGGAAAATTCTAAGGAGTTTACCAAAAGAATGGAGACCAATGGTAACTGCCATTATAGAAGCAAGAAACTTGGCCACCATGAGGTTAGAGGATCTGTTGGAACTCTTAGAGCTCATGAACCATTGTTTCTTGCTGATAAACCAAGCAAAAAGGGAAAAATGATTGCTCTAGAATCTAGTCAAACAGAAAGTCCATCCTCCAAGAAGACTGAAGATGTCACAAGAAGGGAAAATTCAAAGTATCCTCTATCTGAGGAAGTGGATGAACTCGCTCTTATTTCTAGAAGAATTCAGACGATGATAAATCGAAGAGGACAAGACAAAAGATCTCCTCAAAAAGAAAAAACTGACAAAAGTTAGATAACGTGCTTTGGATGCAACAAAATGGGACACTACAAAACTGAGTGTCCTCTGAACAAAAGGAACACAAGAAGTTTTCACAACAAAAATAAATCTATGATGGCTACTTGGGATGATAGCGACAGATCATCCTCCGAGCAGGAAAAGGAAGAAGAGGCTAACCTCTGTCTCATGGCAAACTCATATATTGATGAGGTAATCATCACAGAACTATGTCCTTCTTGTGAAAAATTAGAAATAAAATTTGACAATCTTTTAAATGACTCAAACACTCTATCTCATAAATGTGGTTTACTTAAAAATCAACTTTATGAAATAAAGAAACTAAATGAGGAACTTCAAGCTAAGAATGAGAAGTATCAAAAAATCATTCTAGACTTGCAGCAATCTCATAGAAAAATGTATGAGCAACAAAAAATCTTGAACAAAAAGAATGTCAAAATTCATCCTCCAAAAGACGATACAGAAAAGAATAAATTGAAAATAAAGGTTGAAGAACTCAAGAATGACATTACCAACTTTGTTAAATCCACTGAAACTTTTCAAAAATTATGGGATCTCAATCTGGAATTTTTGACAAAGCTGGTATTGGATTTAAAATTTCTCAAAAGCAAAAATTAAATGAAAATTTATTTCTACCCGAAAAGCAAGAAGATAGGCCGAAATGCACATTTTGCAAAAAACATGGTTATACTATCAAAGTTTGTCATGCTAAGAAAAAGGCTGAAAATAACAAAAAGAAATGTTCATTTTGTGGAAAGCATGGGCACCATGACTCTATTTGTTATCATAAAAAGAAAGTCCTCACAAGAGGACTAACTAACCAACAAGGACCCTATTTTATATGGGTACCTAAGTTACTTCTAAACTCTAACATAGGTACATCATCTGATCAACATAAGAAAGCCATGGTTCTTGGACAGTGGCTGCTCAAGGCATATGACAGTGGATAAACATTGTTTCATTTCTTTGGAAACAAAAGATGGAGGATCAGTCACTTTTGGTAACAATGATAAAGCTCAAATAAAAGGAACATGTATTATTGGTAAAAACAATTCTACCAAAATTGAAAATGTTCAGTATGTTGATGGTTTAAAACATAACTTGCTAGTATTAGCCAACTATGTGATAGTGGATCTGAAGTAATTTTTAAACCCACTCTATGTGAGGTTAAACATTCATCCTCGGGTAGAGTTTTCTTCTTCGGCATTCGAAAAAAGAATTTATATGTTTTATATTTGGAAGATTTACCTACTGAATCTTGTTTCATTTCTCTTGAAAATGATAAATGGATATGGCACAAACGAGATGGTCATACAAGCTTAAACACTATTTCTAAAATATCAAAATTAGAATTAGTCAAAGGTCTTCCAAAAATTAATTTTGAGAAAGACAAAGTTTGCGAAGCATGTGCCAAAGGAAAACAAGTTAAAATCAGTTTTCACTCAAAAAATATTGTTTCAACAAATCATCCTCTTGAACTTCTTTATATTGACCTCTTTGGTCCTATTAAAACTCCAAATCTTAGTGGAAAAAAATATAGATTTGTAATAGTTGATGACTTCTCACGATTTACATGGGATTTATTTTTAAAACATAAAAATGAAGCCTTTGATGCATTTCAATATTTTTGTAAAAAGATTCAAAAATGAAAAGGCTACTAAAATTATTTCTGTGAGAAGTGATCACAGAGGTGAATTTGAAAATGATTCTTTCAAAATGTTTTTTTGATGAAAACGGAATTTCTCATAATTTTTCATGTCCAAAAAATCCCCAACAAAATGGAGTTGTTGAAAGGAGAAATAGAACTCTACAAGAAATTGCTAGAATTATTTTGAATGAAGCCAACATTGAAAAATATTTTTGGGCTGAAGCCATTAACACAACTTGCTATGTTTCAAACCGTGTATCCATTAGAAATTTTTTAAATAAAACTCCATACGAACTTTGAAAAGGTCGAAAACCAAATGTTTCTTATTTTCATATATTTGGATGTTATTGCTACATACTAAATAATAAAGAAAAATTGGGAAAGTTTGATCCAAAATCTGATAAATGAATATTTTTAGGATACTCCACATCGTCAAAAGGTTGTAGGATATATAATCTTAGGACTCAAACTGTGGAGGAATCCATACATGTTATGTTTGATGAGTTTGATGACTTGTGTTTAGAAAATATGGATAAATTTGAAGAAGATGAACATTCATCCTATAGATTACACAGTCCAAATGAAGAGGACGATTTTGATCCAACCTCTCAGCAACCTCCAAGAGGATTGAAGATGGTAACGCAACATCCTCTAGATCTGATCATTGGGAACACTGCAGATGGTGTTAGGACTAGACAATCTTTTACAAACAACATGTCCATGATATCACAAGTTGAACCTAAAAACATTGATCAAGAAATAAGTGACAAATCATGGGTTGACGCCATGATGGAGGAATTGTCACAGTTTGAAAGAAATAAAGTATGGGATCTTGTGCCCCATCTTCTGGACAAATCCATCATTGGAACTAAATGGATCTTTAGAAATAAACTGAATGAGGATGGAGAGGTCGTTAGAAATAAAGCAAGACTAGTAGCACAAAGTTACAACCAACAAGAGGGAATTGATTATGATGAAACATTCGCACCGGTTGCTAGACTTGAAGCAATCAGAATCCTCTCAGCATACGCCACTTATAAAGGAATCAAACTTTTTCAAATGGATCTTAAAAGTGCCTTCTTAAATGGTTTCTTAAATGAGGAGGTTTATGTTCACCAACCTCTTGGCTTTGTGAATGAAAAGAGGCCTAATCATGTATTCAAACTCTCAAAAGCTCTTTATGGATTAAAGCAAGCTCCTCGAGCTTGGTACGAGAGGTTGAGCTATTTTCTAAAAGAAAATGGCTTTTCAAGAGGACAAATTGATAGAACCTTGTTCAAAAAAACTCATAAAGAGGATATGCTAATAGTACAAATATATGTAGACAACATAATCCTTGGGTCTACTAATGAAAAGATGTGCAAAAATTTCTCTAACCTCATGCAAAGTGAGATTGAAATGAGCATGATGTGAGAGTTGAAATTCTTTATACGTTTACAAATAAAACAATTGGAAACCGACATCTTTATTTCTCAAGAGAAATACACCAAAGATCTCCTAAAGAAATATAACATGAATTTAGCAAAAATTATGAGCACTCCTATGCATCCATCCTCTTTGCTACACAAAGATAATGAGGGAACCTCTATATATGAAAAAGAGTACAGATGGATGATTGGATCCTTGCTATACTGAACAGCCAGTAGACCAGACATAGTTTTTGCAGTTGGGCTTTGTGCAAGATTTCAATCATCTCCTAAAGAATCTCATCTCACTACAGTAAAAAGAATTTTTAGATACCTTGTTGGCACCACCGTTCTTGGAATATGGTTCAAATAAGGCTCAAATCTTGATCTTATGGCATATTGTGATGCTGACTATGCGGGTGATAAAGTTGAAAGGAAGAGCACAAATGGAGCTTGTCAATTTCTTGGCAAATCTCTCATAAGTTGGTCATGTAAAAAGCAAAATACCATTGCCTTATCAACTACAAAGGCTGAATACGTATCAGCTGCCCGATGTTGCTCTCAAATACTTTGGGTAAAGAATCAACTAGAGGATTACTCTATAAGGTACGCCAACATTCTCATCCTCTGTGATAATACAAGTGTTATAAATCTTTCTTAAAACCCAATTCAACACTCCAGATCTAAACATATTGAAATTAAACATCATTTCTTAAGAGATCATGTTCAAAAAGGAGATGTTGAATAAATTTTCATTGAAACAGAAAATCAGCTTGCTGACATCTTCACTAAACCTCTCCAGAAGGATCATTTTAAAAACATTTTAGAAAATCTTTCTATCATAAATTTCTCAAAAATAGTTTAATTTATTTTGTTTATTTTTCATCTGCGTTGTCAAATTATTTTATTATTGTTAATTTTTTTTTAATCTGAGGATAGATAACTCAGAAAACACCTTTATCCTCCTCATAAGTTTTGAAAGGCAAAAGTCAAAAGCAAAAGGAGCCTGCATGGATATCGCTATTGATTGCCCTCTATTTCTCTGCAAAACTCCTCGTTTTCCGCTGCCAAAACACGGCCCAACGGCTAGTTCCCCGTGTGTGCCTCTAGCCTGACATGATTACCACCTATTGCCTCCATTCAGCTTCCTCATAACGGTAACTTATTTATAAGGCACTCATAGATCCCTACACATTCATCCAACTCTTCATCTCTTTCACTCATATACACTCAGTCAAACATACCCCTAAAAAACCCTTCAAATTTTTAACCCACGGCAAGAACTAAAGCTTCTGGAAAAAGGAAATTCACCACGAACTCCTCTTCTGAATGCTTCTCCAGTGACTCATATCAGAAAGATGATCCCTCACCTAACATTGCCTCTCCTGAACCTGTAACACCCCGAGTTTAAATTCACACCGCGAGTGTATTTTTTTTTTTAAACGAATAGATAAATAAAAGAGTTTTCAGAATTAGTTTCAAGGGAATTAAAATCAATTCAAATTAAATATCATTCGATATTGTAATTCAAAATAGTAAGGTAATTAAACAACAACATCACGATTAATCGAATGAGATATTTTTCGGAACTTGATCTTTATAATATACCAAAATAAAGATACATCAAAACTGGATTCTCAATCCACCAAAATATTTATCAGAGTGCGGAAAAAGTTTTACAATAATTCCCAAAATAAATGTTTACAACCACTGAGCTCAAAACCCTATACATAAGTCTAAACTGATCATACACTAAGCTATAGTAGCACGGTCTCCACCGTATCATCCACAAGTCTTATCTTCACCCAGCTGTCCATCCCTTCACGTAGCCCACAAAGTAAAGATCAAGGAAAATTAACGATGTTCCCTGTCGTTAGTGTGACTGTCGGGGGTACGGGTTTGATTAACATTTGAGGGCAAAGCCCAATTTTCCACAATAATTGTAAAGGGTCACCGACCGAAATTAAAAAATACCACATAGCATTTATGTCAGCAATATCAGACATATTCATGGCACATCATAAAACAATGATGATAAATAAGGATGCTCAATTTTGAAAATACATGACATTTGTACCTTTTCAAACAGCAACCAATTTAATATGAAAATCATGTTGTAAGCACAAACATCAATTCAGTAATCACACCAATTCATCAGAAATTCCAGATTTCAAAAAGTACTTACACACACAACAATTTTCAACCATCATCATATAACCAAAACGTGACCCACCGGTCAATTCCCCCGATGCAATATGTATATGCTCATGAAAACATCCTCTTGGATTCACCAAGGTGCAGTCACTCAACAGACCAACACATTTACATATGTAAGACTTTAACGGCCCTCAAGACCAGGGTGCAATCGCTCACAGATCAGCACCAGTGCAGTCGCTCACAGACCAGCACTCGTGTAGTCGCTCACAGACCAGCACGTTTGACATAAACCAAGGTACAATCGCTCACAGATCAGTACCTAATGAGTCGCTCACAGACCAGCACTCGTGCAATCGCTCACAAATCAGCACGTGGTTGCGCATTTCAGGGTACATACGCTCACAGTCCAGTACCAGTGCAGTCGTTCACAGACCAGCACTTATATACCAAGGTACAATCGCTCACAGATCAGCACGTGGTTGCGCATTTCAGGGTACATACGCTCACAGTCCAGTACCAGTGCAGTCGTTCACAGACCAGCACTTATATACCAAGGTACAATCGCTCACAGATCAGTACCTAGTGCAATCGCTCACAGATCAGCACTCGTGCAATCGCTCACAGATCAGCACGTGGTTGCGCATTACTCTGTGGCCCATTGCGGGTACCACATGACTATGCTATGCATGAGTATGCAGTGTTTCACCTCACTAGAAACAGTATGCAACATCAGTAAAATTCATGCATTTCCATCATTTTTCAAAACATCTCCACACAATCAATATCATCATCTACACATCAATGACTAACCATTTAAGCAAACATTAACACTTCGCATTACCTCAAGGTTCCATTCTTAATTATCAAAAGTCTTTCCCCAACTCCCAAAATTCAGAACCAGTGTTTTCTTTCACTTCAATCAATCCACCTAACGATCAGAGGAATAACTTTCGTACTCGAAACTTTCTTATTCGACACTCAGATTTTCAAGAAAAATGTATTTTGAGTAAACTGTTTTTCCTTCACCAACACAGAAAATTAGGAGAAGATGATAAAGCAGAAACTGGCGCAGTCGTGGAAAGAAGAAAAAGCTTCTCACTTAAATATCCACCTAAAAGCAGACTGTCACAGTAGAGGAAAGAAGAAATTTGTTTCTTTCTTAATAAATATCTGTTGGTATATGCCACCTCACCCAACTCTTATAATAAAATATCTTTTGATCCTCCAGCACTTAACCCGTCTCATCGCAATTAGCAGAGAATATCTTAATTAACGGCCCAATAATTTAATTACTCGAAATTAAATTAATTCATCCATTATCTAATAATTTTAATTTCACCTCCAAAACAAATATATATATATATATATATATATATATATTTACACAAAACATATATATATTGAATATTTTACAAATATTCCCAAATACACTTAAAATTAAATCTGAATTTAATTTTAAATTTAAGGGTCTTACAGAACCTGTCAGCATTGTTCATCCTCCTTTATTCACTACAACTCTTCCAAACCTCTCATCTACTCCTCCTCATCTTTCTAAACCCAGAAAAACCTCATCACAAAAATCATCCTCATCTACGCCATCTAGACGATCAGCGTGCATCTTATCTGGCATATTTTCATCGAAGCAAACTCCCCAAGATTACACAATTCATGTCATCGATTCAGATGATTCTGAAGCCACGAAATCAGATTCCACAAGATCTCATACATAAAAAATCTCCAAGTCTACAAAACTCGTATCTTCCTCAAAATCAGTAACTTCAAAAAAACTTGCTTCCCCCAAACCTGTGTCCCCAAAAATCTCAAAACTCCCAGCCTCACCCAAACATGCTAAAATACCCTTTTTCGAATCAAATTTTCTTGAAACCAGATATGTAGAAAAATGGCAGGACAAATATGTCATTAATGGGAAAGACCATTGACTTGGAAGGATTAAAACAAGGAGGAGTAAACGTTGAAGAACTATTCAATCAACTTGGGTGGTCCTCTTTTTAACTTGTTAATGAGCCCCAATACCCAAGGTTGGTCAGGGTGTTCTATGCTGCTGCAAATGTGTCAAAAGGTGACACTTGCATAAGTGTCATTCTAAAAGGAGCACACATTGAGCTTACTCCCAGTTCACTATGTCAAAACGTGACGAAGGACCCTACCTTTTTTTCTGAGGCTTGGTTCTCACTCTACAAATTACACGCTCCTCTGTCCTCGCAAATATATTCATCCGTCCTCCAAAACCCCAAATTGCTTCCAACCTCTTTCCCATATGTAGAGTGCTACACAACATTTGTGTACATTCTGTTGTACCTCATGCTGGAAGTTACGAAAAAGTAACTAAGTTAGACATACTCATCATCCACCATATTATATCAGGCTCTCCTCTCCACCTAGGAAATATCATCTTCTGTTTCATGCTAAACATTGCCCGCCTAGGAAGATCAGCTCCATACGGAATGATCCTCACAAATTTTTTAAAATTTTCAAGGTCCCTCTAGAAGACGAACAATATGTTGTTTTTAACAACACCTTTTCTTCAAGGAATTTCAATCAAATGCATCTTGACCCCACTAAAAAGCCATCACAAAAAAGACTTCTTCCAAAAAGGTCTATTCTCTTGTTCCCACCAAGAAACGCTCAAAAAAGATCACAAAAACTACCCATTCACCCCAACCTCCTACCACATCCACTACTCCATCTGAAGTTAACCCACAAATTCCATCTCCTAAACTATCCACAAACATCACCATCTCTGCACGGCTCCCCTATCCTCAACTCCACCTCCTCTCCCTTGAAGATAAAGTTCATCCTCATACAGAGGATGAGTTACGAAATCCACCTCCTCAAATTCTTGAAGACGGTGAGGAGCTTTACTTTGATCTCAATCTGATCGCCCACCAGTTTTCACGACCAGCTACTCCTCAAACATATGAGCCACAAGAACCATCCCAAAATTTGTAAGAAACATTTATGTTTCCTTATCCTCCTGTGAGTCCCTCTCAACCAACTTAGCTCTCTTGCACAATGTCTCAAATTTTTTCATCACCTACAAAGGTCTGCACCACTCCCACTATCACTACTTCCTTTGTTCCTCCCGTCCTCGGCAAAAATTCAACTGCTCCTCTCCCAAAAGTCACTGAATGTTTTAGTTCCATTGACTCCTTCTTAGCAAAATCTAGAGAAAACTCATCACAAAACAAAGGAGTGAGTTCTCTGATTAAAAGCACTAATGTCAATGCTGACTCCGTCCTCCCTGCTTCAGATCCAAAGGCAGAAGATCGTTGTTCTCAGAAAGAGCTCCGTGCTCTAAAGAAGATCTGTAAGGATCAGAAAAAACTCTTTACCAGCATGGCTACTTTTCATCAAACCTTTGCGCAATTCAGCGCACTTCTTGAATGGGTAACTTCAAATATGGTAAAAATTGTTGCTCCAGATGCGCAGCCTCCTATGTCTTCTGTTCAACCTCCTCTACCACTTCCTCGTCCTTCAACCTCCTCCTCATATGATGATTCATCCCCTTCCAAGTAAGCTAGCAACTTTTGGGCCCCACTTCTTTTTACTGTTGACAAACTTTGGGGGAGAAAGATTACATCTAAAAATTGTCAATGATTAGGGTATTTAGGAAAGATGATGCTTTTTTTTAAACTCTCCAGTTCAAATCCTCTCTGCATTTTTTTTCTTTTTGAACCATTTTTGTATTCTCTATATGTAATCAATATGAAGTATTATGTTTGGTTCAAATTTTAAATGTCTAAATTTCTTATGCACTTTCTGAGATGGAGCCCCCCCTTTTTTTAAGCACATGTTGAGGGGGAGCTTCGAACTCAAAAATCACCTTTACAATATAAAAAAAAAAACATAATCTGAAGAAATTTTGTCATCATCAAAAAATGGGAGATTGTTGAGAAAATCTCTTTCAAATATTTTAATGATAACAAAAATATCTCAAAAGATTATGATAATACTAATTTTTGCATTCGAGTGTTTTTGTAAGAAAGGAACAAGACCATTCATGCAACAATCCAAAGGTATAAGTCAAAGAGAACGCAACCTCCCAACAAGAGGACAGACAAATGTTAGAACCATAACAACCTCATATCATATGATGAACGATAAGATGATGAACCTTTATGAAAGACAATATACTTTATCATAGAAACAATAAATCCAAGTCAAAATTAAGAGAAGATAAATTTGTGGACAAATTGCATGAAGATAAACAAATTCATAAGAAGAGGTTCCACGCCAGAGGATTAATGATAAGAGGATGACCTTCTGGTCTTATTCATCTCATACATTGGAAATGACCAAAAGTACCAAAGTACAAAAATGTTGTACGTAGCACGTAAACCAATAACTTTCATGTCTTGGAAAAGAAGAAAAGGAAAAGTACATCCCAAGTCCAAACTTCTAGAAAGATCAAACCTCCAAGATAGATTCGTAAAACTCTTCCTCCTAAGTACAAGGCAGTATGAGGACAACCTCAATGACATTTTTGTAAATCAAGACAAACTTCAAGGACCATTACATCTTGAGACAACGATCACAAATGATCTTTTTCTTGAAGAAAAAGTCTCCTCATCTCTGTAAAATGAAGACTACTCTCTATCATTAACATATAACTACAAAGCATCAAAAGAGAAAGTCTAAAAGCTATCAAGAGCATTCCGATCCTCTCTTCATACTTTCTACAATCTTACACTAGATCTCTGAAATATCTTTTTAGAAAGTGTTAGTAAAGAGTAATATCATAAACTTCTTCATATCATCTTGTAATTTTCAAGTGAGTTACACTTGAAAATAGTTGAAATCTGTTAGAAGATATTGTAAGCTTGGTGAGGCTATAAAACACACAAATTGTAACTGACCTCTGTGAGAGGTTGATCATCTTAATTCTTAGTGAAATCTCACAAGTGTGTGAGGACTGAACGTAGCCTTCATTGGGTGAATCAGTATAAAGTTGTGAGTGTCATTTTTTATTTTCTCTCTCTCTATCTTTTAGTAATCAACTCATACTCAAAGTTTTAAAACACAAGAGAAATTTAAAACAACAAATATCTCTATTCAACCCCCTTCTAGTGATATTCTAGCTACTTCAACTCTTCATTAAGATGCAAAAGAGAAAAATTTGAGTCAATCCAACAAGTTTTTAAAACTGGAGGATAGAAAAGAAGATGAACCCTCAAGAGGATGAACTTTCAAATATGCAAAATATTCAATATCACTATAACAATGATTTTTTATCACAAAGAGAAGATAAATTATTGTTAAAGATTGAAAGAAAAAGAAATTTAATTGAAGAGGTCAAAAGCCAGAGGATAAATGAAATGGGATGAATTATAAGAGGATGGACCTCCAGCTCACTTCATCCTCATATGTTGAAAATGATTCAACACATCAAAGTACAAAAAGGTTGTACCGAACAAGAAAAAAATAGAGTCTTACATGTCTTGGAAAATGGAAAAAGGAAAATGACAGCTCATGTCCAAACATCTAGGAGGATTGAATCTCCTATACAAGGATGAACTGAATTCCCATCCTCCTACACTCAAACAATACAAAGGACAATTGTATGGCATTTCTGTAATTAAGATAACTGACCTTGGACTTTTGATTAAGTCCTCAACGGTCATAAAGTGTTTTAACACATGGATAAAGTATCACAAAACTCTATAAAAGGAAGAGAGCTCTTCATCATTCAATATACAACTACCTAGCATACAAAGAGCAATTCTAAAAGCTATCAATAGTAATCTCATCATCTCTTTATACTTTCTATAGTCTTACACTATATCTTTGAAATATCTTTTTAAAAAGTGTTAGTAAAGAAAAAATCATAAAACTCATCATATCATCTTGTAATTTCCAAGTGAGTTACACTTGGGAATAGTTGAGGTCTGTAAGAAAATATTGTAAGTTTGGTGAGACTCAAAAATACACGAAGTGTAACTAACCTCTGTGAGAGGTTGATCGTTTTGATTCATAGTGAAATCTCACAAGTGTGTGAGGACTGGACGTAGCCTTCATTGGGTGAACTAGTATAAAGTTGGGTGTGTCATCCTCTATACTCTCTCTCTCCCTTTTATTTATTCATCTTATATTTAAAGTTTTAAATTTCCATCATCTGATTTTCGTTCTCTCGAAGATGATACCAGAGAAAAGTTTTAAAACTGCAAATATCTCTATTAAACCTCCTTCTAGTGATATTTTAGCTACTTCAACTCTAATACATGCATAATTTTTATGACACTTTATTACATATTATTATTGTAACACTTTATTATATTAATTTTTAAAATAACTCTACAAATATTTATGTGGTAGAATATAATTAAATAAATATGTAATTTTCTCCACTCACAATACTTACAAATCAAACTTATTAAAATTAATTTTTCATTGAAAAAAATTCCATCTATGCTTCACATAGATTATATTAATTGTTTTTTGACTCAATAAATTAATAGGCTAAATAGCATCCGTGGTCCCTTAACTTAATTTCAATTAAC
This sequence comes from Cicer cuneatum, assembly GCA_037974295.1. Lineage (NCBI taxonomy): Eukaryota > Viridiplantae > Streptophyta > Magnoliopsida > Fabales > Fabaceae > Cicer > Cicer cuneatum. Next base: position 12,224,490 of record JBBPBO010000005.1, on the reverse strand, counting down.
GTTTTAGTCCTTTATCTTTTTTTTCTTTCTGATTTGGTCATTTATTTTAATTTTAAGTGAAATAAAGAATGAAAATATGAATTTATTTGAATATTTGTATTACGAATCTGATGAAATTTGTATTATATGAAATAATATAATTAATTTTATGGATTTTGGTTGAAAATTTTGATGAATTTTTTGTAAAAAAAAGGATAATATTGTTGACATTTTAAAACATAAAAGATCAAATTGTCACTTAAAATTAAAATAAAGAACCAAACCGGAAAAAAAGAAGATAAAGGACTAAAACGTTAATTAAAATTAAGTTAAGGGACCACATGTGCTATTTAGCCAAATTAATAAGAGTATGTACTTAATTATATCTCATTATTAAGACACATTACTATATCAATTTTTAAAATAACTCCACAAATATCTAGTAGGAAATAATTAAATACACATGTAACTTTTTTTTAGTGACAATATATACAAATTAAAATTATGAAAATTAATTTGTCATTGAAAAAAGTATCGTTTATACTCCACATAAATTATATTAATAAGAGTCTTTAAATTTTTAATTTCTATCTATTGATATTGTAAAATGATTTAATACAAGTATCCATTTATATTTATTTATTTATGCATATTTTTAGAAAAATGTAGAAGATTTTTATTTGTACTTAATTCGTGACATATAAATATTTTGAACAAATTTAAAGAATATTTTTTTAAAAATAAAAAATAATTTTTTAATGCTTGTCATATAATTTATAATATAACTATAAAATATTTTTCGGTTATATTTTGTTGTTGTTGATATATATATATATATATATTTCAATGAATTTTCAAGTCATCTCTATCTAAATCTTTTAAAATATATTTACATAAATAAACTACTATTTTGGTCTTGAATGCCCTAGATGTTATCACTTTAATATTTAATTCAGTTAAAAATTCAAATTAGCCTCTAACTCATTCAATTCAAATATCTATCAATTGTATCTTTAAATTGTGTTCACTTAATTTAATATCACATATATAACTATATATAACTGATATATTCAAAATGATATGATACAAAACCACAACTATCCTTAAAGTTATAGCCTTGTATATCAAGCTCTAACAAAACCTATTCAAACTATGCATTATCCATATTTGCGATTGCTGATGTTTTCATACTCGTTAGCTACTTCATTCTTGTGACCCATTGCTAGTTACTACAACAAATACAACCGATACTTTTGTCATACAAGAAGAGTCATGAATAGTTTGGCAAAGATTTTGCATATCAGCTATAAGTTTGATATAATTTTTTCAATGTATTATGATCATTTTGATTTTTTATAGTTATTACGTAAAATAACACTGAAAAATGACACTGAAAAAGTGACATATTATATGTTATATAATTGTTGACAATCATCAAATTAACAGAATTAAAAATCAATATATCTGTAGAAACTAAAATAATATGCGTTTTAACATGTCACCAATCAAAATGATAATTTTTAGTTAAATATCATGATAGGAGAACAAAATGGTAGTTTACTTGGAGAACTATTTTTTTTGGTTGTTCATAAAAAAAAAAAAAAGCTTTGTTGATTTATTGTGTTATTTTTTCTGTCTGGTCTCAGACGGAAGTGTTTGCTGGGAGTGACATTGTTTTGTTCTGAAAATAAACAACAACACAACAAATCAATTCACCAAAATCCAAATCCTAAAATCCCAAACTGAAATTGATTTTTAATCTTCTAACTTCATTCATCCACTAGGGATTTTCTTTCACTTCAATCAATCCTCTCATTCCCTTCAATATTTGTGATTCAAGGATCAATTTTCAATTTTAGGTTTTGGAAATTGATCCATTCTCTCTCTCTCTCTCTCAATCCTTTCCTCTGATTTTTGCGATGCTCTCACTTCCTAAATGAAGTTGAAAAGGAAACGGGCACTCGAAGTGGTTGGTATTTTAATCATGCTTCTTTAATTTTCCACCGATATTACTTTTCATTGATCAAATTTATAATTTTCCCTTTTTTAATTCAAGTGAGTTTTTTCGTTATTAAACTATCGCGGTTAAATGTGATTGTATGCATCAAAACGAGTATTCTTCTTTTTCTAGTTTTCCATCTGTATGAATTCCCACTTTCATAATTCCTCATTATCATATTTACAAATGTTAATACTGTGAGTCTATAATCTATATATATATATATATATATATATATAACTCAACTCCAAGTTCAAGTTCCAGTAATAACTCAACAAAATTGAAAATTATCATTTTTAGCTGGAGACAAGTGTGTAAAAATATGTATTCACTCATTCAGAACTTATAATTTTGCTAAACTTGGATAGCGGATGAGAACTTCAAAGAAGCATTTTGGTTTATGTTAACTGTTTGCTGCACTTTTACTTCACCAATTATGTATTATTAGCTGGTTATGTTAACGTCAATACGATAGAAGAGATATGAGCAGATTCCTTTTAGATGATGGATCAATTTTTCTTTGATTTGTTGCAGCCTCCAAAAATTAGATGTTTCATCAACAGTGTTACTGCAGTTCCACTTGAGGAGATACAAGAACCTTTAAAACCCTTCACATGGGAGTTTGATAAGGTAGCTCTTTGGCCCTTTTCTTTTTACATTGGTAATTCGTTTTTTTTTTTGGATGTGTTTGATTCGTTGCTGTTTCTTTTCTCTGAGCAGGGAGACCTTCATCACTGGGTTGATCTTTTTAACCATTTTGATTCATTCTTTGAGAAGTATGTAAAACCAAGAAAGGATCTACAAATTGATGACAATTTTCAGGACTCAGATCCTCCTTTCCCAAGAGAAGCCGTTCTCCAAATTCTTCGTGTCATTAGAATAGTTTTGGATAATTGCTCAAATAAGCATTTCTACAGTTCGTATGAGGTATGGCATCTTTCCTACTATCATTTTTTCCACCCTGGTCAACTTAATTTTTGCCTTTATTTATGCGGGTGTATTTGTCCAATTTTCCTTTTTTCTCTTAGTTGGTGACTTGGAATATTTGTGTTTCAATAATTTTTGAAGTTTAAACTGTGTTACTCTTAGGTTTGTATATCTTGCTTATTTATCCTTTAGTGATCCGGATGGTGACTTGGAATATTTGTATATCTTGCTTATTTATACTCAGAATGGTTCCTTTGAATTTGCAGCAACATCTTTCTTCATTGCTTGCCTCTACTGACCCGGGTGTGGTTGAGGCTACCCTGGACACTCTGGCCACTTTTTTGAAGAAAACAGTTGGAAAGTACTCCATAAGAGACGCTTCTTTGAATTCAAAATTGTTTGCTCTTGCACAAGGATGGGGTGGAAAGGAAGAGGGAATCGGACTAATTGCATCAGCTATGCCTAATGGTTGCGACCCTATTGCGCATGAATTGGGTTGTGCCCTTCATTTTGAGTTTTATGCAGTAAATGAGTCAGAAAGTGACATCAAAGGGGGGTTGCAAATCATTCACTTAAGTGACGCCAACAAATGTGTGGAAACTGATCTTGAACTTTTGCACAAGTTGATTACAGAATATAAAGTACCTTCCAGTTTAAGATTTTCTTTGTCGGCACGATTGCGGTTCGCTAGGGCTTTTGGTTCTTTGGCTTCTAGACAGAAATACACATGCATTCGCTTGTATGCTTTCATAGTTCTGATTCAAGCGTGTGGTGATGCTGATGACCTGGTTTCATTCTTCAATGCTGAGCCCGAGTTTATCAATGAATTGGTCTCACTGCTGAGCTATGAAGACGCAGTTCAGGAAAAAATCCGGATTTTATGTTTGCATTCATTAGCTGCTCTTTGCCAAGATCGTTCCCGTCAACCTTCAGTACTCACTGCTGTTACATCTGGTGGGCACCGTGGCATTTTATCTAGCCTGATGCAAAAAGCCATTGACTCTGTTATTAGTGATACATCAAAATGGTCTGTTCATTTTGCAGAAGCTCTGTTATCTCTTGTAACTGTGTTGGTTTCGTCATCGTCAGGATGTTCTGCCATGCGTGAAGCAGGATTCATTCCTACTCTTCTACCTCTGCTTAAAGATACAAATCCACAACACTTGCTTCTGGTTGAAAAAGCTGTGCACATTTTAGAAGCTTTTATGGATTACAGTAATCCAGCTGCTGCGTTGTTCAGAGATTTGGGAGGTTTAGATGATACCATCTCTCGCCTGAAGGTTGAAGTCTCCCATGTTGAAAATGGTGGAAAGCAGCCAGATGAAAATTTTGAGTTTAGTAGAAGTCTGCATATGGTTGGAGGTTCTTCAATTGGGCTAGATGACATGCAGCCTTTGTATTCTGAACCGTTAATTTCATATCACCGGAGATTGCTGATGAAAGCTTTATTACGTGCTATATCCTTGGGAACCTATGCCCCTGGAAATACTGCCCGTATATATGGATCTGAAGAGAATCTGCTGCCTCAGTGCTTATGTATAATTTTCCGACGAGCAAAAGATTTTGGTGGTGCAGTTTTTTCTCTTGCTGCTACTGTCTTGAGTGATTTAATACAAAAAGATCCTACTTGTTTTCCCATTTTAGATGCAGCTGGTCTTCCATCTGCTTTTCTGGATGCTATAATGGATGATGTTCTCAACTCTGCCGAAGCCATTACATGCATTCCCCAGTGTTTGGATGCCTTATGCTTAAACAGTAATGGCCTTCAGGCTGTGAAAGATAGGAATTCTTTGAGGTGCTTCGTGAAAGTGTTTACTTCCAGAACATATCTGCGCGCTCTTACAGGGGACACACCTGCTTCATTATCTAGTGGACTTGACGAATTAATGCGCCACGCTTCTTCATTACGTGGGCTTGGAGTGGATATGTTAGTTGAGATTCTGGAAATTATCTCCAAAATTGGTTCTGCTGTGGATCCCTTATCTTTGTGTCCTGATCCTTGCTCCTCAACCTCTGTTCCTATGGAAATGAATGGTGGGGACAAGAAATTGATATTGTCTGATAGTAAGGAGTCATCAAAGGCAGATGACACTGAGCAGATCAATGAGTCATCTCCTGGTGTGTCAACAATGAATATTGATTCATTTCTTCCAGATTGTGTTAACAATATTGGTCGTCTTCTTGAGACAATTCTTCAAAATGCTGACACATGTCGATTATTTGTTGAGAAAAATGGGATTGATGCTATTCTCCAGTTATTTACCTTGCCTCTAATGCCTCCTTCGGTTTCGGTTGGGCATAGCATCTCTGTTGCCTTCAAGAACTTTTCTCCGCAGCATTATGTTTCCCTTGCTCGTGCTGTATGCTTGTTCTTAAGGAAACATCTGAAATCTACCAATGAGCTTTTAGATTCCGTTGGGGGAACTAAGCTTGATCTAGTTGAATCTGCAAAGCAGTCAAAGGTGTTGAAATACCTTTCTAGTCTTGAAGGTGTCTTGGCTCTCTCTGTATTTTTGTTGAAGGGAACAACTGTTATGGTCTCTGAACTAAGTACTTCTGATGCTGATTTATTAAAAGATATTGGAAGAACATACAAAGAAATAATTTGGCAAATATCTCTGTGTAATGACTCCAAGACAGAGGAAAAGAAGAATAATGATCAAGAACCTGAGATTTCACTGGCACATTCATCTACTGTTGTGGAAAGAGAGAGTGACGACGACACAAATATGCAGACAGTTAGATACACAAACCCAGTTTTTGCAAGGACTGGTTCACATTCTCTGTGGAGTCGAGGCGAGCATGAGTTTCTTTCTATAGTTCGTTCTGGGGAAAGAGGTTTGCACCGTCGTACTCGGCATGGTATATCCCGCATGCGTGGTGGAAGGACTGCTCGTCACTTGGAAGCTTTAAACATTGATTCTGAAGCATCTTCTAGTGTACTGGAGGCATCTTCGTCCCAAGATTTGAAAAAGAAAAGTCCTGACGTTCTTGCCTTAGAGATTCTTAACAAGCTGGCTTCAACAATGCGCTCTTTCTTCACTGCTCTCGTGAAGGGATTCACTTCATCAAATCGTCGTCGAGCTGACTCCGGGTCACTTAGCATAGCTTCAAAGGCTCTTGGAACTGTTTTAGCTACAAATTTTCTTGAGGCCCTCAATTTTTCTGGACATTCTACTTCTGCTGGACTTGAAACTTCACTTTCGGTAAAATGTAGATATCTTGGGAAGGTCGTGGATGATATGGCAGCTCTCACATTTGACAGCAGGCGTAGAAGTTGTTATACTGCCATGGTTAATAACTTTTATGTACACGGAACATTTAAAGAGCTACTAACGACATATGAAGCTACTAGTCAATTGCTATGGACTCTTCCGTACTCTTTCCCATCATCAGATACTGATCTTGTAAAGAAAGGAGGAGACAAATTGTCCCATAACACATGGCTACTTGATACACTACAATGCTACTGCCGCTTGCTTGAGTACTTTGTAAACTCTTCTCTGCTTTTGTCCCCAACCTCAGCATCTCAGGCAGAGTTTCTGATTCAACCAGTTGCTGTTGGCCTGTCAATTGGGCTCTTTCCAGTTCCAAGGGACCCAGAAGTTTTTGTGCGTATGCTACAATCTCAGGTTCTGGATGTAATCCTACCAGTCTGGAACCATCCCATGTTTTATAGTTGCAGTCCTGGTTACATTGCATCAATTATTTCACTTGTTACACATGTATATTCTGGTGTTGGAGATGTGAAACGAAGTAGAAATAACATGTTGGGTAACACAAACCAACGATTCATGGCCCCGCCACTTGATGAGGCAACCATTGCTACTATTGTTGAGATGGGTTTTTCAAGAGCAAGGGCTGAAGAAGCACTGAGAAGAGTTGAAACAAATAGCGTTGAAATGGTGATGGAGTGGCTATTTAGTCATGCCGATGATCCTGTCCAAGAGAATGATGAACTTGCACGGGCACTTGCTCTTTCCCTAGGCAATAGTTCTGAAACTACTAAAGTTGACAGTGTCGCGAAGACTATTGACGTGCCAACCGAAGAGGGACACACGAAGAAACCTCCAGTTGATGATATACTTGCTGCATCTGTGAAGTTGTTTCAGGGTAGTGATTCGGTGTCATTTCAGATGACAGATTTGCTTGTAACACTTTGCAACCAGAACAAAGGTGAAGATCGTCCCAAAGTAATATCATATCTTCTGCAGCAGCTAAAGCTTTGTCCGTTGGACTTTTCCATGGGTAACTGTGCATTGGGTGTGTTAGCACATATTATAGCATTACTTCTTTTTGAGGATGGAAGTACATGGGAAATTACAGCTCAGAATGGAATTATATCTACCATCATAGATATCTTGACAAACTTAAAAAGCAGACCCGAGTTGGGGAAAGAACTACCAGTCTCTAAATGCGTTAGTGCTTTACTACTTATATTGGATCAAATGTTGCAGTCAAGGCCAAAGACTGCAAATATTAAAGGAGGAACCCAAACTGGTTCCTTGCCTGATTCATCTGGGGAGCATGGTTTGCAATTTCCTGACACAGTTTCACTGGAGGAAATAACAATAGATGGGAATGAAAAAGAACCTGGCATGGGCTTTGAGAACGTACTGGGGAAATCTACTGGCTTTGCAACTATTGATGAGAGTCATAAGTTGCTGGATATTGTATGTGATTTGATAAAACAACATGTCCCTGCTGTGGTTATGCAGGCTGTTCTACAGTTATGTGCTCGGTTAACAAAAACACATGCTTTGGCTATGAAGTTCCTTGAAAATGGAGGCCTGACAGCTCTTTTTAGTGTTCCAAGGAGTTGCTTTTTCCCTGGGTATGACACTGTTGTATCGGCTATAGTTAGGCATCTTCTTGAAGACCCTCAAACACTACAAACAGCCATGGAGTTGGAGATACGACAAACTTTAAGTGGCAATCGCCATTCAGGATGTGTTCCTCCCCGATCATTTTTGACATCTTTAGCACCGGTTATATCTAGAGATCCTATTGTTTTCATGAAAGCTGCTACTGCAATTTGCCAGTTAGAGGCATCAGGTGGAAGGGCGGTACTTGTGTTGTCGAAGGAGAAAGAAAAGGAAAAATCAGCTTCAAATGAATGTGTCCGGATATCTGAAAGCAAGTCACACGATGGATCAAGCAAATGTCTAAAAAGCCACAAAAAGGTTCCAGTAAATCTCTCTCAAGTAATTGATCAGCTTCTTGAGATTGTGTTGAAGTACCCTCCAATGAAAGGCCAGGAAGATTTTGAGTGTGACTCTTGTTTAATGGATATAGATGAACCTACTATGAAGGTGAAGGGAAAATTGAAGGTTGAAGAGATGATGATATTAGAGCCTGAATCTGAAAAGTCTACAGAACTGGTGAAGGTGACTTTTGTCCTTAAATTATTGAGTGACATTCTTCTAATGTATGGACATGCAGTTGGTGTCATACTCAGACGCGACTCTGAAATGTGTCAATTCCGTGTATCTAATCAACCAGCTGAACATAATGGCATTATCCATCATGTACTACATCGGTTGCTACCGCTTTCTGTTGACAAATCTGCTGGACCTGATGATTGGAGAGGTAAGTTGTCTGAAAAGGCTTCATGGTTTCTGGTAGTTTTGTGTGGTCGGTCTGGTGAAGGTCGCAAGCGAGTGACAAATGAACTGGTTAAAGAATTGATGTCTTTCTCCAATTTCGAGAGCAACTCTATGAAAAGCAGCTTATCCCCAGATAAAAGGCTTTTTACGTTTGTTGATCTTGTATATTCGATTTTGTCGAAAAATTCATCATCTGGTAGCCTACCTGGTTCTGGATATTCACCTGATGTTGCAAAAAGTTTTCTTGATGGTGGAATAATTAAATGTCTGACTAGCATCCTGCAAGTGGTTGATTTGGATCATCCCGATGCACCCAAATTTGCAAATCTTATACTTAAAGGTTTAGAATGTCTTACAAGAGCTGCTAATGCTAGTGAGCAGATCATAAAATCTGATGGGACTGAGAAGAGAAGATCTACAGGTTTGAATGAAAGATCTGATGATCAAATAGCAGCACCTTCTGCAGTTGAAACTGTGGCACATGATCAGAATGCCAACAGTCAAGAAGCACTCAGAGAAACAATGAATAGTGCACATGATCAAAGAACTTCTCAAGGGTTTCATCAAGCTGATAATCCAAATCAGTTAGAGGAACAAAATATGAGAGTAGAAGAAGGGGAGGCAATTGGCCAAAATCCACCAGTGGAACTAAGAATGGACTTCATGCATGAAGAGATAGGAAATGGCAGTGTTTTGCACAACCCAGAGCAAATTGAGTTGACTTTTCATGTTGACAGTAGGCCAGATGATGACATGGGCGATGAAGATGATGATATGGGTGATGATGATGAAGACGATGATGATGGAGAGGATGAAGATGAGGATATAGCAGAAGATGGTGGGGGCATGATGTCTTTGGCTGATACTGATGTGGAGGATCACGACGATGCTGACTTGGGTGATGAATACAATGACGAGATAATTGGTGAAGACGATGATGAATTTCATGAAAATCGTGTCATAGAGGTGAGATGGAGGGAAGCTTTAGATGGATTGGATCACTTGCAGATACTTGGGCAGCCTGGAGCCGCTGGTGGCCTTATTGATGTGGCTACTGAACCTTTTGAAGGGGTTAATGTGGATGACCTTTTTCGTCTTCAGAGTTTTGAACGTCGCCACCAGCCAGGTAGATCTTCCTTTGAGAGTTCCGCTTCTGAAATAAATGGTTTTCAGCATCCTCTTCTCGTAAGACCACTGCAATCTGGTGATTTTATCTCAATGTGGTCATCAGGTGGCAATTCTGCATCCCGGGATTCGGAAACTGTGTCATCTGGGAATCTTGACGTGGCCCATTTCTACATGTTTGATTCACCTATTCTTCCATTTGATCACGTGCCAAGTAGTCTGTTTGGAGACCGTCTGAGTAGTGTAGCACCACCACCTCTAACAGATTATTCTGTGGGTATGGGCTCGTTGCACCTACCTGGAAGAAGAGTGTTAAGTAATGGTAGGTGGACTGATGATGGTCAACCACAAGGAGGCGCTCAAGCGGCTGCCATTGCACAAGCAGTGGAGGAACAATTTTTAGCTCAGATGGGTAGCATAGCTGCTGCAAGCAGTCCTACTGAACGACAGGTTCATAATTCTGAAGAACAAGAGAAGCAATATGATGCTCTTCCATCACATGATGGTCCAGTATTGACTGCTGGGGCCGACTCTACTTGTCAGCAGTTTGCAGGTCAGGAGCAGGAAAATGGTACTGAAATCACAGCTCAGCAATTTAACCTTTCAGTTGATGGTGCTCCCTGTGAGGAAGAGATAAATGCAGACTCCTGTGTTCAAGAGACAGGTGAAGGTCTGCAAACTAATGGGCCCATGTCAGCTCAACCACTTTCACTGAATATCACACCAAATGGTGTGGATTGCACTGAAAATGAAATAGATGTTACTCCCAGTGAGAATGTAGCAATTCCCCCAAAATTTGCGATCTCATCTATTGAGTCTAGTGTTGATGTACCTACTAACGACCACAACGTGCAACCAATGGGCTGCAATGGAACATCAAATGTTGATGAGATGGCTACTAATCTCGAGTTATCAGGTTCTGATTTTGAGACTCCTAATACAAGTGATTTCCCTGCATCATCTATTTATGCTAGTGTTGATGCTGATGGTAATCAATCAGGGGAACCAACTGTTTCTGAAGACAGGAGGGTTGAGCTGTTATCACCTCAGAACCCAGAGGTTGCTCCAAATGATACCCAGGCTGACCAAACTAGTGCAAATAATGAAGCTTCTGGTGCTAATACAATTGACCCTACATTTTTGGAGGCTCTTCCTGAAGATCTACGGGCAGAAGTTTTGGCGTCCCAGCAAGCTCAATCTGTTCAACCTCCAGTTTATGCACCACCTTCTGCAGAAGATATTGATCCTGAGTTTTTAGCTGCTCTTCCTCCTGATATTCAAGCAGAGGTTTTGGCCCAACAACGAGCTCAAAGGGTTGCCCAGCAGGCTGAAGGACAGCCAAGTGACATGGATAATGCATCTATAATTGCTACGTTTCCTGCTGATTTGCGTGAAGAGGTTTAAATTTTACTTTTCTGTTATGCAACATACTGTGTGATTCTATTTAATGGAAATATGACATGATTGTAATGCTTGTACTTTGCTCTATGCTAGGTGCTTTTAACTTCTTCTGAAGCAGTTCTATCAGCACTTCCGTCTCCATTGCTTGCTGAAGCCCAAATATTGAGGGACCGAGCAATGAGTCATTATCAAGCTCGCAACCTTTTTGGGAGCAGTCATAGGCTTAACAATCGAAGAAATGGCTTGGGATTTGTTCGGCGGCCTGTGATCGATAGGGGTGTTGGAGTTACAATTGACAGGAGTTCTGCTCTTATGGATGCCTTGAAGGTGAAGGAGATTGAAGGTGAGCCTCTACTTGATGAAAATGCATTAGAAGCTTTGATCCGGCTTCTACGATTGGCACAGGTAAAGTGTGATTCTCTTTATGATGATCTTAGGGTGAGTTTGATTTTCTTAAAAGTAGGGAGTAGAGAACAAAACTCTAGTTGTACCATTTTTCATTTAAAAACTAGTCCCCGGACCGAACAAAATGAGGGTTAAGAGTTTGGAAAAACAAATATTCTCTCTCTTCATATATTGTAATATATATTATATAAAATCATTTTACATATCATATATATATATATCATAAAGGGTATTGGAAGAAAATTTATATTATTGTCTGTCCTGTCTATTGTCAACCAAACACTACCTGACAAAAAATTGTCAAGTAACTTAAAGGTTTGTCCCGTTCTATACTTTCTGGCAGTTATGTATTCTTTTGAAAATCAAACAGACCCTTAGTTACACAAGCCTCTCTTGCCAGGGGTGAAACACATTCCTAATGAGTACTATGTAGTTTTTTTTGAAATAAGACCCGCTGGGTTATCTTACATCAATATTTCATTGTGTGTATGTTGGTGTCTTTCTGATTATGATAACTTGCTCTGTTTTTGGATCATCTTGTCAGCCCCTTGGAAAAGGCCTTCTGCAAAGACTCCTGTTAAACTTATGTGCACATAGTGTAACAAGGGCCACTCTTATTTATCTTTTGCTTGATATGATTAAGCCGGAAGCCAAAGGTTCTGTAAGCAGACCAGCTACATTAAATTCCCAGAGGCTTTATGGTTGTCACTCCAATACAGTATATGGCCAATCTCAATTGTTGGATGGTAATATTTGCACTTAGGGCAGAACATAATTTTCATATGTTTATCACAATATTATAGTTTATTGCATGCTGATCTCTCCTTCCATTTTTTCATAGCAGGTCTTCCTCCCCTTGTGTTCCGCCGAATTCTTGAGATTCTGACTTACTTGGCCACAAATCATTCTGCTGTTGCAAAAATGCTGTTTCACTTTGACCAATCAATTCCAGATTATTCAAGTTCTTCTATAACACATATGAATGGAAAAGGGAAGGAGAAGGTTATTGAAGGGGGACCTTTTCCAAAACCCTCTGGAATTCATGCAGGAGATGTTCCCCTTGTTCTCTTTTTGAAGCTCTTGAATCGACCCTTATTTTTTCGTAGCACTGCTCATCTTGAGCAGATCATGGGTCTGATTCAAGTTGTAGTTGATATTGCTGCATCAAAATTAGAAAGTCAATCTCAATCTGAAAAAGCAATTGCAGATACCCAAAATTTGTCTGTTAACGAAGCTGAGAAGGATCCTCCTTTAGTGGAGTTAGACTCTGATAAAAAAGATAAGCATGCTGATATGAAACCATCTCATTCTAATGGGAAGAAGAATGTAGATATGTACAATATCTTCCTGCAGTTTCCCCAATCTGATTTGCGGAATTTGTGCTGTCTTCTTGGTCGTGAAGGGTATTATTCTTAGCCTTGTCATATTTCTCCTTTGTTTTTGTGAAGTATGTCATCATGAACATGTGGGTTGAAAATTTGTCTTAATACTGTCTCACTTGTTAATTTTCATTTCCTGGTCAATATTTTTGTAACTTTTGAGTTGTGATGCAAAAAGGTGACTAATCTGACATTTTTTTAGGCTTTCGGATAAAATGTATATGCTTGCTGGTGAGGTGCTGAAGAAGTTGGCCTTCATTGTTCCCTCTCATAGGAAGTTCTTTATTTTTGAGCTTTCGGAATCATCTCATGCATTGACAGGTTCAGCTGTCGGCGAGCTTGTAACCCTGCAGCAAACAAATATGCTTGGCTTGAGTGCTGGTTCTATGGCTGGCGCTGCCATTCTACGTGTGCTGCAAGCTCTAAGTTCACTCACTTCGCTTGATACTTCCGGTGATATGGATATGGAAAGTGATGTAGATCAGCATGATGACAAAGCAATTATTTGGAATTTGAATACTGCACTTGAGCCACTGTGGCAAGAACTGAGTAATTGTATAAGTGCAACTGAGAGGCAACTTGGCCAAAGCTCCTTCTGTCCCAACATGTCAAACATAAATGTTGCCGAAAATTTGCACGGTTCCTCTACTTCACCACCTCTTCCTCCTGGGACACAAAGACTATTGCCTTTCATTGAGGCTTTCTTTGTTTTGTGTGAAAAGCTACAAGCAAACGAATCTATCATGCAGCAAGACCATGACAATGCAACTGCTAGAGAAGTCAAGGAGTCTGCTGGTTGTTCAGCTTCAGTCAGTGGAAAATTTTGTGGAGATTCACAGCTAAAGCTGGATGGGGCTGTTACATTTACAAGGTTTGCCGAGAAACATCGCCGGCTTGCGAATGCTTTTATTAGGCAAAATCCAGGTTTGTTGGAGAAATCTCTGTCCATGATGCTTAAGGCACCAAGACTGATTGACTTTGATAACAAGAGAGCCTATTTTCGCTCAAGAATCAGGCAACAACATGACCAACACTTGTCTGGGCCACTGCGTATAAGTGTAAGGCGGGCTTACATTTTGGAGGACTCATATAATCAATTAAGGATGCGTCCTACTCAAGATCTCAAAGGGAGATTGAATGTGCAATTTCAAGGCGAAGAGGGTATTGATGCCGGTGGTCTGACCAGAGAGTGGTATCAGCTACTATCAAGGGTCATATTTGACAAGGGTGCTTTACTTTTCACAACAGTCGGCAACAATGCAACTTTCCAACCAAACCCCAACTCTGTTTACCAGACTGAGCACCTGTCATACTTCAAGTTCGTTGGCCGAGTGGTATGCTCTTTATCTATATCGGTTGTTTGTAGTCAGACCCAAAATAATAAATATCCCTTTTCACTTCCTCATTCAAAAAAATTTGGTGGCAGATTGAGATATATAATTAAAGCTACCTCTTACAGTCACATAATATGATACGCTTTCAGGTTGAGTTGTTCTTTGAAAGTTGTTATTATGATCTTACATGCAGGTGGGAAAGGCGTTGTTTGATGGACAACTGTTGGATGTTTACTTTACCCGATCTTTCTATAAGCATATACTTGGTGTTAAGGTTACATACCATGACATTGAAGCGGTTGATCCGGATTACTATAAGAATTTGAAATGGATGTTGGAGGTAAGTACTGATTCAAATTCTTGACCACTTATTGTCTCTTTTCACCTTAGGCACTGTTCGGGGCACTGTATAAATTTTGGGGTGTATAAGATATAAGGGTTAACGAATAGGACAATCTAGTTATCTTTGGTATTGGAAAATCTTTTTATCCAGTGTTTTTGTTGCATCAATGTATAACCTTCTTAATTGTATAGTACTATCCTATGCGGTGTCTCTAGGCAGACTTTATTAAATTGTATAATATAAAAATAAAAATTCACTGTTAAACAGAAAAGCAGAACCAAATTTATTCAAAGTAGTTTTTTTTTTTTTTAAACTCAATTTGCTAAGCAAAGAAAACACATAAATAGACCAAATAATACCTAAGGCTTAGGTTTGTCTAATTTTTTTTTTTCTGTATATATGTACCAGAATGATGTGAGTGATATTCCTGACTTGACATTTAGCATGGATGCCGATGAAGAAAAACTCATACTTTATGAGAAGAATGAGGTAAGTGAGCATTGTTTTGCGTGAAAGTAAACCTTACATAAAAAACTTGTTAAAACTTTACTGCTACCATGTTGAATTATTTTGGTGAGGTGATTCTAGTGTATTTACTAGTGATAAATTCTTGAGTTATCCTTACTTTTGCTTTTTCCATCCTTCCAAAATTGTGAAATAGGTCACTGATTATGAGCTTAAACCTGGAGGAAGGAACATAAGGGTCACAGAAGAAACAAAGCATGAGTATGTTGACCTTGTTGCTGAACATCTCTTGACTAATGCCATCCGTCCTCAAATCAATTCCTTTCTAGATGGTTTTAATGAAATGGTGCCACGGGAACTTATATCGATCTTTAATGACAAGGAGCTTGAGCTACTCATAAGTGGTCTTCCAGAAATTGATTGTGAGTTGGTTTCTTCATTAGTTAAATTATTTTCTAATCTTCTATGAAGCATCTCAATAATGTCATTCTCCTTGTAGTGAATGATTTGAAGGCAAACACAGAGTATACAGGATACACTGTTGCATCAAATGTTGTTCAATGGTTTTGGGAGGTGGTCAAATCTTTCAACAAGGAAGACATGGCCAGATTACTGCAATTTGTGACAGGAACATCGAAGGTAATTTTCTCAGAATTTTTACGTCATACTAATTAACTTATTTTGCATTAAATAGTTGTCATATCAAATACTTGTTTTTTTGTTTCATTAATTTTTGCTAGATCACATCCTAGAGTTATGGTTGTCTGTTTTCGGTTAAAATACAAGCCTTGTTGACTATTTAATATTGTTTGAATGCGATTGGTAACAATTGTAGCTTTCCTAACTTGTTTTTTCAGGTTCCTTTGGAGGGTTTTAAAGCCGTGCAAGGCATCTCTGGTCCCCAAAGGTTTCAGATTCACAAGGCATATGGAGCTCCTGATCGACTTCCGTCAGCTCATACTTGGTGATTAATTCTATTTCCATATTCTTTTGGTTACTTACTACAAACTACGTTAGCACAGCACATTGAATCTCGGCCATGCTAATACCTTTCTCTTGCAATTGTTCTTCAGCTTCAATCAACTAGATCTTCCTGAATATACCTCTAAGGAACAGCTTCAAGACCGTTTGTTACTTGCCATCCATGAGGCTAGTGAAGGGTTTGGTTTTGGTTGATCCATATTTTTATGCAATTTTTTTTTTGAACAGCAGTTCTGCCATCGTGACTTTGCGTGCCATCTAAAGGTCAGACATCCCTTTCCTTTAATTGTTCACAAACACAAACATAAGTGGCGAGCATGTGATAATTGGAGAAAATTTTCATATGTTTAATAACTTCACTAATTTTCTAATAAATCTCATGTCTCGGTATGCTTAACAAATATGTTATGAATCTCACTTAGTCATCTTTGTTTGTTCAGAAGATGGGAAATCGTCCGGGCTGATATTCTGTTGAGGAAAGGCTCTATTGGTAGCATAGCATCGCAACGAGACATTCTGATGCAGGGGATAGATTTATTCTGATGCTCCAACAGTTAAAATGGCTTGAATTTGATAATTCTGCCACGCCTAGATTTAGGAGCTTTCAAATTGCCAATGGATGGCCTCCATACTGTGGTGAGCTGTTGAATTATGCTCCAAACAGCCTTCCATAGGTCTACAAGTTGCCAGTAAGATTGACGATGTACATATTCTGGAGTACATAATCGACGCTTTTCTCCCGAAAGAAATGGTTTCAATCATCAAAGAGGAGTTTGAAAGGTGGCGTATTTACAGCACATAACCAGTGATGGCAAGATGGAACATGGTCACATAATTGTTGCATAGCAGCAATACATCCCCAAAAATATTCCAATAACTTGATTTGTTATTTATAAGGGTCTAATAATTATCCCTTTTAGTTAGGATAAGCTTTTGAATGGCCTAATTAGTCACTGCCCCTACCTAACATGAAATGAAGATGACTTAACGTCTTTTTTAAGGGACGACGTGTGTGTATTGAAATTTCAAATATTTTATTATGTACATATCTATCGTGGACATAATCCATGTTAGATTCTGACCGTAGGCATATAGATTACCATAATTATTTTGATACAATTTTAATTTACAATTATTAAAAACATAGTTGTGTAAAAAAAAACAATTGAAAACATTGTAGAACTTGAGTAGAATTGTAGAAGGCCACTGCCGCACTCATTGTAATCGCGTAGTAGTATTTGTGGGACTTGAATTCTCCGTAGTCAAGGGGTCATTATACTAGATGTTCTTAAATTAAAATCGAATGCTTCAAATTTAAAAAGGCCAACAAATTAATAAAAATATTATAAATCACTAATCAAATTTGATGGTTGAAATACTCTTGCAGTTACTATTTGAATGCAGAGAATCTATGAATTAGAGTCTTGGTTGATATTTATTTTTTTTATTTTGCAAAGACAAATATATTATGTATTTTATCTCCTTCATTTGTATCTCATTTTTATTTGAGGATTTTTTTTTTTCAAAATTATTGTTTCCTTTCTTTTTTAATTAGAGTAAAGAATAATTAGTATTAATTAAAGTAACACTAATGACTATTTTAAGAGGAATTAAATTTAGTTCACAAAGTCAGATATTTTCGCAAAGTCAAACTCTAATTATTGAACTAATATTTATTAAACAAAAAATGAAATTTATAATATATTGTTATTTTCTTCCCTTTCACTTTCTAGAGTAGATAAAATGCTTAACTTTCTTTCCATACACTTAAAGATATGAATATCTAAAAATTTGGTTTGATTTATTTAGTATAAATAGATTATGACTCCCGCGATGTGCGGTATGTATTGATATATTTTTATGTGTATATATAAATTTTTCATTAAAATATATAATTATTTTTCACTATAAAAATAGATAAAATAAAGATATAAAATTTTTATATAACTAACATACAATTATTTGTAATCTTAAAAATTTAGGAGAATGTTAAAATTTTAAATATGTGAATGTGAAATGAAAAATGATTTTTTTTTTCTTCATAAACATCATTTATTTATTTACACACTTTAAATTTTGGTTTACTTGCACCATTGTTGCTCCTCAACGATCTAGTTGAAGAATTAACCATAATTGTTTTTGTTGAATAGTCTTTGAACATTTGTAACTAATAATGTTATATCGTTTCTTAATGTGATATAATTAAATATATTGTAAACTTGAAATTAGAGAGTCGGGATCGAATAACATTTTTTAAAGCAAATATGAAAGTGTAAAAACACTGTCATGATTAATTGACATATCAACTGTATTAACACTTCCATTTAGGGAGAAAAGAACTAAAATCATCTAAAATCGAATAATCTATTTATTTATATTGTTAAAATGAAGTTAATTTTTAAATAGTAAATTATTGAATCATTATAATAGCACTTTTTTTAAATATAATTAATTAAGTTGTAAACTTTTCTTTGCCAGCATTAACACATCAAAAAACTAAAATCAATTATATAATTTATTTAAATTGTAAATATAGAAATGTGTTATAGTATATATTTCTTGTTATGGGAATACAATAATGTTAAATCTTTTAAGGAAGACTTTTGTCGTCTATTGTGGTTCAACTTGGTTCAAGAGATTAATCTTTGCAATTATGTGCAGAAGATATCATATTCACATAATAAAATATATTGTTTTTGAATGATAGATGTATGATTTCTTAAATGTATCCTAGACAATCCTTTTAAAAAAGCGACTTGTAATTTATCATTATGTGTAGCAAAGATAAACCAATCATAATATTTTACATTAAAATCTTCATACAGTGATACTCCAAAGATTTGTAATAACTTTAGAGTTTTTTTTTTAGAGATGTAACATTTCGTTTACTTTTTGTTAGTGCAATTTAAGTGAGGGACACCAAAGAGTTTTAAAAAAAATATGTTTCAGCTATTAATAATGATGTTGAATATGTAAATTTTTTTTTTGTGAAAGAGGATTAAAAGTAAAATAATAGCTTTAAGGATAACTGAATTTTTTAATTAATTTTATTATTAGTGTGTATTTATTTGTTGAAACTTGAAACATTTTGTTTAAGGTAAACTACTTGAGTTCAAAATCTAATAAAACTAATATAACCACTAATTTATTAATATTTACTTATAAAAAAAATATGTTTCAGCTATTAATAATGATATTGAATATGTCATTATTATTTTTTTGCGAAGAAAAATTAAAAGTAAAATAGTAGCTTTTAGGATAATTGAATTTTCCAATTAATTTTAGTATTAGTGTGTATTTTTATTTGTTGAAACTTGAAACATGTTGTTTAAGGTAAACTTCAATTACAATTATGTATCACATAACTTTATCAAACTATTAAAAAAAATTAAAATTGCAATCTTTTTTTTTTTGTATTAAAGAGTAAAATGCGGTTGATCAATTTTTTTATTAAAAATAAAAATATAATAAGTTCAAATTATTTTAAAATTCTATATTTTATCATGGTTGAATGAGATGCGTGATGAATTTGAATTCTTTAATATTAAATTGATTAAACATGAAAGAGATCATATTTGAACGTCATATCAAATTTGTAAATGAAAGTATTTGTTTAAAAAATATTTGAGGATATAAGCTATATTTTTTTTACACGAGATAAACTACAAATTGACATAGAGAATACTAAACGTGTGATGAAATTCTAATAGAATGAAAGAGAACGGTAAATACTTCAATTCTTTCTTACATATAAATCCAATTTTTCAAACTCAAAATATATACTTTTGAAATATGTCGAAATACTTCAGTTCAATTTTTTTTTTATGGAATTTTCTGATAACTTTAAAGATATAACATTTTCGTTGAAAATTTATTAATTTTTTGTGGTTGCAATTTAAGCGAAACTTTATTTGTATTTATATATAATGAATTACAATGAAAATATATGTATTTATATGTAATGAATTACCATGAATACATATTTGAATAAAGTTATAGCTTGATTGTTAAGGAACACTCAAGAGTTTCCAAAAGGTTTTAGGTCCAAAATAAGATAAAACTAATATAATTACTAACTTACTAACATTTATTTATAAAAAATATATATTTTCAGTTAAAAATAAGTTTCAGTGAAAGAAGATTAAAAATAAAATAATAACTTAAAGGATACCAGAATGTTCAAATTAAATTTAGTATTATTATGTATTTATTTGTTGAAACTTCAAATGTTTTGTTTAAAGTAAATTTCAATTATTTTTAAATAATTTTATCAAAAAATTGTTTATTTACTATTAAAAAAATCAAAATTGCAATATTTTGTTTTAAAGAGTAAAATGTCATTGATTAAATTTTATTATTAAAATTAAAAAATTAAGATCACATTATTTTAAAATTTTATATTTTATCATGGTTGAGTGAGATGCAAGATGAATTTGAACCTTCTAATTTTGAATTGATTAAACATGGAAGATGTTATGTTTGAATTGTTAAGACAAAATCTCAATTAATTGTTTTGATGAAAACAAATAAAGATTAATTAAAGACTCTAATTATGATTTTAAGTTATGTGTTATTTAACATGTGTATTTGAGTGTATTAATCCAAGATAAATACTAAGCAAAACAAGCAAAATCATTTTAAAGAATAAGCTAAAAATGGATTGCCAAGAACGTTCTGGACTTTTTCTGGAAAAACCAAGAACGTTCTTCAGGATTTTTTCACTTCATTAAGACTGTTCGAACCAGATTTTTATACAAGGGATATAAAACTTTAATAATAGCAAAAGAAGTACTCTAAAAGATCTAAGGAGAAAAGATCTGAATCAAGACAAAGTGACAAAATCACTTGAAAACGGTCATTCTCCAGACTCTAGAACATTCTCCACTTTCTTTCATATAGCACCAGAACGTTCTCCTGCTTTTGAAGCACAGACAAAGAACGTTCTTGAGAGACTAGCATTACATTATGACACATATTTTCGTGATCAAGCAACTTTCAAACACTTTATAGATCAGAAGAAAGAGAATACACAAAGACCAGAAAGTCTTAAAGTGAAAAAGGGAAAAAGTTCAGTCAATAGTCTTAAATTAAAGACTGATTATTTTAATCTGCCCCTTGACCAAGGGAACCCCCTCAAACGGAAACATTGAGCTAACATGGACCTCCTCAAATGTCTATAAAAGGAACCTCACAGCTCAATGGAAAAACACGACATTCAAGTGATAAAGAAAGATCATTAATCACTCACATTCATACTTGAAAATCTCACAAGAAATCAGTAACATTTAGTTTCGAATTCATTATCATTAGTTTATTGAAACATCTTGTAAAGAATCTAACCTCAAACAAGAGTTGAGATAAAACATATTCTATCAAAAACTTTAATCATTATCGTGAAAAGCTCAAGACTATATGGGTTGTTTATAGCTTGAGTGAGTTGTTTAGAAAAATCATTTTAAGGTTAAAATGTGAGTTGTAAAAATCCTATCAAGGGTCGATAGGTGACCTGATTGAATCTCTTTCTAGATGGAAAAGATTGACGATTGTGACAGATCAAGGCTGATCTGAGCTAGATGTTGTAAAACCAAGAAGGTTCTTTGTTTATAACACTTAGTGGAAAATCTCACGGTTGTGAGGACTGGACGTAGTCCGAGTTGTGTGAACCAGGATAAAATCATTGTGTGATTTCTCTTCCTTATCTCTATTTACTTTCAATCTTCAATTTACTTAAGTTAAAAATCAATTTTTGTTTTTAAACCAAACCAAGAACGTTCTCCGTTTTCTTCTTTTACTATCAAGATCATTCTTTTGCCTTTTAAAACTAACTAAAAACGTTCTCTGTTTTCTATTTTCAGAACCAAGAACGTTCTCCGTTTTCTGTTGTCTTAACCAAGATCAATCTTGAGTTATTTTTTCAGTTTTAACAGTGAAACTTTTAAAAGACGACTTTATAATTCAAGCCCCCATTTCTTGTAAAACAATATTTCTACTTCAATTTAGTAGATGAAAATAGTTTATTTATTTATTTGATGACATAAGCTACAATTTTTTAATTGAACATAAGCTACAAACTATTATAAAAAATACCAAATATGTCACGAAAATTTAATAGAATGAAAGATAACTACAAATAATTGAATTCTTTGATTTCCAATTAATTAACGTTTGCTTTGATTTCCTTTTAATTGGTTGTTATATTGGTGGTTACGGTATCGTTTAGCTAGCTTACTTCAGCCCAATCGTCATTGTCCCAGTCTAATTAAGTCTAAGATCGAAGTAATAATTAACCAGCAAACTTGAAGAGGGAAGATTAAATAAAGATAGATGCATTAAACTTGTCGTGCACTTTGGAGGGATAGCATTGTTGTCTCTTTTTGATTGGTACGTATAATTAATTACAGATCATGCAAGTCTATAATTTTAATTTAATGATTCCACCACTATAAAGGTTTGGAGTAAATTTAAAGAGTTTAATTTTTGTAAAAAAATTTACATTGTAAATCCATCTCAACCAATTATGTTTGTGACTTTAGAGATTATTAAAGTTAAAGTTAAAGTCAAATATTTGTAAGAGGATCAAATCTAGTAAAATAAAATTAAGAATAAAATGCACTAAAAAAAATTGTGTTCGGTAAATAGAGTGACATGTGAATTTACTGAATTTCTTCTTACCTTTATTAAATATTCCCAATACAATAGTACATATATAGTGCTTGAATTTAGTTGACAGCTGTAAAAATAATCTCCTAGTAGAATGTAAATTTAACGGTAATGTAGCATTGGGATTCAAAGGATATTCTAAGAGGATCTTATTTTTATGTAGGCAATGACATCATCACCTTTATCTAATCCATGACATAGTCACTTATCCATTTGGGACTAACTCTGACTCTCTTACTTCTCACACACGCTGACTTTGTTTTGGTCCAACATCATAATGGCCCAACTCCTCTTCCTTCATTTGACTCATGACAATATTTCTATTGATTTGACAATTGTGATTAACTGCCTGTGTAAAATATTTTTACACCTTAGTAAATATAAATTAAATCAAAATTTAAAAATAAAAAATTTTACAGGAAAATTTTAATTATTGTCATTTGTAAAATTAAAACATTATAAAATGTTTTTTGCAAGCCATTTATCTAACTATTATGAAGAAATGACAAGAACATTTGCACATTTGATTGTAATATAAGCATGAAACTCTGACTTATTAGAGCTTATTTCCTTTACCACTCAGAGGGTTAAATAAAAAGAGTACAAGCATGAGATGAGATGGAGCTATCTTTACTCCTTGAGCTTGCTTTCAATTATTTCATAAATTCATATACTATTACAAGAAATATATTAGAATGTGAATATGTTTGTACCACCCGGTAGCAGCAGTACTCTTCAAAACAGTTACGAGCCGATTCCTCCGGCCGTGTGCATGTCTGCGTGTAATTAACTATTGATTAAGACAATAGGTCCAATTATTAATTAAAAAATAATAGTAAATAGCTCGTGAACAAGGCGACACATCTGTTTTATTCTTTATAATATATATAATTCAATTCATATAATACATACACTGTCTTTATTAGTGTCTCACGGTCGAAAGAACTGTCATTAGAAACAACCCAAAACAAATCTATTCAAACCCCATTGTTTTTAATCAATCCCCTCCCATATATAACCCGTGACACAAACAAAAACAAGAAATTAAATATACCACGTGAACCCGAAGTTTAGGAAATACAAACTAAATAAGTAAAACAAGCTTACATTATAAGTGCTATACATATATATATACTTAAACTTAATTATCATAATCATACAAACACAAATGGACAGTCGAAATTAATTTTAATACTAAAGTGAGTTTTAAATTCGAGCTTCCCTCAATGATTAAACGTAATTTATAGCTACTTTGTAAAATCAATTTTTTGTTGAGTCAAAGCTACACATATACATATATTGCCAAAGATTTTCAAAGTAGAATTAATATTTTGAAACTATTTTATAATTGAAAAAGTTAATTTACGTTATATTAAAAATTAAAAATAAAAATAAAACATTAATTTAAAACAATTTTTCTAAAGCAAAACTAAATGCATAATTAGTATATATAAACATATGTGTATACATGTAATGTAGTAACAAATTATATATACTCTTTTTATTTTACATTAATGAGTGTTATTTTAATAATTTTTTTTAGAAATAAATATTATTCCCAATTTTTAATATATTTAAATTATTTTATTTCAATTGTATCATTCAATAATTATTATATACATTTAATATGTGTGAAAATTTTAAACCACACTCGTTTTAAAAAGAAAATAATATAAAACTGTGGTGAGAGTGAGTGAATGAGATTACATGTGTGATAAGTTAAGACAAATTGAGGGAAATACTCAATATACTAGTTAAAATTAAAGAAAATAAGATATTTATGATATCAAATAATATGATAGTATTTAATTATGTAGTTTTTTTACGAAGTTAACTTTAGTCTATTTTTAGAAGTTTGGAAAATGAAAAAAAAGGAGATTGAGACAAAATTCGTAGTGAAAAGAAAAGTATAAAATAAATGAACTAAGTTTAATAATTCTATATATTTTATAATTTATTATGTACATTCTAACTTAAATAATTTTTTAGTAAAGTTTTCCGACAAAATAGTTTATTTGAAGATGTTAGGTTTATTTTTGTATATTTATAGATTCATTTGTGTCTTTCTCTTATTCAAGCAAGAAACCTGAACATCAAATATATAGTTTATTTAAAAATTTATCGGATTAATTAAAAATGTATATTTACATGTTTCCTATTATATTAAAGTCAATTGCATTGAATCTATTTGTAGTTCTCATGTAAACTTTAGAATTTTCCGTGACACTAATGAGATGAAATAAATATAAAAAAATCACATAAAATACTAAAATAGAATTAAAAATTTAGACAATGTGACTTTCATTGATATATATATATATATATATATATATATATATATATATATATATATATATATATATATATATATATATATATATATATATATATATATATATATATATATATATATATATATATATATATATATAGATCTATTTGTTTTCGGATATTTGAGTTTACACCTATTTTGTACTTAGTCTTTTTTCAACGGAGTATCAATAAAGTAAAAAAAAAGTATAATTGATCTTAACTAATATAAATATGTATTAGTATTACTTTCAAAAAGAGTGTTGATATTCAACCCAAACTCACTCAGTTGTTTAAATGATTGTCATTTTTAAATTTGATTTAGATGTTCATATTCAATATATTTAATATTTTTTATATATTATAAATTAGACTAAATAGCACCCGTGGTCCCTTAACTTAATTTTCGTTAACGTTTTAGTCCTTTATCTTCTTTTTTTCCTCCCGATTTGGTCATTTATTTTAATTTTAAGTGACAATTTGATCTTCTATGTTTTAAAATGTCAACAATATTATCCTTTTTTTTACAAAAATTCAAAAAATTCATCAAAATTTTCAACCAAAACCCATAAAATTAATTATATTCTTTAATATAATACAAATCTTCAAATAAACTTATACTTTTTAATATGATTTTAATCTCTTCTAGAAAAATATGATTTTAATATTTTTTTATATTTTATTATCTTATAATAATAATAATTATTTTATTATATTAATTATAATACATGTAACTTTAAATTTATTATTTTATATATATCTGACTAAAAACAAAGACGAATGCAGATTTTTAGCGACTAGTTAGGTGTGGAGGCAAAATCCACTTGTAACCCACCCTTTGCCATGCCTAAACATGACCCTCAAATATATTCTACCCGTGAATGATTCAATTTTGTTGTCTCCCACCTAATATATGCTGCCTATAGAATTCCTTGACCACAAGAAGCTAAACAACAACTTAGGGTCACGAGATTGGTTTCTTTACATCAATAGCATATTCATCAATTTTGGACTTGCATTTTTAATTCATTTTCTCCAAACATACGTGCTTACTTGTGAGTGGAATTGTTCGTGTATAGTACAAACAAAGTATTTGTCATAACAATATGAATGTAATTAGTGATAATTCAATGATGCGTGTGTTGCCTTAACTAATTTTACAAGAAAAAGAACTAGTCTCTAGCTCATAAAATGGAAAGATAAGTTTTGCTTAGCTCAAATTAGAATGCTGGTTGGTTGTGTTCATGATTCACCATAAAAATTAATGCTTAGGCCTTAGCTAGCTAGCTTGCTATATCTTCAACCAATAGCTAGCTATGATACACATGCAATATAAGAATATGCAATTGGTTTTGTTTTTCAGAAGCTGCATGTGTAAATTGGCTTTTTCCCACCACATAGAAACATGTTACACGATTGAACAAAATTGGAGTACTAATTAAAGTTTTTTGTATATAGTTTTTTTTAACATTATGTCGATATTTTAGAAAGTTTTAGGCCTCATGGTATGTTTTGGAATTTTCTGAAAACATAAAATTCACGGATATAGAAACAAGATATAAAATAATAATAAGTTTAGTGAGTTGTATTGAAGTATAAGAAGAGAACCAACCAAGTAATGTATCACACGAGGGACCATACAAAAAGTGAACATTCTACGAGCTGCAAAGAAAATTAATGGTCTTAAGAGACCAAAATAAACCCTCCAAAAGGCTTTTTGAAATCCTCCAACCTTATACTTTTTAATCAACAAAAAATGACACGTGTCAACCTTATTATGCTTTTGAGAATCCATTTCTGAACAATCATATATGTTTGTTTTAGTACTATAAATAAGAGATGATCCTTGCTAGGCAATGTGCTATGAGTCCTCTGAATATTACATTACATTAATTAGACCTTAGCCATTTTTATTTCTCCAATTATATCTTTAACACTAGTATTTCTTAAACAGGAATTTTTGTCTATATACATTGAAACATCATCAATTTAGCAACATTTTGTGGTTCCACATTGTTGATCTCATCATGGATCTCATTCATACACTATTTATTCTCTGGATTACATTGATACCTATAAACCATAATTTGAGAAATGTGGAAGGAAGGAACCATCTTCACACCAAGCAAAAGAAAGTCTCCCTTGTTCCTTCTAAGTCTTCCAATGAGCCAGAAAATCATTCCAGGTCTTCTCCTAGTGTTTCTTCTGACCCTTATCCATACGATCCTCGAGACTCCGATTCAGATTGTATTTTCGATGTACGATCATTTGGAGCTGTTGGAGATGGTTCAACTGATGACACACCTGCATTCAAGGCAGCTTGGAAAGCAGCTTGTGATGTAGAGTCTGGTGTTGTTCTTGTTCCAGAAAGTTGCATCTTTAAGATCACTTCAACTATTTTTTCAGGTCCATGCAAGCCAGGATTAGTATTTCAAGTAAGATAATAACTTATATTCAATTTCTAATTCCATCACATCATTTTTTATTTTGTTACAAACATTATTTCTTAAAATATCTTGACAAATATCTTAGACGTATATGTAAAATTGTTGTAACAACAATACAAATTTTTACTATTATTATATCATGATGGTAGTATTATTATTAACAAGGTTTAAATGTAACTAGGTGGATGGTATGATAATAGCACCAGATGGACCTGATTCATGGCCAGAGAGAGATAGCAGAAATCAATGGCTTGTGTTTTATAGACTTGACCAAATGAGTCTTAATGGTACAGGAACTATTGAAGGCAATGGAGATCAGTGGTGGGATCTCCCCTGCAAACCTCACAGGGTAATTATATTTTTTTATCTTGTCACAAATAGTACATGTACAATGAATGACACTTTCAATTCATTCTCCTAATTACCATGTTATTATTGTTGTTGCATGCATCTACTGTTAAATCATACTACACATTTAAACACCACTAATAATAATTTTCAACTTTTTCAGGGTCCAGATGGGAAAACTTTGTCAGGACCATGTGGTAGTCCAGCTGTGAGTAAACCATTAATCACCTAAGTCATTAATTAACTTTCTCCCTAAATAATAACAAGATTAATTTTGTTATGGTGATCCACCATGTAAAAATAATTTATAGTGCATATTGAATATAAATTTAATCCAATAGTATACTACTAGTGTCTTATAGTGTTTTCATTTTAAAAAAATTTGTAGATGATACGGTTCTTCATGAGCTCGAATTTGATGGTGAGTGGACTGCAAATTCAAAACAGTCCTCAATTCCACATGAAATTCGATGGCTGCCAAGGAGTGTTGATTGATAGGCTAACCATTTCTGCACCTAAACTCAGCCCCAACACAGATGGAATCCATGTTGAAAACTCACAGGCTGTTGGAAT
Source organism: Cicer cuneatum (assembly GCA_037974295.1). NCBI lineage: Eukaryota > Viridiplantae > Streptophyta > Magnoliopsida > Fabales > Fabaceae > Cicer > Cicer cuneatum. The sequence continues at coordinate 12,196,208 of JBBPBO010000005.1, read as the reverse complement.
ATATAACTCCATGATAAGCAATGGTATTATTAATATGGCTATAGTCCAATTAATGTTTACTTACCCTGTTTGGTTATTAGCTTCTATATTAATTTCACTCTTCTGTTATAAACAGTTTAATTAATATAATAATATGATTTGAATAGGGGATGATTGCATTTCAATTGGACCCGGAACCTCAGATGTGGACATAGCTGGTGTAACTTGTGGTCCTAGCCACGGGATTAGGTTGGTACATTTCATAATCTTCTCATAAAAATTAGTGCCACTATCAAGTAAACAACATGTTTTTGCATTAAATTTGATGATGAGTCACTAAGCTTGGTGTTTTGTTAATTTTGTACAGCATAGGAAGCCTTGGTGTGCACAACTCCCAAGCATGTGTTTCAAACTTAACAGTCCGTGACACAGTGATAAGGGAATCAGACAATGGATTAAGAATCAAGACATGGCAAGGTGGAATGGGATCAGTGACAGGTTTAAAATTTGAGAACATTCAAATGGAAAATGTAGGAAATTGCATCCTTATAGACCAATACTATTGTTTGACAAAGGAATGTCTAAACCAAACATCAGCTGTTCATGTTAATGATGTGTCCTACAAAAACATTAAGGGTACTTATGATGTTAGAACTGCTCCTATTCACTTTGCTTGTAGTGACACTGTGGCTTGCACAAACATAACACTCTCTGAGGTTGAGCTTTTTCCTTATGAAGGAGAATTGTTGGATGACCCTTTTTGTTGGAATGCTTATGGGAATCAAGAGACATTGACTATACCTCCAATTAATTGCTTAAGGGAAGGTGACCCTGAGACTGTGGGTGATCTTTCTACATATCAATGCAGTAATTAGTTACTCTAAATTTTGTTGTTTAGGTACGTAGAAGATATATTATATTGTATAATACATAGGTATAGAGTCTTGATAACTATCAGTATATGTTTTGATGGTTATGGTTTTGTTCTGTGTATGCCTCTTAGGATTCGTCCTTATTTTGGGTGTATTATTCCCATATTGAGTGATGAGTTGTTGAATGACACTAGTATATGTCTATGTCAATCCAAATGAATGTGAACATGAATATATATAATGAATTTTGGATATTTAACTTATATAGAGTAATCTTCATTGGAGGCAATATAGTGAAAAACTCTACTCCAAATTTGCGCAAGATATAACCAAATTGCTGGGACATTTCTCTCCGCTAAGAGTCGCACAAAGTTCTTTGCACATAGGCTATTCCTATTTGTTGTCTTTGTTTTTTTATTGCATGCATTTGAGACATTGAATAATGTACAAAAAAACAAGACTTTGATTATTTTTATTTTATTTACTTGATTGGAACATATTTGTATATAGAGATTTATTCAACTCATTTTATTTTAGGTGAACACTTTTTTATTTTAATAGATACCGTTGTATCGTTAGTCTTTCTCACAACAACCATCTCTCTCAATCTCTCCTTTCACGTTTTCACAAACTATCTGTTAAGAATTGCATGGATGTTTGTGATTGATGGACTAAATATGAAAAATTGAAAATCATATTATTTGGATAAAGCTCTCTCACAATTGTAATTAGAGGTATATATGCGTTGATTTAGATTGTTTTTTATCTAATTCAATACTCGAATTGATTAATTTTATTTGAGTTGGATTGGATTTTTAACCTATGATTTTACATAAAATCCAAACTAAATCAATCTGATGGGTAAGATTGGGTTGAATTTGCGGGAAATAAAGAAAAAAATACTTTTTTTTTTAAAAAATGTAATTAAATTTCAAGAACATCTCAAACATAATAAAACTATATCACAACATATATTCAATATTTAAAATATATTTACAAACACAAAAAAAAAAATTAAATCAATTAAATTTGCAACAAATTCTCAAATATAATCCAACAACTAAATTTTAACTACACATTAATAGTAAATACATATCATGTCAATGGATTAAGTTTGCGAATTCAAGATGTTAAATTCACTACTTAAATTGAACATCATTAAATTTAAATATGTTGGTTTAAGTTAAACCTTAACTTAAATGAAGTTGATCAAATGTGATTTAGGTTAGTTTAGACGACTAAATTTGCGAATTTACTTGATCTGGTGAAAGACTCTTTAATTGTAATTTTTCTGCCACCGAAGTCTAGTCTAGTTGCTGTCACCTTGTTGCATCACCCACATAGTTACAAAGCCGATAACAAATATGATACGTGTTTATAGACAAACAACTACGGATGAAGCTGTGTGTTGGTATAAGTTGGTATTTTTTATATGAAGTGCAAAGTCTATTTATCAGTAGAAATAAGATACTAAACAAAATATCACTTGATTAATAAATTTATATGAGTTGTTTTAATAATTTCAGTTTGTACATCATCTATTGAGAGAGTTTTGTCAATTAGATTGTAAAAAGACGGAGTAGGTAGAATTTGGTGTGTCTCTTATCTGATTTTAATATTTGATTGAGTAATATCTTAATCTGTTCATTAACCTGATTAAACTCGATGATTTGCGGGTTTAGGATGGGACATCAAATGATAATGCTTAAATTTTCTTTCACGTGTGGTTACTACTTATCAATTCATTCAAGATTAATAATTTATAATATTGTTTTACAAACTATAAATTATAAGTTAGTGATCCAATTGGTATTTTTGTTAGAGATACTGAATCAATAATAACAAAAAAATCATTTGTCTTTAAAATAAATTTGAGACAGAACGGTCCGATATGTAACCCGAATCCGGTCATCTTTCTACCTTGTCCTTATTTTTTTGTCCTTAGTTATTTGGGATTGGGTCAGACCCATTGTTTGCAAAGCAAGATAGGTTCGCGGGACGGATCAAGTCTTGTACTCCTCTATTATCAACAATTAAAATTATAAAAAGATATTTATATAAATAAGACGATCAATTTTTTGACACTAACTTAATTTAATTGGTTATATATTAAACAAGAGCCGCATTGATATTAAAAAACGCATTGATAGTTATGTTTTAGTATGTCAATTATGATTAAATTTGACTATTTAAAACATGGTCAAGCTCAACTTTTTAAAATAGATGTTGTTAATTAAAATTAAAATTAATGCTGCTAGCTTTGTCAATACAAACAACAACAATTCTTTTGCTTTTTTTTTAAAGAAGCAAAATAAAAATTATAATTAAAAAAATAAAGTCACAAAAGGTACAAATAAGTTGTACAAAAACATTAATACACATTTTTTTGTAAACTTTGGGTAAAAGTCTCCTCGACTCAATATTTTATACGAATATTAAGAGATATTAAAAAGTAAAGAAAATAAAAGAGATAAGTGAAATCTATCGATAACTTTTCTTTTAGTGGTCAAATGTAGGTATTCTTAATTGAAAATTTAAATTTTTATTTAATATACAAATAAAAAATTATTTTTGATTTAGAAACTTAAGAGTTACAAATATTAATTAAAGAAAAAAATTACAATACACAATTTAATATATCACTGTTTAATTTAAATAAAAATTATAATTTTAGATATAAAATAAATCAATTATGTATATTTTGCATTACTTGTGATTCGATTCAAATTGATATATATATATATATATATATATATATATATATATATATATATATTAAAAAGATTTTATTTTACAACCACATTAATGTGATGTGATATGTATCATGAGCACACACTCTTTTCCATTTTTCCTATATTAAAAATGAATATTAATATATATACTAAAAATACAAAGAGATTGTAAAATATAATTTTAATTAATTATCACGTTATATATATTTTATATTACATATAATTCAATTCATCTTCATACATATATGAAATTTTTCTTGATGAGATATTAATCTTATTTTTTAACAATCAATAATTATTTTTTTAATGAAATGTTAATTATGTAATGTTCCAACATTACTTTTTAGATAAATTACAAATTCCACACGTCATTATTTTGAACTAAAGACAAAAAAAAATCGTTAATAATTTGCTCAATCTTTCATTTCTACAAATTTTTTATTTTGTATATCTCATGTTTCTTTACTTTATTCTGTTGCACGTATTCGTTCTTAATAAAAAATATTAATCTTAATAAAAACATCCTGAAAATACATTTGTACTATACTCTAAAATAAAATTGAGTGTCACACAATCTTTATATATATATATATATATATATATATATATATATATATATATATATATATATAACAAATATTTGTGGTATATCTTAATATAGGATCCGAGTGACATGATGAATCATACGATACACTAGTAAAAAAATAAAATGTTCAGAGTGTTTTTTTTAGAATAATTTTTTCATTATAAAGTCAAGAAACTATTATTATTTTATAATTGTAATTTTTAGCTACATCATCTAAAAAATAACTGAGTTTATATCGAAATTATTTTTACAATGTTCAATATATATCATAAAACTCAATTAATTAAATTGAATTGTGTTCAGCACGTATTATTTTTTAAAAAAATTGTTCTTCAACTCTATCTAGTAAATAAATGATTTTCTGTTTATTTTTTTATGAAATGATTTTAGTAAATAAATGCATATATAAAAATTTATTTAATATTTATATCAAAATTATTTCTAAATTTAAACATAACGTGTGTGTGTATATATATATATAATCGACCCATATTTGGCCAATCACATGTTTGTTTAAATCAGTTTCGCCACATGCGAACGTAACGTCAAGAGTACCACTGTCTACCCTTATCGATCGGAGGTTGCCGGAGTATTTAAAACACTCATCACAATACAACGAATTCAATTTTGAAAAAAATGAAATTATAATATAATGCTACAATATTAAAAAGAAAAACTTTATGGATCTTTTACGTTCTCGTGGCTAAACAATGTAAGCAAAATTGTTATTGAGATTTAATTTATAAAATTTGAATAGAAGCAAAATATGGTGGTTGAGATTTAATTTTTAAGATTTGAACAGAGAAGTTGAGCATATGTGTGCATGTTTGTTTTAACGCGTAGTCTCACTCACTTTCCGCGTGTTTAAGTAAGAGAGATTATTTCAAAATCGAACAAATATAGATTAACAAACAAGTTAATTTGTTAGGAAGTAGAAGAATATTCAAGTGTGAGGGGCGGATTATTGTAGCACAGGGGGCCACCGCCACCCAAAAAAAAAAAGGTAAAATTATTAAACTGTCCTTAATAAAATTAGAAATTTACGGTTATATTAAAACTCTAATTTTCTCCTCTCTTTTCCTTCCTCTCTCTCTGACTTGCAACAGACAGCCTCCTCATCGTCGTCGCGCCCGCAACACTGCAACAGACAGCCTGGCCTCGCCTCCGCCTCGCCAGAGGTAGTCGCCTCCTCGTCGCGCAGTCGGCCCGACGCCTCGCCTCCGCGTCGCGCCGTTGCCTCGCCTCTGGTATCACTGTATCAGTTACCTCCTTTAGCCTTCAAGTTTGTTTCCAGGTTTGTTACCACCACCCCCTTTAGCACTCTGTGACTGTAAGTTTGTAAATTGTAAGTTGTAACGCTGCTGTTGTACTTGTACCTTGATTTTTGAATGAATTGATGCCTGAATTGATGCTTGATTCCTTGAATGAATCTGCTGTAAATTTGAATGAATTGATGCCTGAATCCTGAATGTCTGAATCTGTTGTAAATTTGAATGAATTGATGCTTGAATCCTGAATTGAATTCTTTACTTTAAATTGGTGGCAGAATTTCAATTCAATTGAATTCTTTACTTTAAATTGGTTATAAGGTCCAGAATTGGAGAAACCTGTTACCTATGTGTGGCAGAATTTCAATTCAATTCAATTCTTTACTTTAAATTGGTTATAAGGTCCAGAATTGGAGAAACCTGTTACTTGTTACTTTAAATTCTTTACTTTAAATTAGTTTAAATTGGTAAGCAGACCACTTTCTTAATTTGTTTTCATGCCAGTCATGATGACCTGATGCTAGTTTTCTGTATATTTGAACAGCACTCATCTGGATTACAAAAAAATGTTGAGTTTTTTTTTGTTGCATATAAAATGTTTGATTTTTGTTTCCATTTAATTTTCACTAAAAATATGTTATATGTTTTCTAAATTTGTTGATTTAGAGAAGCATGTGAGAATGAAGAAGAGTAAAAGAATTGATTCTTTTTTCAAAAGGAAAATTTGTGAGAGTGAAAGAGATGAAGAAATTATAACTTCTACATCTGAAACTATCTCTAAGAATCCAAGGATTGAAGAAAATGAGAATCATCTTTCCAAGGTTCCTAGAGTTTTCGAAGATGACTTTGAGAAATGTTTAGAACGTGACCCCGGAAAGCGCCTTCAAATTTGGGAATATCCACCAAATCAATTGGACGCAATACGTAGAGCCTATCTAAAATTTGGTCCTTATCAAATAAATTTAAAAGAATATCCTTTATCTGGCAACGAGCTTCATCCAAGATGGTTTCAATATGCCTGGTTTAACATCTTTTCTTCATGGCTAGAATATTCACCTTCTAAAGATACTGCATATTGCTTACCATGCTATCTATTTAGCAAAAGACCAAGTGGACGTCCCGAATCAGATGTCTTCATTGGTACGAGTTTTAGAAATTGGAAGAAAATTAAAGATGGAAAACATTGCGCCTTTCTCAAACACATAGGGATGGATCCTTGCTCACCACACAACAATGCAATGAAAGCTTGTTGAGACTTGTTGAATCAGGATGTACATATTATGAATGCTTTTCAAGTGCAAAGCTCGGAACAAATTTTGAAGAATCAAACACGTCTCAAGACATCAATTGACACTGTTCGTTGGTTAACACTTCAAGCTTGTGCTTTTACGGGACATGATGAAACTAGCGGGTCAAAAAATCAAGGTAATTTTCTTCAATTGATAAAACTCTTGGCAACTTACAATGATGAAGTTGCAAAAGTTGTGTTGGAAAATGCTCCATATAATTCCAAGTATATTTCACATCAAATTCAAAAAGAGCTCTTGCATATTCTTTCTAGTAGGGTGAGAAAACATATCTGTGAAGAAATTAGTGATTCTAAATTTTGCATTGTTGTAGATGAAGCTCGTGATGAATCAAAAAAGGAACAAATGTCTCTTGTATTAAGATTTGTTGACAAAGTTGGTTTAATACAAGAGCGGTTTTTTTTGTGGCACATGTTAAAAACACTACAGCTTTAACTCTGAAAGAAGAAGTATGTGATATACTTTCTCGACATAATATTGATGTTTCTAACATGCGTGGTCAAGGGTATGATGGTGCTAGTAATATGAGAGGAGAATGGAACGGTTTACAAGCATTATTTATGAAAGATTGTCCTCATGCATACTATGTCCATTGTTTTGCTCATCAATTGCAACTTGCTTTGGTTACTGCATCAAGAGAAGTTGTTCCAATTCATAAATTTTTTGAGAAGCTAACTTTTGTTATTAATGTTGTTTGCTCTTCTACTAAGCGTCATGATGAGTTACAAGTTGCTCAATTAGAGGAAATTGCACATTTATTAGAAATTGATGAGATTGTAATTGGTAAAGGTACAAATCAAATTGGCACTTTGAAACGAGCTGGGGATACTCGTTGGGGATCACATTTCTCTTTTATTTGTAGCTTGATAAATATGTATGAGGCAACTTGTACTATTTTAAAAAAAATTACAAATGAAAGAGCAAGTTATTCTACACGTGGGGATGCTGATACTGCCTATAATTATTTGAAGGCGTTTGATTTTATATTTATCTTGCATTTAATGGAAGAGATTATGGCGATAACCGATATACTTTGTCAAGCCTTACAACAACAATCTCAAGATATAGTTAATGCAATGTGTTTGATTGGAACAACAAAGTCTCTTATTCAAGCTTTGAGAGAAAATGGTTGAGATGCATTATTTACTGAAGTGAAGACTTTTTGTGAAAAACATGATATTGAGATTTCTGATCTCAACGATGTTCATTCAACAACAAGGTTTGGACGCTCTCGTCTTCAACAAGGTCAGGTTACAATAAAGCATTATTTTAGAGTTGAAATATTTTTTATTACCATTGATCAACAATTACAAGAGTTGAATAACAGATTTAGTGAGCAAGCAATGGATTTGTTAACTCTAAGTTGTGCTTTGACTCCTAAGGATAATTATAAAGCTTTTAACATTGAAAAAATTTGCACTCTAGTTGAAAAATATTATCCCATGGATTTCAATATGCAAGAGAAGATTATTTTGAAATTTCAACTCCAACATTTCTTGATTGATGCTCGCCAAGATTTAAATTTGAAGAATTTATCAACTATCCAAGAATTGTGTTCATGTTTGGTTGCAACTGAAAAGGCGCAAAATTTCTACTTGATTGATAGACTACTTCGTCTTATCACGACTTTTCCGGTTTCTACTGCTACAACTGAAAGATCTTTTTCAGCAATGAAAATTATTAAGTCTAGATTAAGAAACAAGATGGAAGCTGACTTTTTGGCAGATAACATGGTGATTTATATTGAAAGAGAAATTGTTGCAACTATCAGTTCTGAGTCTATTATTGATGATTTCAAGTTAATTAAAGAGCGTAGAGCATTACTTTAAGGTATTCTTTAGTCATGTAGTTAAATTATTTGATACTTCACTTTGTGTTTATTACAACTTAATTTTTTGATATATAATATTATTTTCATATTTAATTAATACATTTTTTTGTCGGCCACCTCAAATTTTTTAGTCAAGCTCCGCCACTAAGTGTGCAGTTCCATTATCATGAACCTTTACGTCGCATTATTTAATGATTGGAGAAGATAAACAAGAAAAACAAGTTCGCTCTATGTGAGCATGACGACGAATCTAGCAAACAATTGTCTAGTTAAACTGTCAATTCAACACTATGAAAAATTCAACATCTCAATTTTGTTCCCTAAGAGAAGTGCATGACATTATTTAAATATATCTGATATTCCTGTCATTTCTATCAAAATACACTGAATCAATTATGAAAATGTATTTGGACAAGTTTTTAATGTTGATTCAAGATCTTTGAAGATTTAATACAAGTCATTATGTTACATGCTGATTTCATGCAATCACAACGAAAACAAAAAATTGTAATGGCCTTGAAGTTTATCTGTAAAAGTAATTATGATCTTAACTACAAACAAATAACGCATATGATAAACCTATTGTCGTCATATGTGAGTAAATTTGTATTATTTCTTATTTGAGAAAATATCAAATATTTTCTGAGAGCATATATTACAAACATTCTCTTATGATTATTCATAAAACAACCTTAAATACTGCTTGTGACTTTGCCCAATAGTGGTTGTTATCCTCAACAACTTCATTGTATTAAGCGAGAAAGTTGAGAAAACTTGAACACAATCAAATTGACTAGTATGTGTTTATTGGATGTGTGATACTGTTAGTGATGAATGGATTAAATAATTCAGTGTGAAAGGACTGGATGTAGCTATCGTGTTGGGTGGCGAGTCATGATAAATTGGTTTGTGCTCATTGAAGGTGCAAACACGAGAAGGGGGGTTGAATTGTGTTTGACAAACTTGAATACTTTTCCTATTTTTATACTTTTAAAACAAAACTTGATGAATGAATAAAAACAGAGTTAGCAGCGGATATAAAGTAACAAATAAAACACAGAATTTTTATACTGGTTCACCGTTAACGAGGCTACGTCCAGTCCCTTCACCTTGAAGGATTTCACTAATTCAAACCTTGAATTACAGCAATTCTACTGACCCTCCAAGTCAGTCTTCTCAAACAGTCTAACAATCATAGACTCTTGAGGAATACAACACATTTCTTCTCCTGCCAATCTGACAACCCTAGATTGTAGAAGGAATTACAACACTTTGAATCTAATTGCTAAGTAATCTGCTACCCCTTCTGACTCCCTCAGATTGTAGACTCTACTTCAACAACTTAGATCACACGAGAAAGAAAATAACAAGAGTGCTTGCTTCTTGAAAGCTGGAACTCACAATTGACCTCACTGAAAACTTGAGTGTTTGCTTTGGAAGTGTATGACTCTTTTTAATTTTCGATACTAAGTATTCTGCCTTGAGCCTCCTTTTATAGATGCAGATTAGGGCCTCTTCCAAGCTTAATTTCGAGCTGAATCTTGCTGGATTCTCTTGCAAAAATATCTTGACCAATTGAGCTTCATTTAAATAAAAAACATATCTTTTTTAAGCTTCAGATTTTCTTTCAAAAATAACTGGCCAATCATGTCTTTAGTTTCTTCCCGCCAACAGCTCCTGAGTTCCACAATACTTCACTTTATTTTTGTAACAAATCTTTTTAATACTTTGATCAAAATAAATTAAAATCTCCACCGTTAATCCTCATGATTAAATCTGGACCATTTGATCTTCTACGCTAGTCCACATCTGGACCATACTAAGTGATACGATGTGATCCTCTGATTTCGGCCAATCCTGGACCACACTTTCTGATCTTCTGATCTTCTGATCTCGGCCATCCTCGACTTGCAAACTGATATGCTGTGATCCTCTGATCTCGGCCACTGCTGGACCACACATCCTGACCTTCTCATTTCGGCGAACACTGGGCCATGGTCTGATCTTCTGATCTCGGCCAACACTGGGCCAAATACTTAAATCTGAACCATTGATCTGAATATCTTCCCTCTGATCTGGACCAATTCTGGACGTAGTCTGGATTAAACTGAAATTAAATCTGGACAAATAATATTTCAGTCTGGACATTTTACCTTCTGTTTTGGATCAGTTCTGGATCAATTCTGGAGATCATTTCTTCTGGTCTGGACTTAGTTTCATACCCTGAACCATGCTATCTTCTGGTCTGGGTCAAATCTGGGTTGAATCTCTTGTTCCGGACCCTTTGACTTATCCTCGGATTAAGTCTGGATCAAGTCTGGGCTGTTTATCATTTCACTGCCAGGCCATCTTTTGGTCAGAATAACTTCTGGATTAAGTCTTTTGACTTCTACTGGTCTGGATCAAGTCTCCCTCTGGAAGGCTTCCTTATGGTCTGGTCCAGGTCTCCTTCTGACTTTGCTTCCTTCTGATATGGGCCAGCAAAGATACCTTCTGGTGATGTTTTGACATCCTGGAGTATCTCCTGGTACCTTCAGGATTCAATCTCTGGAACCCTTTGATCTTCTGCTTTGATTACTTCAGCTTCTGATGGCATTTGTTTTAATAATTCAAGGTTCAAAATAAGATTACATGGAGTGCTTTTGTAAACATCAAAATCCTAAGTACTTAGAACCAACTTGGTTCCAACAATCTCCCCCTTTTTGATGATGACAAAACCTTAACTTATTTTGCTAGCTTGTAACTCGAAGACTGAATTACTCCCCTTCAGACCAATCTCTCCCTTTAAGTCTGATACTGACTTTTTCTTCTCCTTTTCAACTCCTTCTTTATTCGCTCTTTCTTTTCTCTCTTCACATTGCCTTTCCTTTTCAACTCATTCTCTTTTCACTCTTTCTTTTTCTCTCTTCATGTTTCCTCTCCTTTTCAACTTCTTCTTTTTCACTTTCTTTTTCTCCTCCCTGATTCTTCTCCTTTTCAACTCCTTCCCTTTTCATCTATTTCTTTTTCGCTCCTCCTTTCTTTTTATCTCTCATTTTCTACTTATTTCTCCTTTTTTCTCTCCAAAAAGAGGTCCTACTATTTTTGTATTTTTTGTTTTTCTCTTTACAAATTACAGAAAGTAAAACAGAAAATAAAAGACAAAATAAAATTATAAGAAATTTAAAAACTCCTAAGATGACTACTTGAGCTAGTCAGATATGGAGGTAATGCTGAGATGCTTCTTGATGAACTCGAATCTATCTTTTGGTAATGCTTTGGTGAAGATGTCAGCCCATTGATGATCAGTGTCCACAAACTGGATGCTTAAAGTCCCTTTTTGAACATGGTCCCTAATGAAATGGTGTTTTATTTTAATGTGTTTGGCTCTAGAGAGTAAGATAGGGTTCTTGGTTAGGTTTATGGCTGAAGCGTTATCACAGAACAAAGGGATATTGGTTTCAAAGATGTTGTAATCTTCAAGTTGATGTTTCATCTAGAGTAACTGTGAACTATATCCTGCTGCTGATATATATTCAGCTTCAGCTGTTGACATGACAATGGTGCTTTGTCTTTTGCTTGACCAAGAGATCAAATTATCACCTAAGAAAGTGCAGTTGCCACTTGTACTTTTCCTTTCCAGCTTGTCTCCAGCATAGTCGGAATCACAAAAACCTATGAGTTTGTAGGTGGGGGTTTTCTTGTATAACAAAGTAAGGTTGGTGGTTCCTTTAAGGTATCTCAAAATTCGTTTGACAGCAGTTAAATGGGATTCCCTAGGGTCAGCTTGAAAACGGGCACAGACACAAACACTAAACATTATCTTAGGTCTAGAACCAGTTAAATATAGAAGGGATCCAATCATACCTCTGTATGTTTTCTGGTCTACCTTTTGGCTGGTTTCATCTTTCTCAAGTGAGCAGGTTGGGTGCATAGGGGTGGCCATAGGCTTACATTCACTCATTTTGAACTTTTTAAGAAGTTCTTTAGTATGTTTAGATTGGTGAATTAGTATACCTGATTTACCTTGGTGAATCTGAATTCCCAGGAAGAACTTGAGTTCTCCCATCATGCGCATTTGGAACTCTTTATGCATTAGGTCAGAAAAATCTTTGCACAAAGTGCCATTAGTCGATCCAGATATGGTATCATCAACATAAACTTGAATAATCAAAATATCATTTTTAATGGATTTCCTAAATAGAGTATTATCAATCTGGCCTCTATTAAATTCATTCTTAAGCAGAAAATTACTAAGTCTGCCATACCATGCCCTTGGTGCTTGTTTTAAACCATATAAAGATTATTTTAAGTTTAAAAACATGGTCTGGAAAATCAGAGTTTTCAAATCCAGGGGGCTGTTTGACATAGACTTCCTCACTTATGTAGCCATTTAAGAATGCACTTTTAACATCCATTTGATACAACATTATATCATGATTAGCAGCAAATGATAAGAGAATTCTAATTGCTTCTAACCTGGCCACTGGAGCAAACGTCTCAGTGTAATCTATACCTTCCTGTTGATTGTATCCTTGAGCTACAAGTCTGGCTTTGTTCCTTACCACTTCACCTTTTTCATTTAGTTTATTTCTGAAGACCCACTTGGTTCCAATAATGTTTTTGTTTGGTCTGGGTACCAGATCCCAAACATCATTCCTTTGGAATTCATTCAGCTCTTCTTGCATTGCAAGTATCCAACCTTCTTCTGCCAAATCTTCATCAACATTGGTTGGTCTGCATCAACTTTTGTTTCTGGAAGATCTGTAACAGCTTCTGATTCTGATAAATCAACTTCTGGTTCTGGTAAATCTGTAACAGCTTCTGATTCTGATAAATCAGCTTCTGGTTCTAGTAAATCTGTAACAGCTTCTGATTCTAATTGTAACACCCCGAGTTTAAAACACAGCGCGGGTGCATTTTTTTTTTTTTGAATTTAATAATTGAAATGAGTTTTCCCAAAATTATTTCAAAGGAATTAAAATAAAGTTCTTCGTAAAATAGTACGATATAGATTAATCGATGAACGTAAATCAATTACTTCATCAGGATTATCACTAAGTACTTATCTTGGAAATTAGTTTTTAAACATTAATACATCCCAAAATATCATTGTCATAATACATCAACAATAAATATCAGAGTACATGATTCAGCGGAAAATAGTACAGTATTTCCAAAATAAGACAAATTACAATTTCAACCCAAAAACCTAATACATTAAGTCTAACTGATCATGCGCTGAAGCTGCAGTAGCATGGATTCCCTCCGCATCCCACGCAAGTCTCCTCTGACTCTGCAGCTCGCTTCGACGTAACCTCCTCCTCCTCCTCGTCATACAGGGAAGGGTCGGTCTCCTCCGAAGTCAAGTCAATACACACTCGTGGCCGCTTTGGCGGTGCCGGAATCTCGTAGCAATCATCGGAAATCCTAGATGGACCCGGAATCTCAGTCGCTACTGGTCTCAACTCATCACGCTTCTCTACCGCATCAGACTCATGTATCTCTCTTCCAATCACAGGGTTTGGAGTCACCACTCCTACAGTGGCCTCCGCCTCAACCCCTTAAGTAGGCTCCTCAGCATCGTCAAAAACTGTGTGCGCCTCTAACACCAGGCGGGACGGCACGAGAAAATCTATGCTCGCATGTGTGCGCTCTACGAAGTCTTCCACACCGTCGGTCCTACTTGTCCGCTCCAGCCACTCCGTATAAGTCGCTCTGCTTGAGAGGGGATCAAAAGCCCAAGCAGTGCGCGAGTAGCGATCAAGGAAATTCAACGAAGTTTCCGTCGTTCGGGTGCCCACGGGCGGCGTAGGTTTGGGAGGCATCTGAGGGCAAAGCCCAAAGTCCACAAATATAAAGCAAGGGGTGACCGACCGAAAATAACAGATATTCACATAGCATGTATTACACAGCAACGATTATAATCATGGTATAACGTATGATGATGAGGAAAATAATAATGCTCATTTGAAAATTTATGACTTTCATGTCTTTTCAAAACAACAGTCAATGATTATGAAGTATGCGGTAAGTACAAACACACGTCAGCAAAACACAATCATTAATTCAGAATTTCAGATTTCTGGACAGCACTCACACACATTAATTTCCAACATACATCATATAAACAATCGTGACACACCGGTCAAATCCCTCAATGTAATGCATATATGCTCATGCATAATTTTCTTGGAATCACATAGGTGCAGTCGCTCGACAGACCAGCACATCTCAATGGCCCTCATGACCAGGGTGCAATCGCTCAACAGATCAGCACAAGTGCAGACGCTCAACAGTCCAGCACATCGTGCAGTCGCTCAACAGACCAGCACGTTTGACATCACCCAAGGTACAATCGCTCAACAGATCAGTACCTAGTGCATACGCTCAACAGTCCAGCACTCATGCAATCGCTCAACAGATCAGCACGGGGTTGCGCATTTTAGGGTACAGACGCTCAACAGTCCAGTACCAGTGCAGACGCTCAACAGTCCAGCACTTATATACCAAAGTACAATCGCTCAACAGATCAGTACCTAGTGCAGACGCTCAACAGTCCAGCACTGGTGCAATCGCTCAACAGATTAGCACGTGGTTGCACATTACTCTGTGGCCCATCGCGGGTACCACTTGACTATGCAATGCATGAATATGCAATGTTTCACTTCTCTAGAAACAGAATGCAAACTCAGAAAATTCATGCTCTTCATCATATTTAAATATTTCAGCACAGTCATAAATAACAACTTCACAATCATGAATTAAACAGTCCATTAATCATTCACACTTTGAAATGTTTTCCCAACCTCTCAAAAATTCAGACACAGTGTTTAAAACTGGGATTTACGAGTCTGTATTCGAATACAGCTCTTCTGTATTCGAATACAGAAGCCAAAAACAGTATAGAATCACTCTCTGTATTCGAATACAGCCCTCTGGTATTCGAATACAGAGGCAGATTTCAGTGCATAAATCAACCTCTTTCATTACATCAGTAAAGTTTTTAAAACTTCATCACCACTACTTCAAAATCTCATCAAAAGTTCCACTTTAACTCACCACAACATTCCCAGTATTCCCCAGACACTCAGGGTTTTCAAAACACTCTTAAAACTTCAAATTTTCTGAAAATTCGAATATGTATTCGAATACAGACCCCCTGTATTCGAATACAAAAGCAGGAAACTGCAATTTAACATTTTGTATTCGAATACAGCATGACTAGTCGAATACAGGAGTTCAACCTTTGAAAAATTCAGCCTTTTCTCCCATGTCACTTAAAGGTTTTCAAACATCTTTCTCTCCTCTTTAAAACCATTTCACAGACTTCTTTTCAAATCATTAAAACCTTCTTACAGTTTCTCAACACTTCAAAACTCACATGACAGTGATTAAAACTTGTTTTTCTGGAAAACACGAATCTGTATTCGAATACAGCTTCCTTGTATTCGAATACAGAAGCTAAAAACTGAGTTTCTGGAAAGACTCGAATCTGTAGTCGAATACAGCATGCCTGTAGTCGACTACAGATGCGAATACAGTGTTAAAAATTTCACTTCTGTATTCGAATACAACATGGTCGTAGTCGAATACAGAGGTTTAGTTAGAAGCAAAAATCTTTCATCTGTATTCGACTACATGGGCTCGTAGTCGAATACAGGTTTTGAAAACTTAGGCAAAACAGAACTTGACAGGTTGTATTCGAATACACTCATGTTGTATTCGAATACACCTTCGAAAAACCAGTGAAATACTTCCTGAAACACCTACACTTTTCAAACTATTTCTTGAAAAACGACAACCAAATATCAACACAGATTCTGCATTTTCCAGAAAACACTTCCCTCATTTAAAATCCCTTTTTCCTTTAAATCACCAACACCACCAGAATCATCACAAACAACCAGAATCAGAATCATAAATATCATTAAGATCACACAAGACATCCAGAATCAGAGTCATTTTCATCACCAGAATCCCACAACATAAAACATAATCAGAACCATTAACACCAGTTTATCCAAAACAGAGACAGATGATCAATCATCAGAACACCATGCAACATTTCAGTGTTTTCACTCATTAGAACAAACATGCAACATTTTAGTGTTCACACTCATCAGAACAAACATGCAACATTTCAGTGTTCACACTCATCAGAACAAACATGCAACATTTCAGTGTTCACAAAACACCAGAGCAAACATGCATGCATTCAGTTTTATGAAAACACAACAGAATGACAAGCAAACATCACAGAACACTAGGCACCAATAGGATGCATTTTGCATTTTAATGCCATTTTCAAAATAGTTTTAAGACATGCGTTTTTAATCATAACTAAAATGGCATGAAAACATTTTCCAGCATTCACCCAGAAGTAAAACAACGTATTTTACCAGTAAAACAGCCAACAACAACTTATCAGAATAATCACTTATCAACAAAATGCATTTTCTTTCAAAATGTCATTTTCGAAAACAGTCTTTCTCTTAAAACAGAACTGAAATAACACAAATTTATGGCTCTAATGCAGCTAAAAGATGGAAGGTGCCCTTACCC
The DNA here is from genome assembly GCA_037974295.1 of Cicer cuneatum. Lineage (NCBI taxonomy): Eukaryota > Viridiplantae > Streptophyta > Magnoliopsida > Fabales > Fabaceae > Cicer > Cicer cuneatum. The sequence goes on along the minus strand of JBBPBO010000005.1, from coordinate 12,179,089 downwards.
TTGTAGTGTGTTATGCTATTTCTCTTGTTCCTGCTGCGTTCCCTTTTCTGCGTCCAAAAACGGTGAAGCTGTTCCCTGAGTTTGCTGCTGCAAAACTGGGTTCTTTCTCTTCGTATTGAGGTGGGGATTAACTTTACTACTGTGGGTTTTCTGGTTTGATGGTTGGAATTTCAGTTAATGGTGTTTGGAGGAATTTCCCTCTCTTCAATTTGAATTCGGGAATGGCAGAACAGAGACAGAATGAGAGAGGAGATGGAGTTGGTACATGCAATATGGGCAGTAAGGAGGAAGGAATGGTGTTCTGACTTCACCATCCTTCTCACTCCTATTTATAGGCTCTCATGGTGCCACCTCACTTGCCACTTGTCTGATTTTCCAGCTTTTAATTGTCTTGCAATTAGTCACTAATCCTTACTTAATGGTCCAATTAATTTAATTACTCGAAATTAAATTAATTTAATTCTTCATCCAATAATTTTAATTTCTCTTCCAAAAAATATATATATATATTCACTCAAAACATACATATATTAAATATTTACAAAAATTCCCAAAATACCCTTGACAATAATTCCAAAAATTAATATTTAGAATTAAGGGTCTTACACTAATAAATCAGTTTCTGGTTCTGGTAAATATCTAGATTTCTCTTCAGATTTATCTTTTGAAGATTTGTCATGTGTTGCTGACTTGCTTGTATCCTCTACCTTTCCAGGTACTTCTGTTTCTTCTGCTTCTGCTTCTGCTTCTGCTTCTGCTTCTGCTTCTGCTTCTGCTCCCTTTGGTTTTGGTGAACCTGCACTATCTTTATCTTGCTTTGATTTGTTAAGATCAAGCAGTTTGTCTTATAACATAATACAAATCAAATAATTTAAAAATGAACTCAATACAGCCAAACCATTAATTTTGCTTCTGGTGGTTTCTGCTTGTTTTTGAAACCACTGGAATGTTGTTTCTGCTGAGGTGTTCGATTCGTGTGAATCACCTGGTTCCTCTGACAGTTTGAAAACCTACAGAATACTTATCTAGCTTTGATTTGTTAAGATCAAGCTTCTTGTTATCACAGTAAACATAAATATCAAATAATAATAGCATTTACAGCAAGATGTAACCTCTATGTCAACAGTTTCAGTTTTACTCTGAAAATCCTCTTGCTTCTGATTTTCAGATTTCGAATCTGTATGTTCTGTGATTACATGGTTTGGATTAAGGGATTTGAATTCCCTTCTAGGTTTGTAGTCTTAATGAATCTCACTTGAGTGTTTGAAGAACTCTCCTGATTCTGATTCCTCTCTTTCTGCTTTGGCTGATACACCATGTTCCTTTGATGATTCCGGAACTTATGGTGTTTCTGGTGATTATACTAATTCTGGTAATTATGCTTGTTCTGGTTCGGGTTCTGGTACTGATTTAGATTCTGGTTCCAGTTCTGGTTCCGGTTCTTGTGCCTCTCATACTTGTTCCAGTTCTGATTCTGGTTCCAGTTCCTGTTATGATTCGTGTGATATCTTTGCTATTTCCTGTTCCTCCTATGATTCTGGTTTTGGTTCTGATAGGTATTGTGTTGACTAGTTCTTCTTCTACTAGAGTCACTTGACTTCTGTTTGGTAGATGTTGGAACATAAACCTTCTTCTGCTTGTGCATTGCCAACATCCATTGTCCAGGCACCATTGTTGGTGTCACCTTCTAGTTGCTTAGAATATTTGCAACATAGACAATTTGATCTTTTGGTACCCAGAACTGATTGGGTCCAGGTTTGTTAGTCTTGACAGCTCTCTGATCTTGTTCATATTTTACCATTGGACAAGATAGTTCAGAGTGACCTTTCTTAGCACAAACAATGCATAAAACATCAGAATGAACAGCTTTACTTTCAATAATCGTTTCTGTAAAACCAAGACCTCTCTTTCCAGTGTTACTGTTTCCATAAATCATATATGCATATTTACTTCTTTCCATTCCATTAGAAATAAAGTTTTGAAAAAATTGTTCATGCATATCAGATTCACAAACAGTTTTGGAAGTGGAACATATATTACTTTTGAGAGTTTGGTTTTCAGATTTGAGTCTTGCAACTTCAGTTTTAAAATCTTTGTTTTCAGTTGCATACTCAGAATTTTGATTCTTTAAAACTTGGACTTCTTTGGTTAGATTTTTCTTATCTTCCCTAAGAGTTTTCAGTTTTAAAGACATCTTATTGTTTGCATTTAACAAGTCTTTTACAGCATCAATTAATTGAGATTTAGAGAGATCAGAAAATACCTCATTGTCTTCATCTTCTGAATCTGTTCTAGAGCCTGAGCTGTATTCCGAACTTGAATTTTTATGAGCCATCAGAGCCGGAATTGCTCCATCTGATGTGCTTCCAGACTTGCTTGAATGATTGCTTCGATCATTCTTCCTTCTGCCTGCTTTCCTTCCGGAATTCTTACCTTTGTAAAGTCCAGAGGCAGACCTGATGTGTGCCATCTTTGCTGTTTCTGCCTCTTCTTCATCAGACGATTCTTCCTCTGATTCTGATACATCCCAGGCTGCCATCAGACCCTTCTTTCTGAATCTGGAATTCTTCTTGTGCTGTTTATCTTTTTCCAGATTATGACATTCTGACTTGATATGTCCAGGTTCATTGCATCCATAACAGATGATGTTCTTCTTGTCAGATTCTTCCTTATCTTTGTTGTTATGTTTCTTCTTGGAACCTCTCCTCTTCCTGTTTTCCCAGATCTTAACCATCTTTTTGGTTAAGTAAGCCATATCATCACAGTCACTGTCACTATCCTCTAATTCTGATGCTGCCTTTGCAGCTTTCTTCTGTTTCAACTTCAGGGCCAGATTCTTCTTCTTCTTTGGTTCATCTGCTTCCAGTTATATTTCATGAGACATGAGTGAGCTAATCAGATCTTCAAGTCTTAAGTTATTCAGATCTTTGGCTTGCTGAACTGCAGTAACCATTGGTCTCCACTTGGTTGGCAAACTTCTTATAATCTTCTTGACATGATCTGTTGTTGTGTAGCTTTTCTTCAAGACCTTTAGTCCAGATATCAGAGTCTGGAATCTGCAGAACATTCCATCAATGTTTTCATCATCTTCCATCTTGAACATCTCATACTGTTTGACCAGTATGTTAGCCCTTGCTTCTTGAACCTGCTGGCTTCCTTCATACGTTAGAACTAGACTGTCGAATATGCTCTTTTTTGTTTCTTTATTTGTGCATATATCAAATTCCTTGAATGTGATGGCACTGATCATGATGTTTCTAGACTTGTGATGAAGTTTGTATAATTTGCTCTGGTCTGGTTTCATATCATCCATGTCTAGTTCTTTAGTTGGATCTTCTGGATCAGTAGGTGCAGTGTATCCTTTGACTACCATCTTCCATAATTCAGGATCTTGAGATATGAAGAAACTTCTCATTCTGTCCTTCCAATACTCAGATTTTCTTTCAAAAATAACTGGCCAATCATGTCTTTAGTTTCTTCCCGCCAACAGCTCCTGAGTTCCACAATACTTCACTTTATTTTTGTAACAAATCTTTTTATACTTTGATCAAAATAAATTAAAATCTCCGCTGTTAATCCTCATGATTAAATCTGGACCATTGATCTTCTGCGCTAGTCCATATCTGGACCATACTAAGTGATATGTTGTGATCCTTTGATTTCGGCCAACCCTGGACCACACTTTCTGATCTTCTGATCTCGGCCATCCTGGACTTGCAAACTGATATGATGTGTGAAGGTGCAAACACGAGAAGGGGGGTTGAATTGTGTTTGTCAAACTTAATTTCTTTTTCTGTTTTATTAAATATTGATTTGAATTATTCGATAAATAATTAATCAGATTCAGCAGCGGATAATAATAACATAATAACACAACAATTTATACTGGTTCACCGTTAACTAGGCTACGTCCAGTCCCTTCCTCCAGAAGGCCTTTTACTAATTCAAACTCCTTTGAATTACAACACCACTGACCCTTCAAGTCAGTCTTCCCAAACAGCCTGACAACCCCAGACTTTTGAGGAATAACAACACCTTAACTAAACCAGCTAAGTCTTCTCCTACCAATCTGACAAACCCAGATTGAAGAAGGAATCTACACCACTTATAATAAAGGTTTAGAACTTTGCAACGTTGCTTCTGGAAAGCTGTTTGTTGCACTGTATTTCTCTCTCGAAAACACTTAGAAAATATTGCTCTTGTTCATTTGTGTTTCTCTCTTTTGAACTCTCAGATATCTTTGAATTGAAGCTTGAGTTCTTGTGTTTTTCAATACTTTATTCTTCAGCATTAAGTCTCTATTTATAGTTGAACTTTAGAACTTCACTGATGCTTTACTTCTGCAGTATATTTAGATTAATCTGTTTTGAGAATATTCTGGAGTAATTTGCTCATATTCTGTTTTGAGCCTTTTGCTCAGATTCTGTTTTGAGCCTTTTTCTCCAATTCTGTTTTGAACGTTTTTCTCAGATTCTTTAATCCTCATGATCAAATCTGCACCCTTTGATCTTCATGCGATATTCCACAACTGGACCAGCCGAATTGATATGCTATAATCCTCTAATTTCGGCCTTTGTTGGACTGCACAGTTTGTCCCTCTGATTTCGACCACCACTGGGCCATGGTCTGATTTTCTGATTTGGACCATCACTGGACCAAATAATTATTTCTGAACCATTGATCTGGAAGTTTTTACTCTGATCTAGACAGATTCTGGACTTTGGTCTGGAACAAACTGAAATTAACTTGAACAAAAAATATTTCAGTATGGACATTTTACCTTTAATTTTGGACCAGGTCTGGATTGATTCTGGAACTCATTTCTTTTGGTCTGGACTTAGTTCCATGTCCTAAATCATGCTATCTTATGGTCTTGGCCAAATCTAGATTGATCCTCTTGTTCTGGACTCATAAACATACCTTCTGGTCAAGTTTGGAACAAGTCTGGACTGTGTAATTTTTCACTGCCAGGCCATCTTCTGGTCAGAATAACTTCTGGAATAAAATTGATATTCGACTCCTGTTTGTCTGGAACAACTCTCCTTCTGGCAGGCTTTCCAATGGTATGATCCATGTTTCATTATGATTTTTATTCCTTCTGTTCTGGGCCACCAAACATATCCTCTGGTGATGTTTTGACATCCTGGAACATCTTCTGGAAATTCCAGAATTCATTTTCCTTTGATCTCTGCTTGTGTTTCCTTCAGTTTCTGGGGCATTTAACTTAATAATTCAAAGTACAAAATAAGTTTACATTGAGTACATTTGTAAGCATCAAAATCCTAAGTACTTAGAACCAACTTGGTTCCAACAATCTCCCCCTTTTTGATGATGACAAAACCTTAACTTATTTGGCTAACTTATGACTCGAAAACTTTGAATTACTCCCCCTCAGACCAATCTCTCCCCCTAAGTCTGATACTCTCCTTTTCAACTCCTTCTTTTTGCTCTCTTTCTTTTTCTCTCTTCACATTTCCTCTCCTTTTCAACTCCTTCTGTTTTCACTCTTTCTTTTTCTTTCTTTGTTTTTCTCTCTCCCTGTTTCCTCTCCTTTTCAACTCCTTCTATTTTCTCTCTTTCTTTTTCTCTCCTTTCTTTTTATCTCTCCTTTTCTACTTATTTCTCCTTTCTTTCTCTCTCTCTTTTTCTCCCCCTTTTTGTCATCAGCCAAAAAGTGGTCCTACTATTTTTGATTTTTTTTTACAAAGTACAGAACATAAATTAAAAGACAGAAAATAAAATAACAGGAAATTTTAAAAACTCCTAAGATTACTACTTGAGCTAGTCAGGTATGGAGGTAATGCTGAAATGCTTCTTAATGAACTCAATCCTATCTTCTGGTAAAGCTTTGGTGAAGATATCAGCCCATTGATGATCAGTGTCCACAAACTGAATGTTGAGTACTCCTTTATGAACATAATCTCTGATGAAGTGGTGTTTGATTTCTATGTCTTTTGCTCTAGAATGTAGGATAGGATTTTTGGTTAGGCAAATTGCAGAGGTGTTATCACAATAGATGGGTATGTTGGATTCTAATATTTTGTAGTCTTCAAGTTGAAGCTTCATCCAGAGTAGTTGAGAGCTGCAGCTAGCTGCTGAAATGTATTCAGCCTCTGCTGTTGACATGGCAATAGTGTGTTGTCTCTTACTGGACCACGAAATTAAATTGTCTCCAAAAAAAGTACAATAGCCACTGGTGCTTTTTCTTTCAAGTTTATCTCCAGCATAGTCAGAATCACAAAAACCTTTGAGTTTGTAGGTGGGGGTTTTCTTGTATAACAGTGTAAGGTTTGTGGTTCCTTTAAGGTATCTCTGTATGTTCTATGGTCTACCTTTTGGCTGGTTTCATCTTTCTCAAGTGAGCAGGTTGGGTGCATGAGGGTGTATTTAGATTGGTGAATGAGTATACCTGATTTACCTTGATGAATCTGAATTCCCAAGAAGAACTTAAGTTCTTCCATCATGCTCATTTGAAACTCCTTCTGGCCACTGGAACAAAAGTCTCAGTGTAATCTATACCTTTCTGTTGAATTTGTTTCTGAACACCTACTTGGTTCCAATAATGTTTTTGTTTGGTCTGGATACCAGATCCCAAATATCATTCCTTTGAATTTCATTCAGCTCTTCTTGCATTGCAAGTATCCAACCTTCCTCTGCCAAAACTTCATCAACAATGCTTGGTTCGCATCAGCTTCTGATTCTGATGAATCAGCTTATGGTTCTGGTGAATCTGTAACAGCTTTAGATTCTGGTAAATATCCAGATTTCTCTTATGACTTATCTTGGCTGTTTCTGACTTGATCAGATTTATCTTTTGAAGATTTGTCATGTGTTGCTGACTTGCTTGTATCCCCTACCTTTCTAGGTACTTCTGTTTCTTCTGCTTCTGCTTCTGCTCCCTTTGGTTCTGGTGAACCTGCACTATTTTTATCTTGCTTTGATTTGTCAAGATCAAGCAGTTTGTCATATTATATAATGCAAATAAAATACTTTAAAATTTAACTCAATACAGCCAAACCATTAATTCTGCTTCTGGTGGTTTCTGTTTGTTTTTGAAACCACTGGAATGTTGTTTCTGCTGAGGTGTTCAATTCGTGTGAATCACCTGGTTCCTCTGACAATTTGAAAAACTGCAGGATAGTTATCTAGCTTTGATTTGTTAAGATCAAGCTTCTTCTTATCACAGTAAACATAAATATTAAATAATAATAGTATTAACAGCAAGATGTAGCCTCAGTTCTGAAAATCCTCTTGCTTCTGATTTTCAGATTCCTAATCTATATGTTCTGAGATTACATGGTTTGGATGAGGGAATTTGAATTCCCTTCCAGGTTTGTAGTCTTGATGAATTTCACTGGAATTTTTGAAGAACTCTCCTGATTCTGATATTTCTGCTTTGGCTCATATACCATGTTCCTCTGGTGATTCTGGAACATGTGGTGATTCTGGTAATTATACTGATTCTGATAATTAGAGTAATTCTGATTATCATACCTCAACCTTTGATACTGATACCTGTTCAGGTTCTGGTTCTGGTACTGATTCTGATTCTGATTCTGGTTCCAGTTTCTGTGCGTCCAGTTATGGTTCTAGTTCCAGTGTTGGTTCTGGTTCCAGTTCCTGTACCTCTGATACTGGTTCCAATTTTGGTTCTGGTTCCAGCTTCTGTGCTTCTGGTACTGGTTCCAATTCTGATTCTGGTTCCAGTTCCTGTTCTGATTCGTGTTATATCTTTGATATTTCCTGTTCCTCCTATGGTTTTGGTTCTGATAGGCATTGTATTTACCAGTTCTTCTTCCACCAAAGTTACTTTGCTTCTGCTTGGTATATGTTGGAACATAAACCTTTTTCCCTTCATATATTGCAAGCATCCATTGACCAGGCACCATGACTGGTGTTTCAATTCGGTTGCTTAGAACATCTGCAACATAGACAATTTTATCTTTTGGTACCCGAATCTGGTTGGGTTCAGGTTTGTTAGTCTTGAAAAGTTTCTTGTTTTCCCTTGTATTTAGCATACGACAAGACACTTTGGAATGACCTTTCTTGTAACAAACAGTACACAATATATCAGAGGGAACAGGTTTAAACATAGGTTTAGGTTTAATTATTGTTTCTTCAAATCCTATACCTCTATTTCCGTTCCTACTGACTCCATAAATCATAGAAGCATATTTGCTTCTTTCCATACCACTATCAAGAAATTCTTGAAGAACTTGTTCATGCATATCAGAATTACTTGTGGTATTTTCAATTACTGTTGAATTATGATTATTTTTCAGATTTAAACTTTCATCTTTAAGTTCAGCAAAACTGTTTTTCAAGCATACATTCTCTGTTTTCAATTCTGCAATATCAGTTTCAAGAATAACACTTTCTGTTTTAAATTCTGCAATCTGATTTTTTAAAACATTAACTTCTTCTGTTAGATTTGTATTTTCTTTCTTAAGAGTTTTCAGTTTTAAAGATAATTTGTAATTACAGTTTAAAAAATCATTCAGAACAGTAATCAAATCAGATCGAGTGAATTCAGAATATACCTCAGTTTCATCATCTTCTGATTCTCTTCCAGAATCAGATTCTGTGTTGGATCCAGAGTTGGTGTGAGCCATCATAGCCAAATCTGCTTGTTCATCTTCAGAAGATTCATCAGAATCATCCCATGTAGCCATCATGCTTTTCTTCTTAGTTCTGAAATATTTCCTCTGGTACTTCCCTTTCTCCATATTTGGACATTCTGACTTGATATGTCCAGATTCATTACATCCGTAGCAGATGATACCTTTCTTGTCATGTGTATCATCACTTCTTTTGTTAGACTGATTGGAATATCTCTGGGGAAATTTATTCCTTCTGTTATGCCACATCTTTCTTAACTTCCTGGATAAGAAAGCAATTTCTTCTTCCTCTGAGTTCAGACTTTGATCGTCTGAATCACTATTTTCTGATGTTGCTTTCAAAGCCTTTTTCTGCTTGGATTTCAGGGTAGAGTTTTGTTCTTCTTCTTGGGTTCATCTTCTTCCAATTCAATTTCATGTGATCTGAGGGAGCTGATTAATTCTTCCAGCTTTAGAGTATTCAGATCTTTAGCTTCCTGAATAGCAGTAATCTTTGGTCTCCACTTGATTGTTAGACTTCTAAGTATTTTCCTTACCCGATCAGCAGTAGTGTAGCTCTTTTCTAGTACCCTTAATCCTGATACTAGAGTCTGGAATCTGGAAAACATAGTTTCAATGTCTTCATCTTCTTCCATCTTGAATAACTCGTACTTCTTGACTAGAATGTTAGCCTTTGCTTGTTGGACTTGCTTACTGCCTTCGTAAGTCAGAATCAGACTATCATAGATGCTCTTTGTTGTTTCTCTGTTAGTGCATTTGTCGAACTCTTTGAACGTGATTGCATTGATCATGAACGTTCTGGATTTGTGATGCAACTTGAACATCTTCTTCTGATCAGCATCCATATCTCTTCTGGAAATTTTAATACCATCAGCATCTTCTGGAGCAGTATAACCATCTTCCACCAAGTCCCAAAGTTCAGGATCTTGTGAAATAAAAAAACTTCTCAGCCTGTCCTTCCAGTATTCAAATCGTTCTCTGTAAGACCCTTAATTTTAAATATTAATATTGGAATTAATGTCAAGGGCATTTTGGGAATTTTTGTAAATATTTAATATATGTATGATTGAAGTGAATATATATATATATATATATATATTTGGAAGATGAATTAAAATTATTGGAAGAAGAAGTAAATTAATTTAATTTCAAGTAATTAAATTAATTGGACCATTAAGTAAGGATTAGTGGCTAATTGCAAGATAATTAAAAAGCTGGAAAATCAGACAAGTGGCAAGTGAGGTGGCACCATGAGAGTCTATAAATAGGAGTGAGAAGGATGGTGAAGTCAGAACACCATTCCTTCCTCCTTACTGCCCATATTGCATGTACCAACTCCATCACCCCTCCCATTCTGCCTCTGTTTCTGCGATTCCCGAGTTCAAATTTAAAAGAGGGAAATTCCTCCAAACACGATTATATGAGAATCCCAGTCTCAAACCTGAAAACCTCCAGTAGTAAAGTTAATCCCCACCTCAATACGAAGAGAAAGAACTCAGTTTTGCAGCAGCAAACTCAGGGAACAGTTTCACCGTTTTTGGACGCGGAAAAGGGAACGCAGCAGGAACAAGAGAAATAGCATTGCACGGTACAAGGGTAAGGGCACCTTCCATTTTTTAGCTGCATTAGGGCCATAAATTTGTGTTGTTTCATTTCTGTTTTTAAAAGAAAAGCTATTTTCGAAAAATGACATTTTGAGAGAAAATGCATTTTGTTGATAAGTGATTATTCTGATGAGTTGTTGTTGGCTGTTTTTACTGGTAAAATATGTTGTGTTATTCCTGTGTGAATGCTGGAAAATGTTTGCATGCCATTTTAGTTATGATTAAAAACACATGTCTTAAAACTGATTTAAAAATGGCAATAAAATGCAAAATGCATCCTGTTGGTGCTTAGTGTTCTGTGATGTTTGCTTGTCATTCTGTTGTGTTTTGAGAAAACTGAATGCATGCATGTTTGCTCTGGTATTTTGTGAACACTGAAATGTGGCATGTTTGTTCTGATGAGTGTGAACACTGAAGTGTTGCATGTTTGTTCTGATGAGTGAGAACACTGAATGTTGCATGGTGTTCTGATGATTGATCATCTGTCCTTGTTTTGGATAAACTGGTGTTAATGGTTCTGATTCTGTTTTGTGTTGTGGGATTTTGGTCATGAACATGATTCTGATTCTGGTTGTTTGTGATGATTCTGGTGTTGTTGATGATTTTTAAAGGAAAAAGGGATTTTAAATGAGGGAAGGTTTTTCTAGAAAAAGTGCAGAATCTGTTTGATATTGGCTGTTTGTTTTAAAAGAATCAGTTTTGAAAAGGGTTGAACTTTCACTGGTTTTCGAAGGTGTATTCGACTACAGCATGTGTGTATTCGAATACAACCTTCCAGGTTTCTATTTTATTTTAAAGTTTTCAAACCTGTATTTGAATACGAGCCCTGTATTCGAATACAGAGGAAAGATTTTTGCTTCTATATTCACATCTGTATTCGACTACGATCATGTCATATTCGAATACATAAGTGAAATTTTATTACTGTATTCGCATCTGTAGTCGACTACAGGCATGCTGTATTCGACTACAGATTCGAGTTTTTCCAAAAACTCGGTTTTTAGCTTCTGTATTCGAATACAAGGAAGCTGTATTCGAATACAGATTCGTGTTTTCCAGAAAAACAAGTTTTAATCACTGTCATGTGAGTTTTGAAGTGTTGAGAAACTCTGAGAAGGTTTTAATGATTTGAAAAGAAGTCTGTGAAATTGTTTTAAAGAGGAGAGAAAGATGTTTGAAAACCTTTAAGTGACATGGGAGAAAAGGCTGCATTTTCCAAAGGTTGAACTCCTGTATTCGACTACAGTCAAGCTGTATTCGAATACAGAATGTTAAGTTGCAGTTTCCTGCTTCTGTATTCGAATACAGAGGGCCTGTATTCGAATACAGATTCGAATTTTCAGAAAATTTCAAGTTTTAAGAGTGTTTTGAAAACCCTGAGTTTCTGGGGAATACTGGGGATGTTGTGGTGAGTTAAAGTGGAACTTTTGATGAGATTTTGAAGTGGTGGTGATGAAGTTTTAAAAACTTTACTGATGTAATGAAAGAGTTTGTTTTATGCACTGAAATATGCCTCTGTATTCGAATACCAGAAAGCTGTATTCGAATATAGAGAGTGATTCTATACTGTTTTTGACTTCTGTATTCGAATACAGAAGAGCCGTATTCGAATACAGATTCGTAAATCCCAGAAAAATCTCAGTTTTAAACACTGTGTCTGAATTTTGAGGGGTTGGGAAAACATTTCACAGTGTGAATGATTAATGGATGGTTTAATTCATGATTATGATGATGTTAATTCTGACTGTGCTGTTATATTTTAAACATGATGGAAAGCATGAATTTCTGAGTTGCATTCTGTTTCTAGAGAAGTGAAACACTGCATATTCATGCATTGCATAGTCAAGTGGTACCCGCGATGGGCCACGGAGTAATGCGCAACCACGTGCTGATCTGTGAGCGATTGCACGAGTGCTGATCTGTGAGCGATTGCACTAGGTACTGATATGTGAGCGATTGTACCTTGGTATATAAGTGCTGGTCTGTGAGCGACTGCACTGGTACTGGACTGTGAGCGTCTGTACCCTGAAATGCGCAACCACGTGCTGATCTGTGAGCGATTGCACGAGTGCTGGTCTGTGAGCGACTGCACTAGGTACTAATCTGTGAGCGATTGTACCTTGGTTTATGTCAAACGTGCTGGTCAGTGAGCGACTGCACGATGTGCTGGACTGTGAGCGTCTGCACTGGTACTGATCTGTGAGCGATTGCACCCTAGTCATGAGGGCCGTTAATTTGTGCTGGTCTGTGAGCGACTGCACCTTAGTGATTCCAAGAAAATTATGCATGAGCATATATGCATTACATTGAGGGATTTGACCGTTGTGTCACGATTGTTTATATGATGAATGTCGGAAATTAATGTGTGTGAGTGCTGTCCAGAATCTGAAATTCTGAATTAAAGATTGTGTTTTGTTGATGTGTGTTTGTACTTACCGCATACTTCATAATCATTAACTGCTGTTTTGAAAAGGCATGAAAGTCATAAATTTTCAAATGAGCATGATTATTTCCTCATCATCATATGTTATATCATGTTTATACATGTTGTTGTGCAATATATGCTATGTGAATATCTGTTATTTTCGGTCGGTCACCCCTTGCTTTATATTTGTGGACTTTGGGCTTTGCCCTCAGATGCCTCCCAAACCCACGCCGCCCGTGGGTACCCGAACGACGGAAACGTCGTTGAATTTCCTTGACCGCTACTCGCGCACTGCTTGGGCTTTTGACCCCCTCCCAAGCAGAGCGACTTATACGGGGTGGCTAGAGCGGACAAGTAGGACGGATGGTGTGGAAGACTTCGTAGAGCGCACTCACGCGAGCATAGATTTTCCCGTGCCTTCTCGCCTGGTGTTAGAGGCGCACAGAGTTTTTGACGACGCTGAGGAGTCGGATGAAAGGGTTGAGACGGAGGCCACTGTAGGAGTGGTGACTCCCAACCCTGTGATTGGAAGGGAGATACACGAGTCTGATGCGATAGAGAAGCGTGATGAGTTGAGACCAGTAGCGACTGAGATTCCGGGTCCATCTAGGATTTCCGAGGATTGCTACGAGATTCCTGCACCGCCGAAGCGGCCACGAGTGTGTATTGACTTGACTTCAGAGGAGACCGATCCCTCTATGTACGAGGAGGAGGAGGAGGTTACGTCGAAGCGAGCTGTGGAGTCAGAAGAGACTTGTGTGGGATGCGGAGGGAATCCGTGCTACTGCAGCTTCAGCGCATGATCAGTTAGACTTATTGTATTAGGTTTTGGGTTGAAATTGTAATTTGTCTTATTTTGGAAATTCTGTACTATTTTCCGCTGAACCATGTACTCTGATATTTACTGTTCACAATGATATTTTGGGATGTATTAATGTTTAAAAACTAATTTCCAAAATAAGTACTTGGTGATAATCCTGATGAAGTATTTGGTTTACGTTCATCGATTAATCTATAACGTACTGTTTTAGGAAGAAATTTATTTTAATTCTTTTGAAATAAATTTGGGAAAACTTATTTTAATTATTAATTTAAAAAAAAAATGCACCCGCGCTGTGTTTTAAACTCGGGGTGTTACATTCTCCATCAAACAGAGGTGGTCTGTTGATGTTTCCTCCAAAAGCTTCTTCATTGAATCCGGACATGTTGATCCCTTGGATCTTTCCTCAAACACTGTAAAGTGCTTGTAACACCCCAAGTTTAAAACACAGCGCGGGTGCATTTTTTTTTTTAAAATCAATAATAAAAATGATTTTCCTGATTTAATTCGAAAGGAATTAAAATAAAGTTTCCGTAAATCAATAAGTACTCAATTTCGGGAAATTTAATAATAAACATTAAGGCATTTTTAAAATGTTAACAATGTCAGAGTGCAGAATAATACAGTGGAAAAAGTCGTACATTAATTCCCAGAATAAAATTACATTTCCCAAAACTCAAAACCCTATACAAAAGTCTAGACTGATCATGCATTAAGCTACAGTAGCACGGTCTCCACCGTATCCTCTATAAGTCTCGTCTTCATCCAACCGTCCGTCCCTCTGCGTTGTCCACGTAGACTCCGTACGTAAAGATCAGGGGAAACTAACGACGTTTCCGTCGTTAGTGTATCCGTCGGTAGGACGGGTTCGGGTAACATCTGAGGGCAAAGCCCAAAGTCCACAATATAATAGCAAGGGGTCACCAACCGAAAATAACATATATTCACATAGCATATATTACACAGCAATGATTTTAATCATGGTATAACGTATGATGATGAGGAAAATAATAATGCTCATTTGAAAATATATGACTTACATGCCTTTTCAAAACAGCAGTCAATGATTGTGAAATATGCGGTAAGTACAAACAACACGTCAACAAAACACAATCATTAATTCAGAATTTCAGATTCTGGACAACAATCACACACATTAATTTCCAACATTCATCATATAAACAATCGTGACCCACTGGTCAAATCCCTCAATGTAATGCATATATGCTCATGCATAATTTTCTTGGAATCACCAAGGTGCAGTCGCTCACAGACCAGCACAATTTAACGGCCCTCATGACCAGGGTGCAATCGCTCAACAGATCAGCACCAGTGCAGACGCTCAACAGTCCAGCACATCATGCAGTCGCTCAACAGACCAGCACGTTTGACATCACCCAAGGTACAATCGCTCAACAGATCAGTACCTAGTGCAGACGCTCAACAGTCCAGCACTCGTGCAATCGCTCAACAGATCAGCACGGGGTTGCGCATTTCAGGGTACAGACGCTCAACAGTCCAGTACCAGTGCAGACGCTCAACAGTCTAGCACTTATATACCAAGGTACAATCGCTCAACAGATCAGTACCTAGTGCAGACGCTCAACAGTCCAGCACTCGTGCAATCGCTCAACAGATCAGCACGTGGTTGCGCATTTCAGCGTACAGACGCTCAACAGTCCAGTACCAGTGCAGACGCTCAACAGTCCAACACTTATACACCCAGGGTACAATCGCTCAACAGATCAGTACCTAGTGCAGACGCTCAACAGTCCAGCACTCGTGCAATCGCTCAACAAATCAGCACGTGGTTGCACATTTCAGGGTACAGACGCTCAACAGTCCAGTACCAGTGCAGACGCTCAACAATCCAGCACTTATATACCAAGGTACAATCGCTCAACAGATCAGTACCTAGTGCAGACGCTCAACAGTCCAGCACTCGTGCAATCGCTCAACAGATCAGCACGTGGTTGCGCATTACTCTGTGGCCCATCGCGGGTACCACTTGACTATGCAATGCATGGAAGATGCAGTGTTTCACTTCTCTAGAAACAGCATACAAAACATAAATTCATGCCTCTCAATCATATTTAACACATCTCAGCATAATCAAAATTCTCATCATTACAAACATGACTAAACAGCCAAATATTCATTAACATTCTGAAATGTTTTTCCCAGACTCTAACATTCAATTACGATATTTAAAACTGGGATTTTTTTGGGATTTACGAATCTGTATTCGAATACAGCTCTTATGTATTCGAATACAGAAGCCAAAAACAGTATAGAATCACTCTCTGTATTCAAATACAGCCCTTTGGTATTCGAATACAGATGCAGATTTCAGTGCATAAATCAACCTCTTTCATTACATCAGTAAAGTTTTTTTTAAAACTTCATCACCACTACTTCAAAATCTCATCAAAAGTTCCACTTTAACTCACCACAACATTCCCAGTATTCCCCAGACACTCAGGGTTTGCAAAACACTCTTGAAAATTTGGAATTTTCTGCAAACTCGAATCTGTATTCGAATACATATCCCCTGTATTCGAATACAGAAGCATGAACTGCAGTTTTAACATTCTGTCCTCGAATACAGCATGCCTGTAATCAAATACAGAAGACCAAACCTTGAAAATTTCAACATTTCTCCCATGTCCTTAAAGGTTTTTCAAAACATCATCCCCTCCACTTTAAAACCATTTCACAGACCTCATTTAAATCATTTAAATCCTTCTCAAAGTTTCTCAATACTTTAAAACTCACATGACAGTGATTAAAATTGATTTTTTTTTCTGGAAAACACGAATCTGTATTCGAATACAGCTTCCTTGTATTCGAATACAGAAGCTGAAAATGGAGTTTCTGGAAAAACTCGAATCTGTAGTCGAATACAGCATGCCTGTAGTCGACTACAGATGAGAATACATTGTTAAAATTTCACTTATGTATTTGAATACGACATGGTCGTAGTCGAATACAGAGGTTTAGTCAGAAGCAAAAATCCTCCTTCTGTATTCGACTACAGGGGCTCGTAGTCGAATACAAGTTTTGAGAACTTAGGCAAAACAGAACTTGACAGGTTGTATTCGAATACACTCATGTTGTATTCGAATACACCTTCGAAAAACCAGTGAAATACTTCCTGAAACATCAACACTTTTTCAAACTATTTCTTTAAAAATAACAATCAAACATCAAACGGATTCTGCACTTTTTCAAAACATTTCCCTCATTTAAAATCCTTTTTCCTTTAAAAACCATCAACACCACCAGAATCACACAAAACAACCAGAATCAAAATCATCAATATCACCAGAATCACTCAACACAGAACAGAATCAGAGTCACCATCACCAAATCATTCAGATTTTCAAACCATCAGAACATCATTTGAACATTGCAGTTTCCTCACTCATCAGAACAAACATGCAAGTATTCAGTTTTTCTCAAAACACCAGAATGACATGCAAATACTCAGCTTCATCAAACATCAGGATGACATACAAGCACTCAGTTTTCTCAACAATAGAATGACATGTAAAGCATTTCAGCTTTCACCACACAATAGAATAACATGCAAGTATTCAGCTTTCAAGATACCACAGAAATACATGCAACATCACAGAACAACAAACCTCAACATAATGCATTTCAGCATTTTAAGACTATTTTCAAAACAGTTTTATGGCATGCATTTTAATCATCATTAAAATAACATGCAAACATTTTCCAGCTTTCACCCATAAGTAAAATAGCATGTTTTATTAGAAAAATAGCCAGCAACAACCATCAGGATAATCACATATCAACAAAATGCATTTTCTTTCAAAATGTCATTTTTCAAAAATAGTTTTTCTTTTAAAAACAGAACCGAAATAACACACATTCGTGGCCCTAATGCAGCTAAAAGATGGAAGGTGCCCTTACCCTTGTAGCGTGCTCTGCTATTTCTCTTGTTCCAGCTGCGTTCCCTTTTCTACGTCTAAAAACGGCGAAGCTGTTCCCTAAGTTTGCTACTGCAAAACTGGGCTCTTTGGCTTCGTAATGAGGTGGGGATTAACTTTACTACTATGTGTTTTCTGGTTTGATGGTTGGAATTTCAGTTAATGGTGTTTGGAGGAATTTCCCTCTCTTCAATTTGAATTCGGGAATGGCAGAACAGAGACAGAATGGGAGGGGAGATGGAGTTGGTACATGCAATATGGGCAGTGAGGAGGAAGGAATGGTGTTCTGACTTCACCATCCTTCTCACTCCTATTTATAGGCTCTCATGGTGCCACCTCACTTGCCACTTGTCTAATTTCCAGCTTTTAATTATCTTGCAATTAGCCACTAATCCTTAATTAGTGGTCCGATTAATTTAATTACTTGAAATTAAATTAATTTAATTCTTCACCCAATACTTTTAATTCATCTTCCAAATAAATATTTATATATATATATATATTCACTTAAATCATACATATATTAAATATTTACAAAAATTCCCAAAATGCCCTTGACATTAATTCCAATATTAATATTTAAAATTAAGGGTCTTACAGTGGTCAGCCTTGAGGCCGAGCTCTGATACCAATTGAAGGTGCAAACACGAGAAGGGGGGTTGAATTGTGTTTGTCAAACTTAATTTCTTTTTCTGTTTTATTAAATATTGATTTGAATTATTCGATAAATAATTAATCAGATTCAGCAGCGGATAATAATAACATAATAACACAGCAATTTATACTGGTTCACCGTTAACTAGGCTACGTCCAGTCTCTTCCTCTGATTTGAGCCTTTTGAGCCTTTTGCTCAGATTCTGTTTTGAGCCTTTTGCTCATATTCTGTTTTGAGCCTTTTTCTCCAATTCTGTTTTGAACGTTTTTCTCAGATTCTTTAATCCTCATGATCAAATCTGCACCCTTTGATCTTCATGCGATATTCCACAACTGGACCAGCCGAATTGATATGCTGTAATCCTCTTATTTCGGCCTTTGCTGGACTGCACAGTCGGTCCCTCTGATTTCGGCCACCACTGGGCCATGGTCTGATTTTCTGATTTGGACCATCACTGGACCAAATAATTATTTATGAACCATTGATCTGGAAGTTTTTACTCTGATCTGGACAGATTCTGGACTTTGGTCTGGAACAAACTGAAATTAACTTGAACAAAAAATATTTTAGTATGGACATTTTACCTTTAATTTTGGACCAGGTCTGGATTGATTCTGGAACTCATTTCTTTTGGTCTGGACTTAGTTCCATGTCCTGAATCATGCTATCTTATGGTCTTGGCCAAATCTGGATTGATCCTCTTGTTCTGGACTCATAAACATACCTTCTGGTCAAGTCTGGAACAAGTCTGGACTGTGTAATTTTTCACTGCCAGGCCATCTTCTGGTCAGAATAACTTCTGGAATAAAATTGATATTCGACTTCTGTTTGTCTGGAACAACTCTCCTTCTGGCAGGCTTTCCAATGGTATGATCCATGTTTCATTATGATTTTTATTCCTTCTGTTCTGGGCCACCAAACATATCCTCTGGTGATGTTTTGACATCCTGGAACATCTTCTGGAAATTCAAGAATTCATTTTCCTTTGATCTCTGCTTCTGTTTCCTTCAGTTTCTGGGGCATTTAACTTAATAATTCAAAGTACAAAATAAGTTTACATTGAGTACATTTGTAAGCATCAAAATCCAAAGTACTTAGAACCAACTTGGTTCCAACAATGTGATCCTCTGATCTCGGCCACTGCTGGACCACACATCCTGACCTTCTGATTTCGGCCAACACTCGGCCATGGTCTGATCTTCTGATCTCGGCCAACACTAAGCCAAATACTTAAATCTGAACCATTGATATGAATATCTTCCCTCTGATCTGGACCAATTCTGGACTTAGTCTGGATTAAACTGAAATTAAATCTGGACAAATAATATTTCAGTCAGGACATTTTACCTTCTGTTTTGGATCAGTTCTGGATCAATTCTGGAGATCATTTCTTCTGGTTTGGACTTAGTTTCATACCCTAAACCATGCTATCTTCTGGTCTGGGTCAAATCTGGGTTGAATCTCTTGTTTTGGACCCTTTGACTTATCCTCTGATTAAGTCTGGATCAAGTCTGGGCTGTTTATCATTTCACCGCCAGACCATCTTCTGATCAGAATAACTTATGGATTAAGTCTGACTTTTGACTTCTACTGGTCTGGATCAAGTCTCCCTCTGGCAGGCTTCCTTCTGGTCTGGCCCAGGTCTCCTTCTGACTTTGCTTCCTTCTGATCTGGGCCAGCAAAGATACCTTCTAGTGATGTTTTGACATCCTGGAGTATCTTCTAGTACCTTCAGGATTCAATCTTTGGAACCTTTTGATCTTCTGCTTTGATTATTTCAGCTTCTGATGGCATTTGTTTTAATAATTCAAGGTTCAAAATAAGATTACATGGAGTGCTTTTGTAAACATCAAAATCCTAAGTACTTAGAACCAACTTGGTTCCAACACTCATTTCCTTATCTCTTTATTTGTTGTTGCTTTTAATATCACCGATTTATAATATTTTTTTTAAAACAAAACACAATTCAAACTCCATTTCTTGTGTTTTTCTCTCTACAATTGGCATCATAGCACGATCTCAAGGTTGAGTACTAAACCGTGTTTGAGTAAAGATCTTGTTCTTTATTATGACTAACTCTGGTGATAAAGCTACATGTGGAAATGTTAACAAGTCTCCTTTGTTTAATGAGGAGAGATTTGGATACTAGAAGGCCCATATGAGAAGTTTCTACATCTCACATGATTCTGAAGTTTGGGATATAGTCAAAAATGACTATGAAGCTCCTAAAGATGTTACTGGTGTTAAAATAGCCAAAAAGAATCCCAACGCTAATAAAAAAAACAATACAAGATGCACCATAAAGTCAAAACATTTATAATGAATGTTATCACTTTCAAAGAGTTCAAAAAATGCATCAATAAAGAAACAGCAAAAAGCATATTTGATGCCCTGGTCTTCAACTATGAAGAAATTAAACAAGTGCATGAAGCTAAGACAAATCTACTTGTTAGGAAGTACGAACTTTTTTAGATGGAAGATGTTGAAGACATTGAGAAAATGTTTTCTAGATTCCAAACTTTAGTCTTTGGATTAAATGTTCTCCAAAAGAGTTACACGCCGATCATGTCAAAAAGATCCTCAAAAGTCTATCTAGCAAGTGCAAACCAAAAGTTGCAGCAATTCAATAGACTAAAGACCTTAACAAATTACCTCTAGAAGAATTTATGAGTTCACTTAGATCCCATGAGATAGAACTAGTTGAAGATGAACCAAAAAGGAAGTCAAAGTCTTTGGCTCTCAAATCTAAAGGAAACAAAGAAAATTTCAAGGCTCTGCAAGCTAAGGAGGAATCAAAGGAAAGTGAATCAGACAATCAAAGTGAAGACTCAAATGATGAAGAGCTATAATTAATTTCAAAGAAAACCTAGCACATGTGGAACATTGGGAAGAAATTGATTTACCTTCTCATATCCTTGAATAAAGATGACTGGTCATGGTGGTTTCCCTTGTAATCTCCTAATTCTTGATGGCAAGAGTTGGGATAGGTGGCATGCCCAAATGAAAACCTTGTTTGGTTTTCAAGTAGTTTTTGAGGTGGTGACCTCGAGTTTTTTATAACTGGGTGTGAATCCTACTGATGCACAAAGAACGACGTACAAAGAATCCAAGAAGATGGATTGCAAGGCGATGCTTTGATTCATCAAAGATGGCAATAATTTTGACAACATTTCGTATGTGACTAAGGTGAAAGAAGATTAGACTTTAGTATTTACGACGTTAATATGAATTGATGAAGATGAAAGAGAACAAGAAGATTGGTGTGTATGTTTCTCGTGTTCATAACTTGGTGAATTCAATGAAAACATGTGGTGAGGTTGTTTATGATAAAATGATCATTGAAAATTGTGGTGAGAAATGGAAGGGGAAGAAAGGAAAGGGCAAATTCAAGAAAGGAAACTAGTCAAGTTCAAAGAAAACAATTTTTTTATTCATAACTTTTTATTGGTTCCAAGATTAGTATATCAATTATTTTATTCGATATTTGTTCTTTATTTTCAATGAATGTATTATATTTAAATATTACTATTAGTTACAAAATATATATACTATCTAATTATAGAATAATTTAAAAATAATCAAATCTTTAAATTCACAATTATATATTGTTTCTAAATTGATTTACTTAAATGTATAATATTGTATCGACTCACCGGGACTTTTAGGTAAAAATATAATTTTTGTTTTGTTTCTATAATTAGGGGCAAAAAGTTACCAATTTAGAAGTAAAAAATCTTGGTTGCAACTTACAAATTAAAATGAAAAAACTATTTTCATTAAATAAATGAGGCAAAAGTACAATTAAATCAAAAATAAATTAATTTTTAGACCAAAGATATATTGGTCTTTTCAAATATTAACCAATTTTCTATTTCAATCTGATTTTTTTAAACCAATTAATTAATTAATATCTTAAATCTACTCTATTTATCATCTCAGTAAAAGCAAAGGCAGATTAGTCACACGTATTTGCTACAATGCAAGTTACAATAAACTTAACTGAATTTTAACTATATTCTAACCTTCTTAACTAATTACAAATCTACTTAAAATACATTTAACATGTTCTCTAATTCAAAGTGATTCAATTGATGTTAATTCAAGTTTGTTCCTTATCTCTTAAAACATAGACTCTATGCTCATTCACACATTTTACTACGAGGAATGCTGACTTTACTTCATCATAGTCCAATAGCTTGCCTTTGTATTTCATTAAAAAAAAAATCAAAATCATAAAAGAAAATGATTTATATGTAATTTTTCAAAGAAGAAAAAAACTATCTAAGTTTATAATCTTAATAACTCTTAAATAAAACATCTTTTAAGATTAAAAAAAAAGGCTTAAATGCAGTTTTACTCTCCCAATTTTAATTGATTCGTAATTTTGATCCCTCTATTTTTAATTTTGCAATTTTAGTCCCTCTATTTTAATTAATTCATAATTTTGGTCCTTTTATTTCTAATTTCGCAATTTTGGTCATTCTATTTTTAATTTTACAATTTTAGTCCATCTATTTCTTAAAATTGAAATATTTTATAAATTTAATAAATCACATACTTTATTTAATAAAATTTAATGGATAACATTTAAAAAAATATTAGATATTTATTTAAAAAAATATGTTTTCTTGTAAAAAACCATTTAAAAATTAATTTTTAATTATTTTAAAACTAATTAATTCTAAAAATAGTTTTATTTATTATTTTTTAAAAACTGATTTCAAAATTTATTATTTTAAAAACTGTTTTCAGAAGAATTTTTCATTATTATTTTTATTAATTCAAATATTTTTTTAATAAATGATTAATTATTAATAATTTTTTTTAAATAATGAAAATAATTTAGGTTCTGTTTTTTATTTTTAAAAAAATATGTTTTTTTA
>JBBPBO010000005.1:12036741-12155966 GCA_037974295.1 Cicer cuneatum | reverse complement strand
TTAAAAATTATTCTAAATATAATTTTTAAAATAATAAATTTTGAAATCAGTTTTAAAAAAATAATAAATAAAACTATTTTTAAAATTAATTAATTTTTAAATAAATATTTAATATTTTCTTAATATTATTATATATTTTTTAAAATATAATTCATTAAATTTTATTAAATAAAATATGTGATCTATTAGATTTACAAAATATTTTAATTTTAAGAAATGAAGAGATCAAAATTACGAAATTAAAAATAGAGAGACGAAAATTACGAATCAATTAAAATAAAAGACCAAAATTGTAAAATTTTGTAAAATTAGAAATAGAAGGACCAAAATTACGAATTCTTTATTTCACTTAAAATTAAAATAAAGGATCAAGTCGGGAAAAAAAAAGATAAAGGACTAAAATGTTAACTGAAATTATAAGATCACGGATGCTTATTAAGCTATTTTTTAAAAACTAATTAAATAAAAAATCATCTGAATAAAATAGATTTTAAACTTTTTAAAATTAAACAAAATTCTCTCCATTTATATCATAAAAATTTTATATAAAAAATATATTTTGTTGTTTTTTATATAATTGCTAACAAATCTCATAATATCATTTTAAAAATTTATAACAATAATTAAAATGAAATTAAGATTAAAAATAACTTTACTGTGTTAATTATTTTTACAAATATAAAAAATTAATTTGATAAAAATAAAAAGAGTAAAATTAATTCAGCGCGTAACATTTACACATATAAAAGATTAATATGATAAAATTAAAAATTAAGAGACGTGTACTAACGATGTAATTTGTCAAACAAAAACAAAAAACTATCAAAAACTCTTAGATTTACCCCATGTCCCAACTTGGATTTGTTTTTCCTCTCGACTCTCCGCAATTACCATTACTAATAAACGATTCCTCTCCAAAAAGAAAAACTTATAAGACACTAAAAAAAAGTAGTTTATAAGTGGATGAACAAACTAGTTAAAATTAAAATATGGATTTTTACAGCATGAAAACTGTAGACATGGATTCCACAGCAAACAAAAAAATACTTAAATGTCTGGCTAACACATATATACTACTAGACATATATAATTTCATTAGGATATAGATCCTTCAAGTGGCACATACATCAAACTTTGGTGAACCTAAGATATTCCTTTTTTGAAGGTAAATCTGCAGTCTCAAAACCATGAGGAAACATATCTTTGGCTTGTTCATTGGTGACATCAGGGGAAATGACAACAGGGTCCCCTGGTTTCCAGTTTGCAGGGGTTGCAATTTTATACTTAGATGACTTCTGAAGTGACTCTACTACCCTCAGCACTTCATCCATGTTCCTCCCAGTTGTTGCAGGGTACAAAAAACTTAGCTTGATCTACAAGAAATAAATTAAATAACCCATCATTTATTATGGAAGAAAAAAAATACTACAAAATTAATAAAAAGATTTTTGCTTTCTACCTTCTTATCTGGTCCAATTATATGAAGAGCCCTTGATGGTAGGTTCCCATTGGAATCTTTCTCATCAGGATCTACCATGTTGAGTTGCTTGATGATTTCTCTTTTGGGATCAGTAATTATTGGATAGTTCACCTTTGCCCCTGGCTGTATTTACACCATTTTTTTACATTACAATTTTTTGATACACCATATTTACAAACATTCACACACACATAATTTTGGTTCCACGTTGTAGCAATTGTAATCACATAAATTGATTTTAAAAAAATACTTGGTAAATGTATCCAAACATGATAACTTTACCGTCAAGTAACTTTGAACCAAAATCAATTTTAAAAAATAATTCAGTAAAAAACAATTTACACAAAATTTTGGTGTGCATGTAAAAATTGGGAGAGTGACTCACAGTGTGGGCTTCAATGTCTTTGATCCACTCATTGTGTGATTCCAAGTTATCACAAGACATACCTAGTAGCAAAACTCCTCGTTTATAAAACTCAGAAGCATACTGAGCCATTTTACCAAGTTCCGTGGTACAAACTGGGGTGAAATCACCTGGATGAGAGAAGAGAATGGTCCATGTATCAGAACAGAATTGATGGAGTTTGATCTTGCCTTGAGTGGTATCAACTTCAAGATCAGGAATAGTGTCACCGATAGTAAGGCC
The DNA here is from genome assembly GCA_037974295.1 of Cicer cuneatum. Taxonomy (NCBI): domain Eukaryota; kingdom Viridiplantae; phylum Streptophyta; class Magnoliopsida; order Fabales; family Fabaceae; genus Cicer; species Cicer cuneatum. The sequence goes on along the minus strand of JBBPBO010000005.1, from coordinate 12,153,840 downwards.
AGGCATTTTTTATGCAAAAGTATTGAATTTGAGAGTTATTTGATTATGATTTTGAATGTGTGCTTATAAAGAGAGAGCAGTTGTTTGCATGAACAGAACGTGGCAAGTTAGTGGGGTGTGATTATCAAACTGTGCACTCTGCTGTTGCTTACATTTACGACCACGTATGCTCCTACTTTGGACCTTTCCACTTTTTCACATCATAATTGTTTCTGTCTTTGAAGTTTGAAAAAGGGGAAAATAAAAAAATAAATTCCGTTGCCGGGACTTGAACCCGGGTCTTTCGGGTGAGAGCCGAATATCCTGACCAACTAGACTACAACGGATGATGTTCTTTGTGATCTATACATTACTTAAAACCAACTATTCATTTTATTTTGTGTCTTTGTTTTTTTGTCTACAGTCAAATAATAATAGTGTTACCTATGTTTACATTCTCTACTCGCTATCTGGTTGCATTACTTATCATGTCTATTCTAATGGTTGTGTTGTGTTGTGTTATGGAATTCTTGATAGTTAAACTATGTAGTAATGCATGTTATTTTTAGCCGTGACTATTGACATAACTTCTTTTTAGCTTTTATCATCTCCATTTTGCTTTTCTAATGGTTAAAGTGGGCTTGGTTTAGTTTGTGGTCACTCTTTTGTGCTCAATTATGGATTTTATATGTGCTCAATTATAGATCATTAAGTAGGAGTTTCTAACTAATAATTGTGTTATCTAATTTGTTTATACCTTTTTTTTTTAATATAAAGTATCAAATTTCAATCCACACAAAGTAACTAATTTGTCTTTTGTACTTTACCATGCAATACACTCAATTATGTCGGAGAATATGTCAAAATAATTTTATTTTATATTTAACTATTTGGTTATTAAAAAAAAATCTTAGTAATTTAGAATTCGACTAATAGATAAATAAAATTTGACAAACAATTATTTCGGATAAAATTCGAGAATATGTCAAAATTATTGTACATAATCAATCGCATAATGCCTTATAATTTCCTTTAATGTAAAATAAGTGCTCTAAGTCATTTGTTAAAAATTTAATTATAAAAAAAATTTAAAATTTTGTAATTTATATTTTGAAATTATAAAAAATAATATTTTTCTTTAAAATTTCTTTTTTGTTGTTGTTTAACAATACTAAGTACACTTGTTAGTATAATCCTTAACTGATTTAAGTAGCACTGAAATTATAATTTATAATATATTAATACATTTATATTAGACTTTACAGGATTTTCATTTATACATTTATAATCTTAATAAAAAATGTAATTATTAATATTTTTCATCAATATTTTTTTTTATGTTCTATACTTTTTCAATTAGTTCAATGGTATCAGTAAAATAAAAATAGTTCAGCGGCTAAAATTACCAAAAACAGTGAATGTAATCAATTAGTTTATCAACTGCTTATAAACTATTATATATATATATATATATATATATATATATATTATAAGTTTATCAATTAAATGTTATTTCATCGGTTTTATAATAAAGAATTCATTTATAAAAAATAAAAATTGTCCTAAATTTAATAATTCTTTTCAATTTAAAATGTAACATAGATTATATTTTTTTAATTGTGTTTTCTAATTATTACTATATTTATGTATAGTTTTTAATTTAATATTTTTTATTTTACTTTAGTAATAATAGTAAATACATTGATATTTAATAAAGATATCTTAATAAAAATATTATTTTATTGGTTTAAATGCAGTTTTAGTCTCCCTATTTTAATTGATTCGTAATTTTGGTTCATCTATTTCTAATTTCGCAATTTTAGTCCCTCTATTTTAACTGATTCGTAATTTTGGACCATCTATTTTTAATTTCACAATTTTGGTCTCTCTATTTCTTAAAATTGAAATATTTTGTAAACCTATAAGATCGCATATTTTATTTAATAAAATCTAATGGATAACATTTAAAAAAATATATAATATTAAGAAAATATTAGATATTTATTTAAAAAAATATTTTTTCTTATAAAAAACTATTTAAAAATAAGTTTTTAATTATTTTAAAACTAATTAATTCAAGAAATAGTTTTATTTATTATTTTAAAAAACTGGTTTCAAAATTTATTATTTTAAAAACTGTTTTTAGAAGATTTTTTCATTATTATTTTTATTAATTCAAATATATTTTTAATTAGTGATTAATAATTAATAAATTATGATTTTTAAAATACTGAAAAAAATTTAAGTTCTGTTTTTTATTTAAAAAATATATTTTTTCTTAAGAAAATATCTTATTTTTAGTAAAATTCTGTTTTATAATAAAAATAAATTTTTATTTAAATTCTGTTTTCTTTTTAAAATGATAAAAATATATTAAAAATAGATGTAATCTTTTTTTTAATATATTAAAAATATAATAAAAATCGTGTTTTATTTTAAAAACAGAATTAATAAATATAAATAATAAAAAATTATTCTAAATATAATTTTTAAAATAATAAATTTTGAAATCTGTTTTAACAAAATAATAAATTAAACTACTTTTAGAATGAATTAGTTTTAAAATTATTTAAAATTATTTTTTAAATAAATATCTAATATTTTTTTAAATGTAATCCATTAGATTTTATTATATAAAACATGTGATCCATTAGATTTACAAAATACTTCAATTTTAAGAAATAGAGGGACCAAAATTGCAAAATTAAAAATAGAGGGACAAAAATTACGAATATATTAAAATAAGAAACCAAAATTGCGAAATTAGAAATAAAGGGACCAAAATTACGATGTTAAAATAGGGGGGCTAAAATTGCGAAATTAAAAATAGAAAATCCAAAATTATGAATCAATTAAAATAGAGGACTAAAATTGTATTTAAGTCTATTTTATTTTATAATTTATTTTTTTTAATTTACTTAAAAAGTTCAATTGAGTGGCTTATCACTTATTATGGACAATTGAGATAGTACTTTTAAATAAACATAATCTAACTTGTTAGTTAAGAACATCAAGAGTATCAAGATGTTCCATATTTTAATAAATTAAGATGAACTTTATTTATTTTAATTTGGTTTGTAATAATTCTTAGTTTGCTTTGATTTGGAATTGTAATAGTTTTATTATAGATTTAATTTATGTCATGTGTAAGTGAAGATACTTTACTTCCTTACATTTAGTTTTATTTAAAAAAAATGATGTAAGTCCAATATGGGCCTAGAAAATTGTGTCACTTATATCCCATTTAGGTTTAGAGATAGATTTACTATAAATATGCATTTGTAACCTCATTGACGGAGATTTTAAACATTATTGTTGTGAGGCTTTGCTCTCTAGAGTTTTTGAAAGAATTCACTTCAAACTTATCAAGATTGTTAATCCTTGTGGCGTTCTTTTGGCTTATCAATCCTTAGATTGTGACGCCATTCTTTTCTTGGTTCGTTTGCTAAATAATAATTTTGAATTTCCTTTACGTCAAACCCTAGTACACAAATTCTACCAATTTTCGTGTTCAGTAACCTGCGATCATATCTCGAGTTCTACATACTTGTTTTCGGTGATTCAACCGCCTAACTTGCGTTTCGGGACGTCATCTTTCACCTCGTTTTGGAATCGCCCGATTCTGACTTTCGGAGCTCCGGTTGTTGCGTTCTCCAGCAAAAACGTGTTTTTGGCTCAAATCTATAAGTTTTCAACCTAGAACGATCCTTAAAGTGATTCATGACAACCAGGGTCATATCACACTCAAACTTGAAATGAAAACCCTCCCCCAAAACCAGAACAATTGGCTCCAATTGCCCCATCACTATAACTGAAATCACAAAGCATACCTAGAAGAGAAGACAAGTTGTTGCTAAGATAGTTTGTCGCGGTATAAAATTTTGAGTGTTACTCGAATTTAATTGAGTTCCATCAAAGTTTATTTTAAAATAAGGAAAATATTGGGAAACCCTTAACAACAAAATAAAAATGGTCTTTAAAACCAAATTTTGAGTTCGCGAGTCCATTATGTGTAGAGAATGTATTAACATCATACGACATCCGTTAAAATACGGTAACCTATAATTAATTGTTTAAAATTAATGTTAACTTATATATATTTATTTCTCCTTTCTAAAATGCAAACATAATCCTTTTTATTAAAACAATCTAGTGATAAAAGTATATTTTAAATATAGAAGAAAAAAAGAAATTTTTTATTATTATGCTTGACATGAGTGTGATCTTGCTCCTACCTATCTCCCAGTATGATGGAGAAATCAAAGCTACATTATTATTGGGTAGAAAATGAGAATGTGTTGATTACTTTTAAAAAAAATGCATTTGATTACAATAAAATGATTGGATAAAAAGAAATTGTTGATTTAACGAAAGAAAAGAAAACCTTGAGTCTGATAAATTGATTTTGATGAGAATATATGGTTATTTATTTGGATTTGGTTAAGAAAGTTTAATATCACCAAGTTGTCACAATTCATGCGTCTTAAATTATCACTGCTAAGATGTCGCATCTCAGTCTATCTTATTTTACTAAAGGAATAATTATTATTTAGAGTTTAAGATCATCAAGATGTCGCAACTCAGACGTCTTAAAACTAAGATTAGCAAAATATAACATTTCAACCAATCTTTTTAGCCACATTGATTTTGAATAATATGAATTTTCATTTTATTAAAGATGATAATGATAAACCTAAGAATGAATTTCGAATGCCTATAATTTCATTACTTGGTTGATATTGGTTGTACTTAGCCCATAACTTAATAAAAAAAAATGAAATGACAATTATTATAACACAAAAGAATAAAAATGAAAGAAATGAATAAAACTTTTAACAAAACTAAAATGCTTATTTATGGTAAAACAAAATTTAAATTAAAAGTTTAACACTAAACGAAACTATAAAATTGTTAATAAGATGAGTTTAGAAATAGTTACCGCACAAGTTGAGTATTTGTTATACTCATTGATTTGCTCTGATTGTATTTTGCTTTTGTTTTGGATTATTGTATATCCTTAACCCATTTCATGTTTCCTTTATCTTACTAACAAAAACTCTTAGTAGCTTTAAAAATGAAAACTAAAAACTGAAAAACCCTTATCTTCTAAGGATGAATTTGTTCTCAATTTATAGACAAAAATGATTAATCTTTGTATCTATGAGATAAATTGAGTTCTAGACTATTGCTTGTTTTTGCAGAAAAATTGAATTTGTTAAATTAAGTCTATAAAAAAGACGATACGTTTTTTAATTGCTTGTATACATGGTAAAAGTTGTAGCCATTTAAGAAGAAGAAAAAAGTCATAAGGGGCTAAAAAAGCACTAGAAAGATGACGTGCACACACAAAGAATAATTGCATCTATTTTATCCTAGATGGATGGATTAGGACCAATTTTTGGTCCGAAATTACGCATCTAAATCATTTTTTCTCATTCTTTTTTATTAAATAAGTGATTTCCAAACATATTTGGTTTTTCTTTGGCGTTTTTTGTGATTTTGCCACCTTAGTGCTGCGTTATTTTTGTTTTTGTTTATTGTGTTGTAATGACATTTTTTGATTTATCATCTTGTTGCAATGTTCCATTGGTTCAAATTTACAAATCAACTTTGATCAAGTGCAGATTCAATCAATAATTTAGGCATCTTCAACATTAAAGCTCAAGTTACATGGCATGAGCAAATGTTCTTATGAGTGGGGGAGGCCACAATCACCTCAAAATTTTCTTCTTCAGTAAAAATAGGTATATCTACAATAATATTTAAGTATAATATATGATATATATATATATATATAACGAATGTTTCACTAACTATTTGAAATTGTAAAGTGGCTCAGTGGTAATTGAGGCTTTTATAAATCTTATGTTTGCAGTTCAATTCTCCCTAACAGTGGTGATAAGATCTGCCACTAGACCTAAATATTTCGAACACTTTCGTTTTGTCATAGTATGTTACATTTTGCTACTATTATAATATTTAGTTGTTTTATACTATTAAATTAGATGTTGTGAATTTGTTTGTACATGTTTTCTTTTTGATTTTAGCATTCTTGAATTATATAATTTTCGATCGATATAATTTTTATCAATTTAAATGAAATAAATAACATTTTTTAATAAAAAAAAGGTAAGTTTAACTCTAACGCATAATATATTTTTTAAAATACAAGTAAATTATTGCCGATAAGATTCTACAGCTAGCTAGTGATATCTAATAGAAGTTTTGGTATGTAGTATAATAGGTTTCCATGCATCCACATCATTGGCTTTAAAAATGTAAGACAATACACAAATATGAAAGGGTATTCATATTCATAAGTTAAGACACATAAATGTCAAAAAAATTATATTACATAAGTACAACGGCTCAAATAAATAAAGATGTACATATTTTTATTTGCAATTTTTTTTCTTTCTCTTTTCCTCAACTCAATTAGCAGTTTGTCCATTCTCAATACCTAAACCATACAATACCCCTGCATATTTGACCATTGATCCACTAAAAAAATTATCTTTCAATTTTCTAAATGTACACAATGTGAGCAAACTATCTGAAGCAGCCTGATGAGAAATCCCAACTCTCTCAACTTCCAACAACTCTGCAAGCTTGTTCAACCCTCCATGAAGACTATTACAAAACTTCATTAAATGTTTGATATCATACACATTAGGAAAATACATATTAATCAAATTAAAGAACCCAACTTGTGTATCAGGCAAATTCTGACAAGTTAAAAGCTTCAACAAATACCCAAAATCATATCCACTATGAAAAGTGACCCAATGAACATTATCATTCAAAACAATCCCAGAAGACATCAAAATATCACCAAAACGTTGAGCATCAATACCCTTGTCATTATTCTTCTTGAAATCAATCCCACTTTGTCTCAAAAGTTCAATTGAGTCATTTGCAAAAACATCCTCATTGACATTGAATTCTCTAAAATTGAATTGCCAGATACAAAATCTATCATCAGTGTCATCGAAATTTGGAAGGTTTCCATCTTCGTCGGATAAAGTGAAACCCAATTGAATTAGCTTGAGCATGTCTACATTGTCTTTTAGGGTTTGGTAATGGTAATCATAACTGCTCTTGAAATTCCCAACTGCTCGAAGAACAATTCCAGGGAATTCTGTGTCCATAGCTATGTAAGGATAATCATCCACGATTTCTCGAATCAAACCGAATTCTTCTTCAAGGTTATCGTTCCATACTTCGCGAATTTGAATTGAATCGCTTTTCGGCAAAATTAGCGGCATTCCAAATTTGTCTTACCATAAAATAATTAAAAATTGACAGGATATGTTCAATTTATGGGGTGTGATCAAATCTCGTGTTCTAGGGTTTCCTTTCGTTTATAATTTTATTATTGGTTATGAAACGAGAATGACAAAGAAATTGGTTGAATTTCTCTATCATTTATTATTTTATTTCTTTTATATCACATGATTAGTTGTTAATTTAATAAATAAAAATTATTAAATTATTAATAAAATTAAATAAAATACGGTCAATGTTAAGTAAATGTAGTAAAACAAATAACATTTTACAATTACATTTTATTTTGTTGAGTTGTTATGAGATCTAAAAAAAAATAGGAGGTTGTTAAAAAAAATTTGAAGTTGATAATTTATCTGCTGCAAATTATGAAGAAGTTGTTAAAATAATATATATTTTAATTTTAAATATATTTTATTTTTTATTTATTAAATTAACGGTGAATCATTTGATATTTTTTGATAGAAAAAGTTGAATATATAAAAAACGTTAAAATAGAGTATTATACTATATATATATATATATATATATATATATATATATATATATATATATATATATATATATATATACTATTGAACCTTAAAGTGTCTTATAATGTTCGATTACAAAATTACCGGTAAGTGGGCTTTGCCCTCTTTTTATAAAAAAAAATAAAAAATAATCAATTATATAAAATATCTTTCTTTTTAATTAAAAAGAGAATCTAGTTATTATTTAGGGTTTCCTATATATTCATCATCAGTCGAAGGAGAGAAATAACACCGAAAAAGCACATTGAGAAAAGACGGCAAAATTGGTACGCTTTCTTTTTAACCATATTCTCTGAGATGCAATTGTTGTTTTGTGTAGCCTTTTATTGGTACATGCTATGTATAACATTGTTATATCATATTTCAAATTGCAGTCGCATCCATAGTTAGGTCTACAATTTAAAATCATGGTCATAACTTTTAAAAGAAATTACAATTCTTTTTCTTATAAGTATTATATTGTGTAATTATTTATTTTTACTTCATTGGTGAAATGCATGCTGAACATGGTGGTGTGGATAAGTATAAATTCATGTGACCTTTTATTCACTTTACTATGTATATTTTTTCTTTTCTTTTTTTCATTCTATTTTCTTTATGTTTTGAATATCTATCTTCATCCAAATAACAAATAATTAATAATTAGTAAGCAACCAACACAAACCCTATAACTCACGTCGCCTCATGAGTTGCTGTGTTTCTCCTGCATGAGTTGGAGGAAGGGCGTGATGGTTTAACCCATTTATGTTAAAACCCTAATTGGATCAATTTTTTCAACAAACAATCTAATTAGTTAACTAATTGGACCTAACCTTAAAAAAAGTGATTATTTATCTATATTTTGCTAACAAATGTTAAAAATATCAAATGATGTGTTCTTTTCATTTAGCGAGTGCCTAAAACATCAACCTTTTGTAAATAAAGTAAACAATAAACACCTTTTAACCTTTTTTATATAAAGTAAACAATAAACATTGATGTATTTTTTAGTGCATGACTCCTAATCTAGTAAAAAGAGGAATTGAAGGCAAAAAATAATAATCTGTATAGTTAGATATAGAAAGATCAAAATGAATATAACAATAAAATTATACTGTATTTCAGTGATAAACATCCCCATGATTTTAAAGGAAAACACAAAAACTAACTTGTATTTCACAAAAATATATAATACCCATATTGAAAACATTTAAAATTTTAATTTCATTCAAGTAATGTTTTGATGGAGAAAATAATTAAATTAATTTGCTAATAATAGTTGATATCTGCCAAGATCAAAAACCAAAATGCTACGGTAGAAATTAGCTTGCTAATTTTAGCTTCTCTTTAAATACTTTCTATTATATTATTCTAGAGTATCCCTCAATTGAGCTCTATAGGTTTTTTTTAATGATATTTGGGAGACATTTATACTTGTGAATGTCCGCTTAAGCCTCTTTTAAAAATAAAAAAAATTGACTAATGATCTATCATCATCATTAATTCATAATTCGTTTATTGACAACACACACTTAACAAAAGGGAGAAAAAGAAAGGATATTTTGATACAAAACTTGTGACAATAGACACTCACTTGTTGCACTCAAATATCTTTCTACTACCTTATCACACAAAATAAGGATAAGAGGAAAAGGAGTTATTTAAGTTTATTTGTAAATCAAGTACTTTATTTATGTCTTTAAATATAAGAGTAGTTTATTTTATTGAGAAAAAAAAAATCCATCCTCATTACTAAAATGAATAGTGGAAAAAAAGTTATTCTTTTTGAAGAGTATGAATGGGGCCCCACATATGTTGTTACAATTTTTCTAGTAGTTGCTGATAATGGGGCCCACGTAGCTTTTGAATTCAATTTTTTTTTCTTTCCATAAAACATCGTGGATCAGAATCAATGAATTTGTTATTGGATTGGATGATTTATTCCTCAAATTTGGGTAGAATATACTTGAGATTAAAATGGTCGATGAAATATAATATGTTTCGGATTATTATAAATACATGACTGGAACTTGTTCAGGTTTTGCATTGCTAGTTGCTGGAAATTCATACTAGGAGTCGAAGATGGAAGACTCAGAGGTCGTTATTGCAACAAACAAAAAGGATAGCAATTATATACCTGAAGAAATCACGAGCTTGATTATGTCAAAACTACCTCTAAAATCACTGAAACGATTTAATTGTTTGGATAAATCGTTGTTCTATTTATTTAGAACCCAACATTTCAGGAACATCTACCGCAACAATTTTGTGTCTAATAACTATTGCGATTACGATGCTACATTTCTCATGACAAATACCTTCGATTACCATTGCGAGTTTTATTTCCTTTCTGGTGAGAACAGGGTCAAATTAGACTGGCCGCCTCCATTTAAAGATGATGACACTAATATTTTGATTTTGGGTTCTGTTAGTATTAATGGTATTCTTTGTCTCACAAAAAACAGAGTTCGTAACCGATTTGTACTGTGGAACCCAACTACTAATGAATTTAAGAGCATTCATCTCAGCCCTTTTGAGTCTTTATCATCTCATCAGATCAGTAGTTTTAGTGGATTTGGATACGATCATGGTACAAATGACTACAAAGTGGTTAACTTTGTACGTTATTTTGACGTAGAAGACAAAGATGAAGATAAAGATATATCTATTAAAGCATATTGCGAGGTATATTCTCTAAGAAGTAATTGTTGGAGGAAACTTGATGTCTATCTACCAAACCATTATTTTAGGCCAATCCCAGATATCGGGGTGTACATGGATGGATTATATCATTGGTGGATTAAACCTTATATTTCAACTCTTAAAGAGGGTTTGGTGTCATTTGACTTTAGCAAGGAGAAAGTGTTTACAACACCAGGACCTTCGCATTTAGATGGTTGTTTGTATAACTTAGAAGAGAACGATTTTAAACGGATCTATTGTATTAATATCAACTTATACGGGTTCGACTCAATTTACCATATCAATTTTGGGTGAACTTGGTGCGAAGGAATCTTGGACCAAACTCCATGTTGTTAAGTCCTTACCTTCAATTCAATGCCCCATCGGAATTGGAATGAAGAATATAGTCTTCCTTGACCCAAGTGATGATAATAAACTAATATTGGTTGATTTAACTAGTGGGATGACCGAGGAGTATGATGTTGAACAAAATGGATTTGGCTCTCATATAGGAAGATATAAGAAAAGCTTTCTTCCGATGGGAATAATGAATAATTAATCGTTTTTCTTGTTTTTACTCGATAAATATATTATTATGATTGTTATTATTTTTCTTTTATATTCAAAGTGGTTTGTCTGCAAATATAATTATTATTATCAGGTAAGAAGTTAGGCATGATATGAATCATGTTTTATAAATTTTATTTTGAAGGTTTTTTCTCTTTCTACTCATAAATTTGATTTCAAGAATTATCTTTTTACCCTTTATTCAATGACTTCCAATTTTACATAGAAACTATAGTGTAACAAGCCAAATGATTAGAAATCATTTTTTAGAAGTTTTTTAATTAAACAATCATTTTTTAATTCCTATTTTTTTATTATTATAAAAATAAATAATTTTTAATCTATTTGTATATAATTTTATAAAAGTGATTTTTTTAAACTATAAAATTACTATAAAGTCTATAAAAATGTTATCATTAAGTTTCCTATTTTTAAATTATGTGTTATTTTTCTCTCTTCAGAATATAAATATGACCTACTATTTGTAACTTTTTCATTTTTAACTAAAAAATATTTTTTAACAAAATAATTTTTAAAAAATCTAAAATAATCATCATTAAAAAATAATTTTTAGTTTAAAAAAATAATTTTTAGTTTAAAAAAATAGATTTTTTTGGTAAACAAACGCACCCAATAAAACTTAAACTCAAACTTATTTACAATGTCATTTATTCCGTTGAATATTTTAGAAGAACTTACTTTTGTTTTTGAAACAATCATACCATGCGTTTGGAACTTCATAAGATCATATTCAATTTGTGCGTTTATATAAAAACTACTCATTGAAGCTCCCGGCCATTCTGGCTCACTCTTTATTATTACATTCATACCATATGCACCCCGTCTTTTAGCAGAGGCTCTGATACCATTCTAGCCGGGAGCCTCCCATATCATGGGATTAGTCTCAACTGAATCATCAATGCGAGACAACAAGGCGCCAACCACAGGCATAAAAGTCTCAAGCAACATATTATCAATCAAAACCAACGTCCCATAATAGGGAGGACCGTAGCATGGATTGGTGGTCAGATGTTTTCTGATACACAAGATCCTCATTTCAGAGGCAAGTCTAGAGCATACTGGCATCTCTATGGAGGAACTTATGATATGAGCATAATAACTTAGAGCTTTCAGAAAGAAGAGAGAAATTTAGAAAAACATGTTTTCTTAAAAACTCACTGAGGTTTTTTATTTCGATTCCATTCTGAATTACAAAATAAACCTCTTCTCCTTTTATAGCCAAGGAGGAAAACTAAAAGACAAATACATAACTATTTACAATCATGACACCTTTTGACTAAGTGGTAGCCATTATGACGCTTTTTGACTAAGTGGTAGCCATTATGACGCCTTTTGACTAAGTGGTAGCCATTATGACGCCTTTTGACTAAGTGGTCATCATTATGACGCCTTTTGACTAAGTGGTTACATCATACTTTACACCTCATAATAAAAACAAAATTACAACTGTACATATGAAAGGTACGCTTAGTGACTTATTGGTCTACAATTATCGGCTCGTGACTCGGAGACATGTTCAGATCAGACAGATATTCTTCTGAATAATGTTGCCAGGTATCTCCTATTGGGTTTTCTTCAAAATTCATCTTAGTGAATTGTCGTTCAATAATCATCTGAAAATTTTGTTCTTGTTGAGAGGCCTTTCTGGAGCTTTCTCCAACTTCCTGTGAATTGACTGGTTGGAATTGTGGTGGAAAATTCCCATGACTTATGCATGTAGTATCTATTTGAGTATTTTCTCAGTCATGGAGATTAATAAAACTGATATAATCCATTAAATCTTTGGTAACTTTTAAGCTTGGAGGATAATCATCAATAGTTTCCCATAAGTCAGCATAATTTTTGCAAATGAGGATTTTTGTCCTGGGATCTATCTGATATGGCTTGTGCACAATGAAAATTGTCTTGAGTTTGCTAATAGTTTCTGGTGCCATTTTTCTCCCTTTTACTTCTTTTAAGACTGGTTCAATCTGATTTCTCCACCATTCTAAAGGAGAATACCATTCGAGTGCAATCCAAATTAATGACTTGTGATTTTTAGGGTCCATCACGTGTTGACACATTGCTTCAGTTGGGACAAAGATAGGCATAACATATAAAATGGTGGCACACCAAATATACCAAAGATGATCTTCAGTAAACTTTGCATTTGGATTCAACATAAATGGTAAATAAAAAGGTGTATCTGGGAGGAAAGGTGAATGTTCTGGAAATCTTTTTTCCTTTTTTATGATTTTTGTCATAAAATAAAAAAGGTTGTTTCTGGCATATTCTTTGAGTTGGGACAGTGAGCAGGAAGAACTTATTCCAAGAGGAAAATGTTTTATAGAGGCATGGGCTGGTATTGGTTTTACCATGAGGATTAAAGGAAATGTGTGGGTGTTGGTAATAATCTGGACAGGTTTCATTGGCCTGGAAAGTAAATCAAGGATCAAGTTTTGATTTCCTTTGATATGTTTTTTAGTGAAATCATACCTAGAAAACTAGTCTTTGAGACGAAGAGTTTGAGGATCTGGTGGCATTTTATTCTTAAATTCGAGGATCCTTGGAAAAGAAGAATTATCCATCTGAACTTCAAAATGATAACCCCTTAGATGAAAGTTAAACTTTTGAATCCCCAACTTGACAGCCAATGCTTCCTTATAAGTGGTATGATAATGTTTTTCAGCTTCTTTGAATTGTCCACTGGCATGGCCACAATAGTGTTTTACCCCATTGATTTCCTCTATTAAGACTCCTCCCCAATAGTGATCACTAGCATCAGTCTGTAGAATTCTTTTCCCATCTCCTGGAATTTTTAAGGCAGGTGGAGTTTGAGCAATCTTTTTCAAGATTTTGACTGCCTCAGTTTGTTTTGTTCCCCATGGTGGAGGATTATTCCTGAGTAACTGTGCCAATGGACTTGTATATTTGGCAAGCTTGGGTATGAAATCTTTGATATAATTAATTATACCAAGAAATTGTTGTATCTGTTTAACTGTGAGGTTTTCATCTGGAAAATTAAGTAACTCTTGAGCAATATGAGGTTGAGGTTGATATTTTCCTTGGGAGAAGTGCATTCCCAAAAAATCAATCTCAGTTTGGGCTAGTTGGCTCTTCTTTTCTGAAAGCATCATTCCATACTTTTGGGCTAATTGAAAAAATTGGTCCAATAATTGTTGGTGAGTTTTTTCATCTTTTGAGAATAATAGTACATCATCTATATAGATGAGAATACTATTTAAAATGGGCTCAAAAATTCTGGTCATGGCCTTTTGGAATAGTGATGGAGCCACCTTAAGCCCAAATGGTAATACTGTCCATTGATATTGTGCATTAGGAATACAGAATGCCGTTTTGTAACGGTCTTTAGGATCAACCCCTAGTTGCCAAAACCCTGATTTCATGTCAAATTTTGAATAGATTTGAGCATCCTTGATGAAAACATTTAATGAGGAGGCTTTTGGAATGGGAAATTTATCATCCTTGAGAAAATGATTAAGAGGCTTATAATCAATTAATAACCTCTTTTTTCCCCTGATTTTTTCAGATCTTTTTTCAACATAAAATGCTTGACAAGCCCACTCAGACTTAGTAGGTTGTATCAATCCTTGTTTGAGTAACTGATTGCATTCTTCTCTGGCTAATGCAAAGTCTGATGGACTCATTCTTGGATGAGTAGCCTTAGTTGGGTTGATGTCCTCGTTGAGTTTAAATGGAAGTTGGACAAAGAATTCTTCATTCTTTCACAGGGGTTTTGGATGAGAAAAATTCTCGTGACTATCTGCACAAAGTTTGAGCAAATTAGTCTTAATTCTTTCATATCCAATAGGAACCTTTGCGAAAGAATATAACTTTAACATTTCAAAATATGGTTTAAATTCTCTCTTGAATTTAATTCCTCTTGGAAGAATTTGGAGTCTCTCTGCAGCTAAATACACATCCATTCCTACAACGATGTCCTTGTTTGGGAGATTGCTGCCAATAACCTTAGTCCAGACTATGCATTCAGGGAAGAATCTGATTCCTATTTTTTCTTTTGTCATCAGGTCTGTCCTGAAGACTTTTCCATTTGCTGCCACAAAATATGCAGTATGTTTTACCCATGCGTTGGTGGGAAGTATGTTTGGATTCATCATTGTTATTTGTGCACCAGTGTCCATATAAGCTATGGCCTTCTTAGGATGAGAAAACTTTGACGCAAGGACTTGGACTTCAACGCAAGGGAGAGGAGGAGTAGGCAGAGTACTACCTATTTCTTTGAACGAGTAAATAGGGAAGTATTCATCATCTCCTGACTCAGTAAGGGATCCTTCCTCAGTTGAGGAGTCTTGTAATGCAAAAATTGTTTCTTCATCAGCAGCACTTTGTTCTGAGTACGGAGATTCTAGATCACCTTCTCGAGGTTGGAGAGAGTTAATCAATTTTGCCGCTTTGTTGGCTTTATTGGGACAATTTTTTGAAAAATGTCTGTTTTCACCACAAACAAAGCATCTCTGACCTTTTCTTTTTCCTCTAAATTTTTTCCTTTTAAAAAACTTCAAGTTATTTCCGTTCATCGTTCTATTGATGATTCTTGAAGGTCTGATATACTTTTGCTGATGTTTCTTCTTTTTTGAACAGGTGCATTTATTACTTTTACATTTTATTTCCAGGTAAGGTTTTTGACATGCCTTTGTGAACTTGGATTTCTGCTCAACGATCTCTGAGAAATGTTGATGCAGTCTGCACAATTTTTCAAGTGCCTCCAAAGTTATCTGATGAATTTGACCAAGACTCGTGGTTTGGACATCCTTTTGTGTCGTTGCTATCATCCTGTGGATTTCAGGCTGGAGTTCTTGTGGTAGTGAAGACACATAGGTACTTTTGAGACTAGGGTCATTGAACCCGTTAAGGACATAGTACCTCTGTGACATTCTCTGAAAATGTTTTTCAAGGTCTTTTACTTTGAGTGAACAATATTTCATTTCAAAGAATTCTTGCCTGCTCTTCCTATCAAATATTTCCATCTCACCAATGAATT
This sequence comes from Cicer cuneatum, assembly GCA_037974295.1. Classification (NCBI taxonomy): domain Eukaryota; kingdom Viridiplantae; phylum Streptophyta; class Magnoliopsida; order Fabales; family Fabaceae; genus Cicer; species Cicer cuneatum. The sequence continues at coordinate 12,137,793 of JBBPBO010000005.1, read as the reverse complement.
CATTGTGAAGAACACCAAGGATAGCAGCAGTATTTTCTATTATGTGGAATTCATCCTGCTTGAATGTACCAAGATTATGATACCATTCTTTTAATGTTCTTGTCATTTTGCAGCAAAATTCTTCAATGATTTTGTAAGGATCCACGCCTGTCTTCATCAGGTGTGTATCAAGCCATGCACCAAATTCAAGGAGTCTTTTCCTCCAGCGTTTAGGAGGTATATCATCAAGTGTGAACCAGGGACCACTATTTATCTTAGTTTTTTCAGCAGCTGGAGTTTCTTCAAATGACTCTTCATAAAATGACTCTTCTTCTTTTACATTCACCATAAAAAGTCTAGAAATATTCATGTGATTCTTTTCAGATTCTGAATCTGATGAGGAAGATCCTGAGACATCAGTGGTGGATGTATTTTGAGAGGGATAGTTTCCTGATGAGGAATCATCATTACTTTCTGCGGACGATTCTGCAGAGGAGCAATTTCCTTGAGAATACTCCTTGTTTTCTGTGATAGCCATGGCTTGAAAACTCTTTTCCGGAACTTCTTCCTTTTGGGATATTGAAGGAGGCGACTCAGGAACGCCTTGGGAAACAGAGGATGATACACTCATACATGCAATCTTTCCTTTTGATTTATGTGTTGAAGAGGTAGTTGTGAAAGATTTCGGTCTATAAGCAGAAGCTATATATTTGGCATAGTCTGGAGGTGACGACGCATATGAGGAATAAAAAGGAGAGGGTTTTTTGGGTTGCGTGAAATATGTAGGAAAGGTTGGAGGATTAAAAAAGGAATCTTCAGCAGGTTTAGGTTTTTGTTCCTTGAAAGCTTTTAAGAAATCATCAATTTCTTTCACTTGGCCTTGCAGTCTTCTGATTTCTCTTTCCTTGCGATCAAAATCTTTGCCAAAAGCTCTTTCTTCTAGCATATTTCTCAAGTCTCGGTCTAGTTGTGACACTTGAGCCTTGAGGTTTTTATAATGCTTTTGCATCTTTTGGGACAAGACCTTGAGATTTTCATCTGTCTCATCCATCCTTTCTGTGATCTTGCCCATTCTTTTGTCAAGATTTTGGAGAAGATCATTTTGAGCAACCATATTCTCAGACTGCCAATTTAAAACTTCCTCGACTTGGGTTAAAGGTTTAAGTTTCCCTTGGGACTGGACTTCATTTGGTTGTATGAATGGTTTAGATGATCTGTTTGTGATGGGGTCTACTTTTCGTTCCAAAACTGGAAAATGTTAGTCATATTGTGAAGTTGAAGCTGTGAACATAAAACACGGAATTGGTTCTGTATTTTTTGGAAGGTCTACTGGCTTACAATAGTTAGTGGGAGACCACGTAACGAGTAGAAGGTTTTCTTTTATGAGGATCTTAAGGGCTTCTTCATAGAATGGAAGAGGATGAGCCTTTTTATGATTCCTACCCATGGACCATTATCAGGATCATATCTCCTTTGTGGTGGAGGAGATGGTTTACATGCTCCTTTTTTCTTTCTCTTGGGAATTATGATATCTCTGTCGATATCATCATCATGCATCCAGCAATCACATTCAGGGTCACACATGTTGGGATCTACATCCCAGATAAAGTGTCCATCTATTCTGTCAGTATAGATGGGTTCTCCTTTTGCTGTGACAACATGAATTGGACACCAATCTTCTTTGAGTATTGGCTGGATCATCATGGTTTGAAAAATAGGAGTTGAACTTGGTCCTTCTTCTGGTTTCTTAAAGATGGTTTTGACAGACCTATCAACAGATCTCCTGAAGGTGGCTTCTTGAGATTGTATCGGTCTTCTGTCATGATGGATTTTCTCATAGTTTGTTATCCATTCTAGAGGAATCAGTTGGGTTAACTCTTCTCTTAAGATCCTTCTTGGGATTTGGACGATCGAGGGTATGTCTTCTTCTCTGTTGGTGACAACCAACAATGAATCAGAAGAGCATCCCAAAAGGGGTAAATCTATTGAGTGATTCTGGAGGCGGTATATTATTTTATGGTGCAGGGTGGCAGACAAGGCTTCTAGAACCTGGTCAGATCTAGTGATTTGTACTTGGACTTTTAATCGTGTGGAGAGAGTGATATCATTGAGGCTTACGTTGTAATTTGGGAAGATGGTAAGTACTACACTTCCAGCATGGAGTGAAGTCAATACGGTCCCGATTACAGCATTCTCATAATGAAGATAGCTTGAGTTAAGGAGAGCTATCTTGCAAAACACAGGCTGATTTTTCCTTCCATGAAGAGAAAGGATCAACCTCACAGCTCCAAAGTGTAAAGCTGTGTATCCTTCAGATTTCCAGTGATTTATGAGACTCTGAGGAATATCTAAATCAACATATTGTTCTTGGTTTGTTGCTTTAAGGCTGCACTGGTAAAGTCTAGATGACTGTACATATTCTTTCATGTGAGGCCGATTTGTCGAAATTAAGTTTCTGATTGATCTGGTAAATGATCTTTGTCTTTTGAAGATGTTGTAAGGGCTTAAGAGGGGAGGTACAGTTTCAGTAATTTGGGCATCATCTGGAACATATGAATATTCTACAAGGTTTTCTATTTTATGGGAATCAGTCTTTTTACATGATCTGGGAAGGGATAAAGCTGAGGTGAGAGTGATGGGTTGAGATGATGTTGAGTCTGGTGTATCCATAAACTTGTGGTTTCTTCCTTACTCACTCTTTATTATTACATTCATACCATATGCACCCCCTCTTTTAGCAGAAGCTCTGATACCATTCTGGCCGGGAGCCTCCCATATCATGGGATTAGTCTCAACTGAATCATCAATGCGAGACAACAAGGCGCCAACCATAGGCATAAAAGTCTCAACATTGATAAAAGTCTCAACGTTGCATCAATACATACATTGAGACGCAGCAATAATCAATAAAATCTGAATCCAAACATATGCATAATCTTTTTAAAAAAATTTATACCATTAAAATAAATAATTTAAGATATCTTTAAATTAACAAATTGATAATTTTATAGGTCTTAATTGATACTATCTTGGCATGTGCATGTGGTGACCGTTTGAATTTGGTGAAGGATGCTTAAAAGACTTCTCTTGCATTCTCTATAATGAGTAGCTCTTGAAAAATAAAGGTCACATTGTTTTGTCTTTGCAGGCTCAAGACTGTTCTTTTTTTTTTTTTAAATGGAAAATAAATATATTATAAAATAAGGTCAGAGAAATATACTTAGTATAAGGAATAGTACCCTAAACATAACAAAAAATAAAAGACATAAGAAAAAAGATAAAAACAAACAAACCAACAACAAAATTCAAATACTCTTGAAGTTCAAATCCAAAAAAACAGCAAAGTCAACTAAAAAAAATTATAAAATTAAATTTTGTACCCTCAATTTAATTGTACTATTTCATTTTCATTTATTTCATGGTAAAATAAATGCTCCATATCGTACTATTCACCAAAATTTTTGTAAAAAATTTTCTCCAAAATTTATGTAAAAAATTTTCTCCAAAAATTTTGTATACAAATTAATATTACTGGAAATTTTATTTTCAAAAGATCTAGTATACAATTATTTTTTTTAGATTGTCAAAAGATTTTCGATTTTTGAAAAATCACAATTTACGGTAGTGTTAATTTGTATATCGAAAATTTCGTTTTCGTCAAAAAAAATTTCGGTAGTTATTTACTTCCCACGGAAAATTAAGTTTTAATATTTTAGGTAGTTAATTTTATTATACATGAAATTTCAAACTTTGAAATTTTTAGTACATAATTTTTTTTTTTTGAAGTATGGATGGAAAAAACACAATTATTTATAGATTTGATTGAAATATTCACCACTAGTTAAACTTTTGAGTTACGAGAAGCTTTCATATCATGAGCAAGAAAGATTGCCCGACTAAATCGGATAGTTGTTATCATTACTCGTTTTGACATAGAGACTCAAAAGAGATGAAGGAAGTCAAAATTTATTATCGATTGTGATAAAGGTGAAAAATATAATTCAAATAAAAGTAACTCAGGGACTTCAATTAAAATGTGTGGTTGTCCGTTTAAACTTAGATCAAGACAATTGAAGAATGGTGAGGGATGAATTATTAGTTTAATGTTTGGACTTCACAACCATGAGTTAATGACTACTTTTGACAATAATGCATTTGTGGGACGCTTAAAAGAAGAAGATAAAAAATATATATTGATGAGCTAACAAATTATCATGTTGCACTGAGATACATCTTGGCATCTTTGAGAGATCGAGATAAGAAGAACATGACTAATATCTCTCAAATTTATAAGCGACGAACTACATACTTGGAGAATTTGGAAGGACCAAAAACAGATATGCAACATCTGTTGAAGTTACTTGAAACTGAGAAGTATTATTGTTGTAGTAGCACCCATGAAGACTCCAACGTTGTGAAGGGCATTTTCCCTCTTGATTGATCATGGATAGCACCTACAAAACCAACAAGTATAGGTTACTAATGTTTGAAATTGTTGGCGTAACTTCAATTGGGTTGACATTCAACATTGCATTTTCTTATATGAACTATGAGCGTCAATAAAACTTTTGTTGGTAATTGGAGAAGTTAAAAGGTTTGTTTGTTTCAAATACCTCATTTCCTCATGCGATCGTGACTGACAGAGAACTTGCTTTGATAAATGCAATTGAAGTTGTATTTTCATCTTCAACAATTTTACATTGTCAACTTCATATCAACAAAAATGTTAGAACCAAATGCAAACAATATATATTATAAAAGGACATGCAAAAACCTATTCTAGATTTGTAGAGGAAAATTGTTTATTATTATGAAGAGAAAGAGTACGAGGAACGTTTACAAAGGTTTGAGCAAGAATGTGTCGATAGCCTTCTCGCCCCCTTTTCCTCCGTTCGAAATAGTGAGTTTTTTCCTTCCATGGGAATCAAACCCGATACATGGGGATAAGTATTGTCGTCCATTCATTCTCACTACCAATTGATCAACCATTTCCCTCCTTTTTCTCTCTCTCGGCAACACCAACCCCTCCCCCATTTTTTTTTCTATTCTTTTTTCCTTGCTTCTTCTCACCTCACATTACAAATTTGCACACATAAACCCTCAACTCTTAAAAATGAATTTAACATCTCCAAAAGCATTACTTCTCATACTCCTACAAATGCTCTTAGTTAGGACTTTGGGGTTAGAGTTAGTGAGTTAAGGAAGAAGAAGAGTACCCATTCTTTGAAATTGTTTATTGAGACTCTTTGAGTTAAATATACAACTCTAATGCTAAGAATGAATCTCTAGAAAAATCTAGCTTTGTTTAAAAAATTTATTTTGGTGCTTAGAGTAGATTTAAAGAACTTTTTAAATGGTTTTCTAGAGTTAGCTAAACTTTAGAATAGTTTTTCTAAAGTCTTGAAAATATTTTTGATACTCAGATTTGTTAGCTGAGGTATTGTCTGCTACTCTAAGAGTTGTTAGAGATAAACTTAGTCGATTCTTTATAGTTGTGAGTAGACGATAATCATTCACATATTTTTATTATGCTATAATTATTATTTTACTCTTTTTCTATGTTAAAGTATTTATTTAAAAATTGGAGAAACACAACCTTTGAATTTATCTCGATTTCATCCTTTATTTACTTTCATGGTCTTTGTTATATAATACATTTGTAGTTTGATTTATTTATGAGTTATAAAGCATTTAAATATCAAATTGATGTACAGTTAAATATATTTTCTATGAGTTACGATGAAATGAGAAATGATTTTTAACTATGTGTTTTGAAAATTGTTGTTATAATTATGAAATCAATAACGGCAGTAGGTGCACCTAGTTACATCGTTTTGATTGGATTAAGTTAACCGTTAGATGGAGCCGCCCCTATTAGAGATGTCATCCTTAGGATGAGAGAGATATCAACGAGATGTACGCTCCCTAATTGATGTGTTATGATGCATTGTGGGATTGAGAGGAGACAACTATCCATTAGATGGAGCCACCCCTAAGAGAAATGTCACCCTTAGGAGCAGAGGACTATCAATGAAATGAAGCTGCCTCTTGATTCCCAAAAATTTATGTTTTTACTTGTTTGATTTTCTATGATATTTTAATGTTGCTCATTTTGATTTCACTTCCGTACGAATTGGATTTTAATTATTTCTAACGGCTAAATTATAAGTCTAATAATTTTACCATGTGTATACTTTACTTGAGAATTATCTATATTTCAGGCAGTATTGTTTAATATAATTGACACAAGATTGTAAAACAATTATTCGTGCCTTTTTGTGTTTCCCTTCTAGTTGGTGGTGATTGTTGTCTCCTCACTAAGTTTTTGTGACTTACTCCTTCACGTTGTTTTTTTTCTTCTTCAGATTCACATGCATCTGAGTAGTAAGTTATTAGTAGATTCAAGTTTCAATCATTTTTTGGTAAGTCTCTTTGATCGAGGCCCTTTTGTAAAGTATATTGAGTCGTGATGTATTTTACAGCTATTTTGAGTCTAGAAAATCTTTTGGGAAATGTATTAAATATCTAGCTTTTGCTCTTTGAAGTATGACTGAGTTAAAAGTATAAAACAATAATTTTATAAATTTAGAAACGTTGAAGTTACAAAGGATACTCTGTCGAAATCTCGAGAAAACTTATATATATATATATATATTGAAATGGTTATTTAGAACTATTTAATTGCTTGATTGTTAAGTTAGTTGATAGACTTGCCAGACTAGGAGTATAGCTTGTGCACCGGTCACGACGTTCAGTTTTCGGGTCGTGAGAGTTAACTCCTCACAAGAAAATATTTGTTGAAGCATGAACCAATTGAGTGTTGCATCTAGGAAATACTACGACCAATAGGTATGTCATTAAAATTTTCATTTAGTTTTATATTTATACATGTTTAGGATTAAAGATGTGTGATTAATATATTTGTTAATGATATAATACAAAACCTTATTTATGTTTGAATGTTAGGGTTAAGTCTGCTCATTGGTCATTGAAGAGATTTTTGGAACACAAGAAATGAGATTTCTGTAAGGAACAATTACTCACCAGAGGCACAATTACTGGACCAGAGGCAAGAACAATCAGAGACATGATTTGTTGACCAAAAGCAAGAACCAGAATCAGCTTCACTTGACCATAGGCATAGAGCAACCAGAGGCATAATTACTGGACCAGAGACAAGTGTAATTGACCAGAGGCTGCCACCAAAGCAAATTTGCTGGACTAGAGGCAACCACCAGAATCAAGCTTTTTCTGGGCATTGACTTTTGTCATGTTGTTGACTTTCACCATAGGCAACTGATCAGATGCATTTTGACCAGATGCTTGATTGCTTCACCAGAGGCAAACTGTCCCAAAATCTGTTTTGCTTGATCAGAGGCAAACTTTCCCAAAGTCTATTCACCAGCAGCAGACTTTCCCAAAGTCTGTTTTACTTCATCAAAGATGGACTTCAACAGATGTATTGAGAGCAGAACTGAATCAAAATCAGATGCAGAGTTGGCAAACCCTTCTTGTACCATTAGAGGCAGAGACAATCTAATGCTTTTTATCATTAGAGCCAGTGTTTCATAGGCGCTTTTTCACCAGTTTTGAATGCGGAATTTTCCATGTCTTTTTAACCAATCACCAGAGGATATATTCTAATATCCTACATATTAATTGTGGTCTTGGAACTACACACTTATGTGAAACATTAGTGTATAAATTTTTTTTCCACAAACTGATTTTGTTATCATCAAAACAAATAGGATCTTTTGTACTTTAAACAAGTTTTGATCTCACATGTTCGTATCCACACATGTATTGAATCAATTTTTTAATCTCTATCTATTATTGAATATGTTTAAATTGCTGATCAAAATATCTACATTAAAACTTTCTGATTCCACATTAAAATAAATAATAAATAATTGCATTTTCACAATATCAACATTAAAACTTACTCAATAAAATATACAAAATATCACTTCTAACCGCGCAACGCGTGAATCTAAATCTAATTTTAATCTAATTTATGAGTCACTCACGAACACACATTAGATAAAAATATGAATCAAAATATTTTTATCATTAAATCACAAAAGTTTGTTATCTTTAAAACATTATTAAGGAATTTTTTCTCAACAAGAGCAACAATCAAAGAGAGAAACCGACAGAGAGAAGAACTAAACCAAACAAATCGACAAGCAATCAAACAGACGAACCAATAAAAAGAGGATCAACCAAACAAAAGAACTAATAGAGAAATGAGCAACCAAACAAAATAATCAATAGAGAGAGGAGCAACAACCATATCAAACAACCAATCAATCAAACAAACAATAAGAGAAATCAAGAGAGAGCCATCGAAGAGAGCGAATCCAAACCAATGAGAAATCAACCACCATCGAAAATGTGTAGAACATAGAGAAGCAGATTTACTATAAGTATCCGGTCTATATATACGCAATCTACCAGTGGGAAATGTATTACATTGCAATACTAAGGGTGAGCTCTGATCCCTTCCCGCGCAGTCTAGAAGGTCTCCGACCAGCTTCTGATCTGGTACGCACGAACCAATTCGCGGTTCGCTGGCCATGTTAGCGAATTATGTTAAATTGCATTCTCTGGTGGTAGAGGCTCTGAATTGTTGTCCCTTAATTTCACAATGACCAGGGGTTGGGGTTGTGACAAACCTTTGAAGATTCTAGAAGCCAATTCCAAATTCATGTGTATAGTACCAACAGTAAATTCTTTTGGCAGCTCCAAGTTATAAAAGCAGTAACGGTGCACATCAGTAAGTAACTGTGAATGCCTTCCAGAGTTTAAATGTAACAAAATGGGTAAACTTATCATTATCCTATAAATAACTTCATCACCTTGTTTCAATGCCCAATCCATTCCCATGTCTGGTTTATCTAAAAAGATACGTTTTAAGAAACTGGCCACAAAATCATACACACTGTCCAAATCTGGTTTAGCCTTCAAACTCAGATTTGTCACTGCTTCCAGTAGAGCGACTAGGCTTGTGTACTTGATACAATAGTCCATCATATGTTTTTAATTTAGTTTTTCTTGCTACAACTTCTTAACATGTTAAAAGTTGACACTTTGATAGAACCCGAAAAAGTACAGGTGACATCACTTTAGGCATATGGAATAAGTAGAATTTTCAGCCAGTTTTTCCATTTCTTTGGACTCTCCTAATGTAAAAATGGCCCTCAAGACTATAAATGACAAGAGACCGTACTCTCTAAATCTCTTCTCTTATTTATAGGCTTATTTGGCTCTCCAACTAACTCCCTAGTGTATCTATCAAACAACTTCTCGTTCCACTGAATTCAGTAATGTACTTTGCAGCAAAAAAACAGAATATAGCATCCTCCAATACCTAAAACATATAAATTCATTTTCACGAGCAAATATAATAAACTTATACACAGATGTCACAGCTCAATTCAGCAGAATCGATCATCCTAAGGCTTCAAAAATTTAACAGTTTGTTTGAAAATTTCATTTACTTTGTTAGTAAAAGAATCAGATAATTGTTTTGCGTGTGGCCTGAGACCCGCAGCCTTGCACTTTTTTTTGCCAAAAAGAGTATCCAGCTCTTTCAAAGTACAGATTTGTCTTTTGAAAATTAGTTTGATCATAAATAAATCTGCAAAGTAACCATCCAAATAATATGATATATCATTTGGAGCAGTAGAAAAAAAATCTGAACAGAACAAAAGTGAAACATCCAAACAACTTTCACGCTGACTTTCACACTGCCTTCTTACAGAGTATTATATCAGTATAACAAGTAATCATTGAACAATGATTCAATCTAGAGAGTATGAAAAGAGAAGGGATGGTATGACATATATTAAGTAATTTAATTCATCACTAAGAATAAAAATTAATCAACCTTTTTTCTATAAGTATAAGTATGAGACTCTCACATCATATATACTCACACCACCATTATCACCAATAAGAACCGTCTCCGGACTATATCGTCAAGAAAACTTTCGATACATAGATTCAATACTAGGATCTACTCCCACTCACCCATCAAGTCAAACCATAACTCTGATACCATTTGTTGCAGAGTCCAAAGAACGTCGAGGGGAACAATGAGTTAAACGTTCAGAATCCTTAAGAGACTTTGAGGAAAATGTTATTTAATTAGTGTGATTGTTGAGGAAAATGTTATTTAATTAGTGGGATTGTTGGTATAACTCATCGAATATAATTTGATCTTTTAAATATATACAAGTGACACTTGAAGAATAACTTTTGTTAGATTTTATATATTAACTTAATAACTGATTGTGTACATTAAATTTCAATATTCTCTCTATCAAAATTCATAGTTCTTATTAAATAGATTAAATATATAAATTTTCATAAATTTTTAAAAATATTTAATACATTATTAAATAACTTCAATTTAATGTATATTATATTTTTAAATAAAGAACTTTAGTAAAAAAATTATTAAAAGATCTTATAACTAATTGTATATAATTTCTATAATTTTTGTTGTACGTATGATTATTAACATATTATAAAAATATTAAATCGTTAGATTTGTGAAATTTAATATATTTAATGAGTTATTGAATGAAATAATTTTAATAAAAGTTACTCTTGAACTAAATTTGTTGCAACGTCGTGTGTGTGTTATACACGGGTACACACTTGATTGAGAATGTGAGAACGCGTTCCCCCAACCTGAGGCCTTGAACAAATGTTGGATGGATGAAATGAAAAAGCCAGTTGTCTATTAGAAAAAAGAAGGATAACTTATCATTTTATTTTAGGTCTTAATTGTATAAAATGTATTCATTTTAGTTTCGGACATAGTTACAAAATAGTTCTTGAGATATATAATTTACAATCATAAAAGTTCATAAAAGATATTATTTATCATCAAAATTATTTATTATTATTATTATTATTATTATTATTATTATATTTTTAAGGATTAAGTTTACTGACATTTTGAATGACAGTGTCTTATACTTTCAATGACTAAAATGATGGTTTATCCAAAAAAGAAGTACAACAGAAAGTTGTCATTCGTTTGCATTGGGAGTAGGAGTATGGAATGTATGTTACTTCATTTGTCTCACAATAAGTATCACTTTAGCAAAACAAATTGTCTCTAAATGAATGTCATTCATAATTTATAATTCAACTTTAATAATTTTTTCCTATACTACCCTTTAATGATTATTATATACACTATTTTTAAATCATTATTATATTTTGAATTGATAATAGTAAAAAACTCATCAATGATTAAGATAGACAATTTAATAAAATAATTCTTTTTTTTCTTCTAATTATTATATTTTTTAATACGTATACCAAAACTTTAAACGACACCAATTATAAAATAGAAGAAGTAAAGTCAAATTATTTGAAAGATTAAACCAAATTTATGAGAGTTTGGAATTGGAGAGAAAGTGTGTTTATGGCTTTAATAAGGATAAAAAAATTGTCAAGAAAAGGGAAAGGATCTCCGCACATTGTATTGAGATTTCTTTTTATTAGACTAAAATCCTCTCATTTGTAGATCACAAAAATGTCTAGGAAGAAGAAGATTCTACAGGGTTTTAGATGATTTTAATGAAATATTATGTAAAAAAAAAGCAAATTTACTAAGTAATTGAATTCAAATTAAAGGACACTATAAGAGGAAGTTGATATATCACTCAAATCTTGTATATATTAACCTTACAAACAAGGCCTAGATATTAATCTACTTAAAATTAATAAATAAATAGCTAGCTCTATATAGTAATAACAATGATTAAGGAGTGAATTGAGGTATTAGACTTGAGTAAGATGCCTACAAGTAGGACAAGAAGAATGAGAAAGCAACCATTTATCAATACAAACCACATGAAAATGATGATTGCATTTTGGGAGGAATCTTATTTGTTCTCCATTAGTGAATTCAGTCAAACAAATGACACAACTAGAAGCTGAAGAAGGAGAACCCGAGTGACTATATGTTGAAGTTGGCAAAGCTACAATTTCTTTCTTTTTGATTCCAGTATTCAACCTTCTAGAAGCAATCCATTGCATAGGCTCAGTGAGTACACGACCAACGCATTGAAATGCACATTGTAACATAGTGTTGAGACCAAGTGCACAAACAAAGGCACATAGAATAGCTGCCACAAGAACCATCCAATCAAAACCACCAACTTGTTCATGATGTTGGTGGTTATCACATGGTGTTGGAGATTGAGATTGAGAATGAGATTCAGCCATATGGAGATGGAAAAGTAATTAATAATGAGGGAATTTGGTACATATAAAGAAGAAAGTGGGAATCATAGAGAAGGCGACACATATTTAGGTACATGAAAATAACACTAAAACACAAAGGAAAGTTTGAGTGCTTAAATACATATTGTGGAGAAATTAATTGAAGGCATATGCGGATGTGAGAGAGATGCTTACTTGATAATCCACTTCTTTTTTTTTCCTTTTTGTATTTGCGCTTCTAAGGAATCAAAAAGCAAGTGATATGTATATCTTTCAATTTTGATATCCCACTATGTTCCATCCAATCATTTGGATTTTGTTAGTTCAAGCTTAAATAAAATAATTTTATAGTATAATATTATTATATATATGAATTATTTTACATGTAACTGGTTCAGCTGCAAAAGATTCAGACTATTTAATTATAAACAAGTGATTAGAGGTTCAATTTTAACTCTTATATAAAGAAAATATAATCGATTAAGAGGGAAAAATTCACCTTATATATCTAATTCTAATATGTTTCTTGGTAGAGATTAGTTAATGCTAAACAGTTATAATGGATACTTTTTTTGGTTGTTGATATTCAGGACATATAACAACATGATTATAAAAAATATATAAATTACTTTTATTTTTATTTTTTTTAAAAAGACTATGTTATGAAATTTTCTTTTAAGATTTTTGTAATCCTTGTGTAGTTATTATATCTTTTCAAACTTCCTTTTTAAAAATAAATTTTTTTACAAAAGAAAAGTTATAGTATCAAGGAGACTTAACTGTAGTCAAAGTTATTCACAATATGACAATTAAGGTTTTGAATCTATATTGGTCTTTATATTTAAGCTCTAATTGATTGCGAAAAGAAAATGCATGAAAAGTAAGAAAAAAACAAAGTGAATGTAAAATGAAATGATTTTATAGTTTTTTATATGAGTGAATGACAATAAAAGAAATTTAAAAGTTTGCCCAATCATAGAGAGGAAATGCATTTTAATTAATGTGCTTCACTTGAAAGCGTTTTCATTCCTTGACCCTAATTGTGGAAAGAGATACAATCCAACACTTAATATTCTTCCACATTTTTTGTTTCTTGTGTATTCATATCTTGTCCTAGCGAATACTTGTTGTACAGCGCAAGTAAAGATTTTTTCTATTTTTCGAAAGAAATTGATAGTTTTATTTGAAATAAAAATATATCATTTGTGTGGGCACAAAATACCGAATTGTAACTAATTTATTAACTTTTTGGTATTTTTCAAAACATAATGTTTATACTTTATCAATTTGTGTTGGTAGACTGAGTATATTTTTCTTATATAATCTTCAATTTTTCTGAAAATTGATTTGTATATTTTTTATATTTGTAACGAATATTCTTTTGAAATGGATTTTTTTTTTGGACTCTCAATTTTATTTATTTTTGTATGCTTATTTTAAAATGATAAAATATATGTATTGACACTCGTACCATACTCTTTAGTATTATTTTTTCCTTCTTTATTTTATTACGAGTGAAATTAATGGTTTTTTTATAATGTTAATAAAATATTATTTGTGAATTTGAGTTTATTTATTGTTGTAATCGAACACAACTTTTTTACTTTTTAAAATTTTTATTATTTTATATTATAAATTAAATGATTCAAATTTTTTTAGTTAAATTATATTTAAAAAAATTCACGTATGGGTATTTTTGATTTTTATTTTATTTTAAAATCTCTACGTTCACTTACCTATGCATCTTTTCTTTCAAATTATAAAATTAGTGAAATGAACGCTAACCTCTTGAACTATGAAGGGCTTTGATGCGATTGGAACTCGAAATGATTGAATCCACTAACAAGTTATCTCTTTCTTTTGCCTTCCACTTCCTAGTTATAATGGTATGGTGCGGCGTGGGGTTGAATCATGCATTGTGAAAGTTAAGGGTGCTTTTGATACCTACAATAAAATAAATTTAATTATAATATAAAATTGGATAAAAATAGAATAAATATTTTCATATTTTTTATATATATATATATATATATGTGATAACAAAAAAATAATAATATTTAATTTTATCATATATTTAATACACATTTTATTATTACATGATATAATAAATTATATTTAAATCATAAAATTATCATTATAAACAATTATATAATTTAAAAAAAAATTAACTTATTATTTTTAAATATTATAAATTAACAAAAAATACTAAAAAATTAAATAAGTAATGAAATAGTTTTATATTTAATACTATCTATTGATATTATTCAATAAATAATTTATATATTTTTAAAAGAAATTATGAATAATCAAATAATTCTATTTTATTTGTTAGATAATCTAAATAAAGATATGATATAAATTATATGTAAATGAAAAAACTACCTTTGAAATAAATTATATTTATTTTAAAATTTTAATTAATTTTAAAATTTTAATTAATTTTAAAATTTTAATTAATTTTGAAATTTTAATTAATTTTGAAATTTTAATTAATTTTAAAATTTTAATTAATTTTAAATTTTTTATAAATTTGAATACTAATTTATTAAGTTATATAAAAAGACACGGATACCTTTGTGATCAAATCATAAATATTTTTTAAATTAATTATTAACATTTCATTTTTATATTTAATATCAAATTCTATTAATTTTTTATATTTATACTTATATTTTATTAGATTTAAATTTTTATATTTTAGATTATATTTTAGAATTTTTATTTTAATTATATTTTATTATATTTCAATTTTATATTTTAATTTATATTTTATAAAGATAATAGAATAAATTATTATTCTTATCATATTCGCACTGATTTCTAACTCAAATTATATTCAGATATAGATTTTAACTAAAAATACAAAATATAATTCTTATTATGTAATGTTGGTTTATAAGTTTTAAGTGTTTTTGATTTTTCATTCTATCTCACATCATAGTTATATAGTTATTTGACCGGGGATATGTTCACCCATTGTAGCAAGTCTCTTGGTGCATTTCAACATATTTTTCCCTCTCTAAATTATTATTTTATACTATTAACTTAGATATTTTAAGTTTGTTCATATATTTATTATTATTTGTTTAAATAACTTTAAATTATATTATTATTAATTGATGTAATTTTTTATCAATTTGAATAAATAAATATTATTTTTGATCAAAAATAATTATAAACCGAAAGAAGATTGATCAACTAAAATATTAGGATAATTCCCATTTTATGAAGTTTTGGAAGTTCGTGGAAAATCACAACTCCTCCCTAATGTATCCATATCTATTGTGGGGAATTTATAATAAATCTTTTCCTACTAGAGAAGATTTCAATAACAAAGTCATTCTCAACTTCTTCCTTTGTCCTAGATGTGGTTTGAAATTGAAAATTCTTGATTGTATTTTTAAAGGGTGTTTATGGGCTAGCCAGGTTTGGTTCAAATCTCTAATTGGAACAAAATTTGAGGAGATCAAGTCAAGCTTCATTAATTGGCTTGAATGTGCTATGTTATACTCTTCTTATCAAGACACAAAAATCATATATTCATAGCTACATAGCTACTGTGCTCCGCAGTATTTGGTTTGCGAGAAACAAAATTTGTTTAAAAGATAAACAAGTGCATGTCATTTCGTCGATTAACAAGGGCATCGTCGATTAACAAGGGCATACTTGTTTGGAGAGCTACCATGCATAGTTGGATTGTTCCTCCAAATCAAAGTTGTCTTATTTTTTGGCTCAGACTTCAAACCCTAATCTCACTAATGAAGTGTGTTAGATCCTGCATCATCTAGACATCTTCAAAATTAATGTTAATGCACCAACTCATGAGAACAAGCGAGGTTTCAATTGTGTCATCAAATACTCTTTTGAGACCATAATAGTTGCAATTTCATGGAGAAAAAAAAGATCGCTTACCAAATCATTTGGTGGCTAAGTAATTAGAGCTACTCTTGGTCTTCAGTTCACAAACAAGATATGTTACCGCATGTACATTCTCGAAGTAGACAACAAAAGTATTCTTGTGACTTTGACTAAGAAAAAACTCTTTCATGGTTCCTTTCTACGTTTTAAAAGAAGAGAACGAATCATATTTAGCTTTGATTTTTTTTTTGTCTAATTTTTTTATTTATATATTTTATAATATGGGGTATTATTAATTTATATATAATATGATGTCTTTCAACACACAAAAATAATAATAGTTCAATATTGTATCTATTTTTTATTTAAGTTTATTATTTTATTTTATTATAACAATTAAGTCATTTATCTTTAAAAATGTTACTCTTTTTAAATATTATAATTTAAAAATGAGTGAGGTGACAAATATACCTATAATTGACATTAATAATTTATTTTTTAAATAATTTTTGTAATAAAAATACATAATTCCTAAATTAAATTTTTAAGTTTCTTGAAATCCCGAAAAAATTCACCATCTTTATCATCTTCTGCATCCTCTTTTTCTAAATACCCAACATTTAAATTCAAAAATACCCAACATTCCATAAATTGATAGTGTTATGCTGAAACACTCAACATTCAAACCACTAAATTAAAGATGGAAGAACACTACACATTTACTATCTCGTATTTGAATATAAAAAATGTCAGATTTGATTCAAACACATATCTCATATTCTTTCATATTTCGATAGCAAATAAATATGTAATCAGAGAAGAAACATAGAGAAAGAAAATAAAGAAGAGTAAAAAGGGAAGAAAACGGAGAGTAAAAAAATAGCAAATAATGAGGAAATAATACATAAGATATGAGAATATGAAGAAGAAATGGGAAAGAGACTAATCGATTTTGATTTTTGCCATGCCTTATGTGAATGAGTGATGAGAGACAAAGTGTCTCAGAAACATTTCTTTTTAAATTCAAGTGGGGGATTGTTGGAATATGGAGTATATTAGTGTGTGAATTTAAAAATTTGTTGAAGTCTCGTATTAAAAAATTATTCTTTATTTTTAACTCTATAAATACTTAAGTCCAACATTAAATACTAAATATATGTGGGTTTGCTTTCATCACTATATAAAGAGTGTCAAACTCTAGCTCGATGTATTTCTGAGTCATTTCTGTTAAAATGCTTAGAACAATGATCCCAATGTTGGAATGGGAAAAACTTGTTTATTAATTAAGCTGGAGCTTTTAAATAGCCAAAAATACAAAAACAGAAGTATCAGACGAAGCAGTACAGTGCAACAAATGAAACATAAGCAAACAGACTTACCAGAAGCAAAAAACGTGGCCAGAAGCATAATTGCGCGCCTGCTTACTCGGTCTCCTAACAACATAATTAAAAACTAATTACTCTATCCTATTATTTGCCACATTTATTATCCAACTAAAAGACTAAATCAACTATTAAATTGCTAATCAATCTGACAATTACTCCCTAAACTGGACATGCGAACTGGACATACAGCCTAACAATCGCTCCCCTAAACTGAACATGTCAGAGGCATTTCAGTTTACTTCTTCAACTGACTTCATTCCAAGTGCTTTTCTGAGTTTCTCAAACACTTCCAGCTTCATGGGTTTAGTCATAATGTCAGCCAACTGCTCACTTGTACCACAATATTCCATGTCAATTATTTCATCCTTCGTGAAATTCCTTAGAAAATGAAACCTGACATCAATGTGCTTACTCCTACCATGGAAAACTGGATTCTTTGCAAGTTTTATTGTAGAAGAGTTATCACATAGTATCTTGACACTTCTACTCTGAGTGCCTCCAATCTGTTTAAGTATTTGTTGCAACCAAATGCACTGACATGCACAAGAAGCAGCTGCCACATATTCTGCTTCTGTGGTTGAAAGTGTCACAACTGGCTGCTTCTTTGATGACCAAGCTACTGCTCCTCCACTTAGCATGAAAACATAACCAGACGTGCTTTTTCGATCATCCAAATCCCCTGCATAGTCGATGTCCGTGTAGGCAAGCAACTCATCTTTACATCCCCTTTTGTAGAACACACCAAGCTCAGTAGTAGCACTGATGTATCTTAGAATTCTCTTGGCTGCCATCATGTGAGACTCCATAGGGTTGACCATAAAACGACTTATTAGACAGACACTATAAGCTAAATCAGGTCTTGTGACTGTCATGTACATCAGACTTCCCACCATTTGCTTGAATAAGGTTGCATCTACCTTCTTACCATGTTCTTGTTTTGTTAGTCTATTACTTCCTGGAACCATGGGATTCTTAACTCCATTGCAACTTTCCAGACCAAACCTTTTTAGAACTTCTTCAGCATACTTCTTATGACCAATGTGAATGCCATTGAAGTTCTGCCATATTTCAACTCCCAGAAAATACTTCATCTTGCCCAGATCAGTCATTTCAAACTCCTTTTTCATAGACTTTTTGAACTCATTCACCATAACTGTATCGTTGCTAGTAAAAATGAGATCATCAACATAGAGACTTACAATTGGGATCTTGTTCTTCTCTTCTCTTTTGATGAACAAGATGTGCTCATAGCTGCTTTTCTCAAACCCTTCCTTAATGAAGTAGCTTTCAATTTTGCTAAACCACGCTCTTGGTGCCTGCTTTAGACCATAGAGTGCTTTCTTTAATCTGTATACTTTCTTCTCTGCCCCACTGACCACATACCCTGGAGGTTGAGCAATGTAAACATCCTCATTCAGCTCACCATGAAGAAAGGCACTTTTGACATCAAGCTGAAAGATTGTCCATCCATTTCTTGCTGCCAAGGTTATCACTGTTCGAATAGTATCCCACCTAGCAACTGGAGCAAAAACTTCATTATAGTCTACTCCTTTCTCTTGTGCATATCCCTTAGCCACAAGACGAGCTTTACACTTATCTACTTCACCCTTCTCATTTAATTTGGTTTTATAGATCCATTTTACACCAATTACTTTGGCCTCCTTTGGTTCATCAACAAGCTCCCAGGTTTCATTCTTTACAATAGCATTGAACTCCATATCCATTGCATCCCTCCATCTTTTCAATTTTACTGCTTCTTCATAATAAACAGGATCATCAGAAGATATAAACAGAACTAGATTTTGTATCTCTTCGTCTTCTTCTGATAGTCCTTCTCCACTTATATAATCTTGAAGATAGGTTGGAGCTCGAGTGACTCTTCTTTCAGGAAGTGTAGATGTGGTAGTATCACTGGAGATACTATTGTGACGAGAAGCAGTATCACTGGCAGTACTACTTTGACCAGATTCTCCTTCTTCTTCACTTTCTTCATCACTGGAGGCATATGTATCTTCATCAACTTCTCCCCAGTCAAGAATGTCATTTTTAGCTTCTCCTTCTGTCTTTCTCCAATCCCAGCTTTTCCCTTCTTCAAACACAACATCTATGCTAATTATCACTTTCTTTGTAGTCGGATTGACCATTTTGTATCCCTTAGACTCTTCACTATACCCTATCAGCACACACTCTTGACTTCGAGCATCCAACTTTGACCTCTCTGCATCTGGTACATGTACATTTCCTACACATCCAAACACTCGGAAATGATCAACATTAGGCTTAACTCCACTCCATCATTCTTCTGGTGTTTTATTCTTTACAGCAGAAGTTGGACTTCGGTTGAGAATGTGGCATGTTGTTCTCACAGCTTCTGGCCAAAATGGAGTTGGCATCTTCTTGTCTTCTAGCAAACATCGCACCATGTTAAGTATGGTACGATTTTTGCGTTCTGCAACCCCGTTTTGTTGAGGAGTGTAGGCTGTAGTCAGCTGTCTCTTAATACCTTCGAGTCTGCAGAACTCTGTGAATTCTTTGGAGATGAACTCCCCTCCTCTGACTGTCCTTAATCCACAAATAGATAGATCAAACTCCTTCTCCACAATATTTTTGAAGCTTTTAAATGTTGTGAAAGCTTCACTCTTTTCATTCAGAAAATAAACCCAGAGCTTGCGGCTCAGGTCATCAATGAAGGTTAGTAGGTACCTTTTGTTACCATATGACTTTGGAGTGATAGGTCCGCAAATGTCTGAGTGTACCAGCTGTAGCTTCTGTGTTGCTCTCCATTTACTTTTCTTTGGAATGATCTTTCGATGTTGTTTCCCCATCATGCAGCTTGTACACACATAGGTTGACATCTGAAACTTGGGAAGTCCTCTGACAAGTTCCTTCTGGTGTAGTAAATTCAGACTGGTAATACTTAAGTGACCATATCTCTTATGCCACAAGTCACCAGTATCATCACTTCTCACACTTAGACATGCAGAAGATGTATCCACCAGAACATTGGCCCGAACAACAAACATTCTATTAGAGGTCATACGTGTGTGCATGATTAGTCCTCTTCTAGGATGATAGAGTCTGCATTCTCCATTTTGTAATAGGATAGTTAACCCTTTCTCTTGTAGCTGACCCATACTCAACAGATTGTTTTTCAACTCAGGAACATAATAAACTTCACAGATCACCTGAGTTGCACCTTCTACTTCAAGTCTGATGTTGCCCTTCCCTTTCACTGGCATTCTGAGATTGTTCCCCAGTTTCACTGAATGACTGAATTGTTCATCCAGCTCCACAAACCATTGCTTGTTTCCTGTCATATGGTTAGAGCAGCCAGAATCAAGAAACCATACTACCTCTTTCTTTGACTTGTTGATCTCAACATAGGACATCAGCAGAAGTTCTTCCTCCTCATCCAATTCTGCATAATTGGCTCTTTTGTCCCATTCTGGACACTCATTTTGAAAGTGTCCCAGTCTGTGACATTTGAAACATTCAACTGTAGCTTTGTCAAAAGTTTGTCTGCCTCGTCCTCTACCTCGTCCTCCTCTATTCATGCCTCTGCCTCTGCCTCTTCCTCATCTTTCATCATATGTCACTTTTAACACTTGTTCTTCTTCCTGTTATCCCATCATCCTCTGTTCATGAACAAGCAGACTTCCATGTAATTCATCAATGCTCAAGGTACTTAGATCATTTGACTCCTCTATTGAGCAAACAACATAGTTGAATTTGGAGGTCAATTATCTAAGTATCTTACTAACCACTGTACTTTGTTCCATCACCTCACCATTTGTCTTCATTTTGTTGACCACGGTTAGAGTCTGTCCCAAGAAGTTATCTACTTTCTCTCCTTCTTTCATGGCCAGTAACTCAAATTCCTTCCTCAAGGCTTGAAGTTGTGCTCTTCGTACCTTCGTGGACCCTTGATACTTCTGTTTCATTAAGTCCCAAATTGCTTTCGATGTTCCCTTGTCAAGGATTGTTTCCAATATTTCTTTGTCAATAGCTTGAAACAGAAAATTTTTCACCTTTAAATCCTTGAGTTTGGCTTCTTCCACACTCTTTCTCTGAGCCTCACTTGGTGGTGTATTTCCAATTGGTGGTGCTGGAATTCCCTCATCCACCAGGTTCCACATCTCCTTGCTCCTAAGGAAATTCTCCATTGTCATTGACCAGTAATCATAATGGCCATCAAATTTGGGAATGGACGGCTGCACAAACCTTTCTGAGGTTGACATGTTAATTTCTTTGTGTTTTACTCACACACTCAAACTCTCGTGTTTGTTCTGGACTTCACTTGTCCACACACACTCTCACGTTTATCAGGCCTCTTTCGAAGCTCTGATACCAATTGTTAAAATGCTTAGAACAATGATCTCAATATTGGAATGGGAAAAACTTGTTTATTAATTAAAGCCGGAGCCTTTAAATAGCCAAAAATACAAAGACAGAAGTATCAGACGAAGCGGTACAGTGCAACAAACGAAACATAAGCAAATAGACTTACCAGAAGCAAAAAACGCGGCCAGAAGCAGAATTGTGCGCCTGCTTACTCGGTCTCCTAACAACATAATTAAAAACTAATTACTCTATCCTATTATTTGCCCCGTTTATTATCCAACTAAAAGACTAAATCAACTATTAAACCGCTAATCAATCTGACAATTACTCCCTAAACTGGACATACGGCCTAACAATTTCTCCCTTTTCTTTTTGTTCCTTCGATTTTTGGAGCGATTTTTATGTCGTAGTCTCGTCGATTTTTGAGTGGTCCTAATACCACTTTCGTTTTAGAGCGGTTTTTGTGTCGTAATCCCTTTGATTTTTGAGTGGTTCTAACACTATTTTCCTTTTAGAGCGATTTATGTCGTATACTCTTTATTTTTAGAGCGATTTTTGTTTCGTAGTCCCTTCAATTTTTGAGTTGTCCTAGTATCGTAGTCCATTTAGAGCGGTATTTATGTCGTAATCCTTTTGATTTATTAGTGGTCATAGTACCCTATTGCGAGTGGCTTTAGTAGACCTCCGATACAGTTTGTCAGAGTTGTTATATCTTGGGGACTTCGTGGTTGATAGTGTTTGTTTTGCACAATTTGAGCACTGCCGCGAAACGTCTTAAGGAGAGCGACCTAGTCCGTGAATCAACCCAGTAATATCTTCAGTGGCATAAATTTATTTTAAAACAGTTTTTTGAAACTCAAAAACAACAATTTTAAAACATTTCTTTCTACTATGTCAACCGAAGAGATTACTGGATCTGATTCTGCTTCCTCTGATTTCAATAAACTGTTCCAGTTTGAGGCAAATAGAAAGGATAAGAAAGTTGCAGAATTCATTCATGGGAGAATAACGATTACCTTTATAAGAATTATATTCTTAACGGATTTGCGAATGATTTGTACGATTACTACAGTTCTAGCAATATTACTATACGGGTTGAGGATGCTCTAAAGAAGAAATATGATACTGAGGAAGCTGGGGCTAAAAAGTATGTTGTGAGCCACTACCTCAAGTATCAGATGACCGATAACAGATCTGTGGAGGTTCACTCCTGTGAAATTCATAAGATAGCTCATGAGATCATCTCTTAAGGTATATTTTAGATGAAGAATTTCAAATTGATTGTTATTATTGACAAACTACCCCTGCTTGAAAGGATTTCCAAAATTCCCTCAGGCATAAAACCAAAGAATATTCTCTAGAGAGTCTGATAACCCGTCTCCAGAGATAAGACATGGTTTACTAACTTTATAGGAGGCAGATTTGTACACCATTTTCAAATATGATTTTTTTGTTGAGAAGTGGTACACCTATGAATGTTTAAATTAAATGTTGAAATTAAGAATGTCTCATTTTGTTTACATGTGATTTTAATATTTGACATGTTAGACTATGTCATGTGAACAAACATGTATCTTCAAACTTAAATAACTTAGGTTTAATTTGAAAGTTATCAATTTTGGTAAATGTGATTTTTGTAGTCAAACTAAAATAACAAAGAGTTAACATGAATCAGTAGTTAGAGAATCAGAGTCTTTAGATTTAATACACTCTAATATATGTGAATTTGATGGGACGTTAACAAGAAATGGAAAACACTATTTTATTACTTTTATTGAGGATTTTTTTTTTACTATACTTTCGTATATCTAATGAACAATAAAAGTGAAGCGTTTAACATGTTTAGGATCTTTGTAACTGAAATTGAAAATCAATTTAGTAGAAAGATTAAGATGTTTCGTAATGATAGAGGAACCAAGTATGATTTTAGTTTGTTTAATGAGTTTTGTAAATTGCATGAAATTACACATGAAACATTTGCATCATATTCGCCTGAAATGAATGGTAATGCTGAAAGAAAGAATAGAACTCTTACTGAACTGGTAGTGTCGTGAAACGTCTTAAAGACCTAGCCTGCGACTCAACCCTGTAATTAATGGAACCAAGTTGGTTTTATACTTAGAGTTTTGATGATAATAAAAGTATTTTATGAGAACAATATATTTGACTTCAAAAAGTATGAAAGAAGAGTTGATTCAAATTTATAAATTGAAGAAAATCTAAAATAAGATTTGATTCAAATTTAAAATTGAAGAAAATCTTTGACCAAGTTGAAAAGAAGATATGGTCAAGATTTGAAGAAGATTTGATCAAGATTTATATACAACAAAATATGAACATAATCAATCTGACGAATTTACAAACTCAATATGGACAAAATCCAAACATAATCAATCTGAAGAAGATATAATTCAGAATTAAACAAGGACTAAATTGAAGCCCAAATTTTAACTATAAATAGATATTCAAGACTAAAGAAGAAGAAGAGCATTGAAAATCAGAAAAGAGTATAAAAACTCATAAGCTCAAAAATTTTGAATTCATCTTGGAGTTCAAGGAGAGAAACATTTTTTCAAGTTAAAAATATTTTCTGAATGTTCTTTTCTCAGAGTACTTCAATCGGGGGTTGTCAGGTTGTTAGGAGAAGACTTGACTTGTAGGGTCAATGTGGTGTTGTTCCTCAAAAGTCTAAAGTTGTCAGGTTGTTTGGGAATACTGACTTAGAGGGTCAGGTGTTTTGTAATTCAAGGTATTTGAATTAGTAGATGAAAACCTTCTAAATGAGGGGACTAGATGTAGCAAAGTTAGTGGTGAACTAGGATAAACCTATCTATCAAAATATTTATGTTTTCATTATTTGCTGCCTCTGAATTTGATTGCTTCTTATCCAAGTAATTCATAAAAACCAACCAGCCTTCATCAAATCAACAAAAAAATTTCAACTTTGGCAAACACAATTCAACCTCTTCTCGTGTTTGCAACCAGTAATATTTCTAGTGGCATCAATTTATTATGAAACATCTAAATTTTGATACGTGAAATAGTGAATTATAGAAATATAATAAATATTTATTAAACTCTTATTAATCCTTCAATTAAGTCCATAATTGCTTTAAATTGAAGTAAGTGATAGATTAAGGACCAAATTTAGTTAGACCGAGTAATTTTGTCAAAAAGAAAGACTGGTGATATAGGAAGGTCATCGCCCTAAACTCACGGTAACGTAACAGAAAATTAACGCTCAGGAACTTTCCAGGAACATACGTCTCCGACAATTTATATTGAAAGAAAAATTGATTGAGATCACAATTTTTTTTTCAGACGGTTGTTTATCGTCAAAACTTCAATGCGAGTTAACCGTATCGATTTATGTCGTCCTCGTGTTTCTATGCCTTATAATTTTTACATTTGTCATATTGAAGTTTCACATAATGTTTTGTAATAATATACAATGATACTATATTATACTAAAGTATTTTCTTTAACACAATAAACAACGTCTTATACGACGTTTATTTTATATGACTTTTCTTTAAGTTAATTGTGCTGCATGCCAAACATACCTGCTCCATATATTGCTATTTTATTTTCCGTTTTTGTCTTCTTCCAAAGTCTTACTCGAAGGCGTATTCGAGCCGCACAGTTACGTCTTTAT
The DNA here is from genome assembly GCA_037974295.1 of Cicer cuneatum. Classification (NCBI taxonomy): domain Eukaryota; kingdom Viridiplantae; phylum Streptophyta; class Magnoliopsida; order Fabales; family Fabaceae; genus Cicer; species Cicer cuneatum. Next base: position 12,112,329 of record JBBPBO010000005.1, on the reverse strand, counting down.
CTTGTGATTTCTTTTTCTAGAAATTTGATTAAGTATAAATCTCTATCAAAATTGAATAATAGTCATCCCTGGCCCACAGTCGTGTCATATGTTTTACTATTCAATTTCAATTTTGGATGAGTTCAAATCCTTTCATTTCTTTGTTACAATAATTTCCATAAAAAATCTATTTATAACATTCATTTTTTTATTAAGTAAAATTAATGTATGTTTGTCTTTTAAATTTTCATAAATTCAAATTATAGTAATATTTATCATCTATTCTATAATAAAAAAAATTAATTTATATCATAAAAGTATAACACTCATTTTTAGAATATAAGATTCACATTAATTTCATCTGATAAAAGAGTCCTAATAACTACTAGAGTAATTAAGTGTTAGAAATGGAGAGTTTCTAACACTCTCAATCTCATTGCTTAACCCAACCATTCTACCAAAGATTTTTCTATGAACTATCTTTGATATTGATAGGCTTTTAGAATATTAAGTCTCCTTAAAATCGTCAAAATTAATTCGCACTTGAATTTTATAAACCATTGACGTCAACAGCCGATACAAAGAAAGGAAAAACACATAAGGATTAGTCAGCTCCTCCCCATGTGGTTATTTCAAGTCCTCCCAAGGGACAGCCTTATACTGTCTGAACGTGTGTGACTGAGTCACGGGGTAGCAATAATTTAACTACATATATAGTGTTTGTTTAAATTAAACTCCTTTTTTGGCACATAAACTCTAAATCTATCACTTACTACTAGAGTTGTCAATTTGTCAAGCCCCTTCTATATTTGCCTTAGTCTACATATTGGAGGCGGTCAAAAAATCTTATAATATAAAGGCACATTAAAAGAAAGCCCCCAATGTAAAAAAAATCTCCAAAATTATGTGGACTTAGAGGGTCCATAGACCCATTAAAAAATTAATTTTTTTTTCAATTTTTTTTATGTTCTGAATAAAATTAACAAATTCAATAATTTTTCAATTTCAATTTTTTTTTCCAAATTTTGTTCGATTTAGAAATTGTCGATTTATTTTTTGATGTTCTGAATAAAATTAACAAATTCAATAATTTTTCAATTTCGATTTTTTTTTTCGAATTTTATTTGATTTAGAAATTGTCGATTTTTTTGTGTTCTGAATAAAATTAACAAATTCAATAATTTTTTAATTTCGATTTTTTTTCCGAATTTTGTTCGATTTAGAAATTGTCGATTTATTTTTTGATGTTTTGAATAAAATTAACAAATTCAATAATTTTTCAATTTTGAATTTTTTTTTGAATTTTATTTGATTTAGAAATTGTCGATTTTTTTTTATGTTTTGAATAAAATTAACAAATTCAATAATTTTTTATTTTTGATTTTTTTTTTCTGAATTTTGTTCGATTTAGAAATTGTCGATTTTTTTTATGTTTTGAATTAAATTAACAAATTCACGAATTTTTCAATTTTTTAATAATTAAAAAATATAAATAAAATTAAACTATGTCATTAATATTTTTTATTAAACTATTTCTTACATGTCATTTCATATATCTATCTTAATGAAAACATGAAATGAGCCCTAGGTCCCCCAGCCCAAGCCCACAAAAATTAAAAAATAAGGGGATGTGGCCAAAGAAAAAAATTTATTAGGAGAGGCTTAAAATTTGAAGCCTAATAAAAAATTTATTAAAAAAGACTTTGAAATTATGTGTTTTTTTGACAACTCTACTTACTAGTTAGTCCATAGCAATGAACCGAGTTTTGAGGAAATTTTATGGTTCAGGAAAGTGAAATCAGCAGCAACGATTTTTAGTACTAGTTAGTCCTTAGCAATGAACCGAGTCATGATGTAATAATTCATTAGCAATAATTCCATGATCTATCCAAAGAGAGCTAGCTATGCTGTCAGGAATCATCAACACTAAAATTGTTGGCAATAGTAACAAACAAACAAGGCCGTCTTGTCTGTAATTTTGTTGAAATTACTATATAATTTTGATTACCAACAATCTAAATATGCAAATAGCTGGTAGTATTGCTTTTGATTTTTCAGAGTCAAAGTCAATGGTAACATTATTGACCTTAATGATTTATCTATATTCAAGCCCGCTCTAACACTGCTAGTGCTTTGTGTGTTCAAACTTCCAACCAAGAATCTCAAATGTGAATTGAATGAACCCAACGCCCCCACTTAGTAAGACCCACTCCTACATACCTATAAAAACATCAATCATCACAACTAAAACTAAAAAAAAGGCAAAACAGATAATGAGTGGAGGGAAGAAGAAGAACATGGCTGTTTGGTTATACAAAGTAATAACAATCACCGTTACAGTAGCAAGTGTGGCGTTAACACAAACAGAAGCTCAAAAAGAGGCAAATTTCAAGTGCAGCTCAGAAATCGCCACGTGTCGTAGTCTAACCGAATACAAATCCCCGAACGCAACAACCCTGAAGAAAATCGAAACCCTGTTCGGCGTGAAACACTTCCTTGACCTCCTAGGCGCTAACAACTTCCCAAGCAACACGAAAGACAACTTCAAAGTGGGACCCGACCAAGTCGTTAAAGTTCCGTTTCCGTGTAAATGCGATAACGGAACGGGGAAGTCGAACCAAATTCCACGTTACAAAATAAGACCGGGTGACACGTTGGACAAAATAGCGAAGATCCGTTTTGCGGGTTTGGTTGATTATCAACAGATTCAAACCGCTAATAAGATCGCAGACGCTAATAATATAACCGCTGGTGATACGCTTTGGATTCCATTGCCGTGTAGCTGTGATAAGGCGGATGGGAGCAGTGTGATACACTATGCACACATTGTGGAAGCAGGGAGTACTATTCAATCCATTGCTCAACAATACGGTACCAATCAACAGACACTTCTGAAAATCAACGGTATTGATGACCCCAAATCCCTTCAAGCTGGTCAGGTTCTCGATGTTCCCCTTCCCGGTAATTTTTACTACTTACTATATTAATCAAATCAAATTAAACTATTGTTTATAATTTTAGAATTAATGAAGCTATGTTTTTTGTTTGATTTGTTAGTTTGTAACTCCAGTGTGAGAACTGATTCATTGGATTTCCCATTGCTTGTACCAAATGCTACTTATGTCTACACTGCAAATGAATGTGTCAAATGTAAATGCGACTCTACTAACAACTCCATGTGAGTACTTTCCTTTATAGTATCTATTATATTTATGTCAACTGTGTGATTGATTCATAAATATTTGGTTTCTGTGTTTAATTAGGTTACAATGTGAGCCATCTCAACTAAAACCCATAAATCATTGGTCCGTTTGTCCGTCAATGGAATGTTCGAGGAACTTGTTAATTGGAAACATTACAACAACATCCACAGATTCGTGTAATCGCACGATTTGTGATTACGGTGGTTATAACTCCAGCAATATCTCTATGGTTATCGCAACACAAAACACATGTGCTGGTTAGTTAGTTAGTTACTACTGCAAATTATGTCTGTGATTGTTATTTGTTGACTGCTAATGATGTCTTTGATTGTTTTCAGTGGCACCGAGTGGTTCAGGCGGTTCAGATTCAGGGGCAACGAGGAGCAGCTTGAGTGGCTCGGTTTGGAATAAACTTCTTATTCTCATTCACTTTCTCTTCTTTTTTGTCTATCTTTTGTAGTACAATACCCTGCATCCTTGTTCTATTCCTTTTTATGGATTAGTAATTTTCTGTGTTCAGATGGATTGTTTCAGTGTTGTCATTTGTGAGTTTTGACTCCACTAAACTTTTTTTGTTATTTTTTATAATATTTGTAACATAGCATGTTTGGAAGAATAAAAGAATTATCTGAACTACAATGATGGCTATCTTTTTTTAATACTTTCTCTCTTATCCACTCGCCTATTCATGATTTATTCGAGTGCTGAAGAGGATATAGACAGCTAGCAGATGAGAAATCCTTCATCTAGAGGAGTGAGGAGTTAGTTAGGCCATTACTGGCTATGGCTAATGATGATGATTAGTCTTAATTTGGACTCTTATGGTAACATAATGCCATACATATCCATTAGATCCTACAGTTTAAAAGTCAAAAAGAAAAACTAGGATTTTGCTTTTGCCTAAAATTAATGTGTGAGCTGAATTTTCCATAGGTCTTGTTCATGGTGGACTTAGGATATTGATATCAGAATTTTGATTCAATTTGGTTTACTTAGTGGCAATAAAAAAATTACCTTTTCTGTAAACACATTAATATCATTCGGCAGAGGTAATTTTAATGCTAATTTTTTAGTGTATACTCTTCATTGATGACTTGATAAAGGCTTGCCATATTCAATTGCACACTTTGGACTTCAGGCTTTTAATGGAAGACTCGGAGTGTTGACTTACCAAATATTAAGTTGTTCATAGTCAATTTTTCCATTATCATTACCATTTAGTCACATTTTTAGGCAAATATATACAGGGTTGTGCTAAAAACTTCACGTAAACAAGACTACTTTTTAAAATTTCAAAGCATTGAACACACACATCTCAAAATTTTATTTTCTTTTTTTGAATATTTAACAAGTGTCTTTGGTGCACTTGTTAGCATTTCCCATATATATACTATATATAGGATCGCCTAACTTTTAGATGATGGGTGCCAAGTTGCCTAAGCACAATGCTTAGTGGGATGACTCTGATTTAGCCGGGTTCTTTCCTCCATTATCTTTTCCAATTCCTATTTCAAATTAAAGACAAGTCTACGACTCATATTGGTGTCCGACACTAACACAATATCAACGCATGTGATTATATTCAATCATTTCATTTTATAAAATTATTATCAATGTCTATATGTTAATGTTGTCGCTGGTGGCCAATATTTCATACATTGTTTTCTATATTTCCTGCTGAAGCACCAATTGCTGACTTGCTCAGAGTTACTGCTCATTGTCACCATGCAGAATTATATGTTTAAAATATTGAATTTCTTTTCAGAAACTTATGTACTGATAAATATTAATAAAATGATTTTCATACATATTCACTCTAAACAGTGACGGCTGATGAAAACGTCCAGCTATTAGTTTTTTTTTTACTACAAAAGTCATCCTTACTTTATATTTTCATATCTGCAGTAGTAGACTAGATATATCATAGTACATTAATCATCAAGGATAGAAAGAGAGACTAATAACATATTGTAACTTGTAAGTCGAGCTATTAAGCATTGGTTATGTTTTTGTATAATAAACACAGCAGTTTTTTTGTGATTACAGGTCGTTCCGATATAAAGTTCATAAAATTGTGCTCAAATACATGTAAGATGTTAGAAATTCAATTTCTGCAGCAATAAGCTATAAGTAAGCAAAAAAATACTTTTATAAGAATTATGTTTAATACATTAATGAAAACAATTACCCATTTAGCGTGGCTTCTTTCTTATTATTCAACACTGAAGAAGACCAAACCTTTAGCTTCTTTCTTATTGTTCAACACTGAAAGAAGATGAAACCTATACCTTCTTTTTAACTCTTCACAACTATGACATTACCTGAAACTTCGGTAACAGAATGTGCTACAAATTTTGGCTCCTCTGGAGCATGAGATGAATATTGAACATGACTAATTCAGTAAGGAAATACCAAAACTGCTGAAAAAGCAGCCTCCCACTTTGTGCCATTACCACTCACAGCTAACTTCCCAACCGTTGATCTCAATCCCATACCATTCACATTGTTTCTATCAATCACCACTTGATCAACTTTACTAAATTCACCATCTACATTTACAATTGGAATCTACTTATTAGGATCACCGCTGAACATATTATCCATTATATTCAACCCCAAAATTTGACATTTAACAGATCTCAGTAAAATATTAGCATCCCCAAGACGTAGCCCATTAGTGATATGAACTTTTAAGAGGGTCTTCCATGACTACACCAGTATAATCAAGATAACAGTTGTCAATACTAGTTTGTGAATTTCCTGGTAATTTCACTAAGATACCTATACCACATAAGGATGCTACTTTGTTATAACCATGCACCTCTGTTAGAATGTTAGCTTGACCCCTTAGAACAATACCAATGTCTAATGAGAAAATTGCAACATCTGTGACTGCATTATCATTACTAGCAAGATCAAATACCAACTCCTGAATAGTCCTTCTCATCTTGGTCTCCACCAACTGCTGAGTGTTGTTCAACAAAACAGCTTGATATGAATGTCTCATGTCCTTGCTGTACTAGAATTCCTTCTGTAGTGAAATGAAGGAAGAAGCAGTTGTTGATTTGGGTTCTAGCGGAATCAACAATGAAAGTTCCTCCTCCTATGTAGCTTGAATCAAAGAGGATGTCCCTGAAAGTTATGTCTTCATAGTAAATTTCATTGTTTTGTGCCTTGATTCCATTGAGGCTGCTACCACCATGCATAGATTCTGTTGTCTCAAGTTTCTTGGAACTTGATGACCACAGCTCAACTAGATGTCAGTCACCAGGAAAAGTGTCAGATGCTCTCAAGGTTCCTCCTTTTACCTATTCAATCATACTTTTCGTGAAGTTAAAGATGCAAAGAAGGTACATGTTAAGAAACTATGGAACTTTGAGATAAAAATTATCTTCTTTGGTTCAAATTTTTTAATACCCTTCTGCAGCTTTCAAAATGGCATCACTACCCTCTTGTGACCCTGTTGGATCTGCACCATATTCACTCAGGTATAACACCCTGCTCTTACTCTAATAATAATTCATACACATTGAAATATAAGACAAAAAATTAATATTATCATGTTTGGTGATGAAATCGGTAGAAAAATAATTGATAATCCAACTAATTATTGTTGTTTTTGATAAGACTGCAAGTGCACGGTATTATAGTAAAAATTATCGTTCTCACAAAAACTTTGTTATGTACTTGTCTCTCTTTACTATGATAATTAGCTAAAACAGTAAATGTTATAATGATTTTTTTGTTTAAAATTTGCAATAAAAATAAAGTTTTGGAATTGTAGTTTTTCACAATGATGGATATAATAAAATTAACCTCCTTTAATTATGGGTATTAAACTCTTAAAAATCAAATAAACAATTATAACTAATGTCTTCTTTCAAAGAATAAAAGTGTATTTTAAACTAATAATCAACCTATTTTTACGATTAGCAAAATCCTTTAAGAGAAGATATTGTTCATGATTTCAAGAGAACTAAAATCTATTTTTATGATTTGATTCTCTAGTCCAATCTTAAGGATAGATATCAAATCTAACTTTCGTATAAACATGATTTTTACTAAGATTGGATTAAATGATCAATACCCATGACAAAAAGAAATGGAAATCGTTAGAGATCTAATATTGAAAATCATACAATCCTAAAACAAGAAAGATCTACTCATACATGATCATAATAGAATAAAAGCTTAAATATAAAAACATTGGAAATATAAAATAGGCTAAATAGCACATGTGGTCCCTTAACTTAATTTCAGTTAACGTTTTAGTCATTTATCTTCTTTTTTCTCCGATTTGATCTTTTATTTTAATTTTAAGTAACAATTTGATCTTTTATGATTTAAAATGTCAACAATATTATCTTTTTTTTTTTACAAAAAATCATCAAAATTTTTAACCTAAACCCATAAAATTAATTATATTCTTTCATATAATACAAATTTCATCAGATTCGTAACTCAAATGTGCAAATAAACTTATATTTTCATTCTTTATTTCACTTAAAATTAAAATAAAGGACCAAATCGAGAAGAAAAAAAAAAGATAAAGGACTAAAACGTTAACTAAAATTAAGTTAAGGGACCACAGGTGCTATTTAGCCTATAAAATAACATAATAAAACAACAAAGTAAAAATAGAAATGAATATTATTGAAATTACAAGAACAAAAGTAAAAGCAACAAGAGACTGTGAGTAAGAATCTCTCTCTAAAACGGACTATTTTTGTCCTTTTAATAACTTAGGTGCTTTCATAAGTTTTAATTACAAGAAAATTTCATAGAAGAAAAACTGTTCAATAGCAGAAAGCAGTTTATGGCCATTACTGCTTGACAGTAATTGGTTCAACAACATAAGTAGATTATAATTATGGCCATAACGCAGTCATTACTGTCAGACAGTAATCTTTGTTGACTTGGAAGTGACAAATTCTTGTTTTTTTTTCTAGTTTATCAACTTGACAAGCTCACTAATTATTGGTCTCAACCCCCATGTTAGAGGAGTCAAAAAATTTCATATTTAAAAAGGCCCAAAAAAGAAAACCCCAACACTAAAAAGCTCCTAAAATTTGTGGGTATAGGCCCACTTTTTCAAAAAAAATCTGACAATTTTTTTTTCCTTAAAATTTTTTGATAAAAAAGTTTTGATTTTTTTTCAATAAAAAAATGATTTACAATTTTTTCTCGAAATTTTTTTAATTTGAGAAAAAAGATTGATTTTTTTCGAGAATTTTTTTTTAATTTTTCTCAACTTTTTGAGAAAAGAATGTTTTTTAATTTTTTTCGAGAAAAATAAATTTCGATAATTTTTCAAGAAAAAAATGTCAAAATTAACAAAATATTGGGCTTATGAACCCCTCCCTCAAGCCCACAAAAAATAATAAAATAATGGGTCGGAACTTTAAAAAAAATTATTTTAATAAGGACCTAATATTAGGGGCTTAGTAAGAAATTTTTTAAAGGGGCTTTAGAGTTTGGGATTTTATTGAGAGTTTTATTGCTAGAACTTGAATTTCTTTCATTTTCTTCATCATCATGCACTATGACTGCACCACTTGACTTCAAGTCTCTTTTGCACCAAAAATCTTTACTTATTCTTTCATTTTTCCTTACAATTTAAACAAAACAAAAAAATAATAAAATATAACTAAAATTGAATTAAAAGCATTGAATTAACTTATCAAATAAAACTATAAAAATAGATAAATTTTAGCTTATCATCTTTATCTTTGTATGTGAAGAAGTAGATGGTGATGCCAAAGGTGGTAAAGGATTATCTCATTTTTGTTCAAGTTTGTGGTTGAATTCTAATAGCTTTTTCTCTCGGGTGAAAAATGTGAGAACATGTGGTTGCTTCTACCTACCACTATCAGTAAGACCAAAATGCACAGCTGAGAGTCTCATACTTTGAGAAACAAGAGAAATTGAAACAGATTTTTTGGTGTCTCGTAAACAGAACAAATAGTGTTTTTATGTGGTGGGTATAACAAGTGTTTCTTTTTTATCTGGACAGATGCCCTTATTTAAGGACAGATACTCTTATGAAGAGTTTATAGTATTTTAATTTCTTTTCATAAAATAATTTCAATAGTAATAAAAATTAAATTTGCCTCAAAGTGTGTCTTGTTCAACTAATTACAAGTGAGAGATAAAATGAAAAAAAAAATGAATAAAAGAAATTTTTAATAATTTTTTTATTATATTGAACTCTTTTAAACCTCTTCTCTTCTGAATCTCCTAAAATTAAAAAAATAATAAATTGAATTTAAAAGGAATTTTACTTCCTTTCTTTTTTTAAAATTTGAACCAAACATAAAAATTTAATCATCTCTTATTTGCTTTCTTCCAAAGCCTTGTAACCAAACAGAGCTTTAATCTAACCATGAATTCCCAATGGTACCGGAGCATCATCACTGTTACTCTCTCCCGGGAAAACCAAACACACACTCACACACTTTTCCCCGATCTTAATTCTGAATTCTAAAAGCCCTAATAATCACCACATCAAATTCTGAATCTTCTTCTCCATTACCATAACTAGATCTCATTCCCACAACAGTCAAAATGTCAGGATTTCTACATCAAAGAAGTCTACACAACCCTTTTTCAAATCCATTCCCAATTTCATCTTCTTCTTCAACCAATTCAAAGAAACCCATTTCAATTTTCAGTCCCACAATTCTCCTTTCCCTATTATCCCTCATAGTTGTGCTCGGTGTTTTCTCCCCTTGGTTGGGTATGCCCCAAAATCTCTTCTTTACTTCAAAACCTTCAATTTCCAAATGGGGTCACTACACATTGGACCAAGCACTTACCTTTGTGGCAAAAAATGGAACTGTCATAGTTTGTATTGTTAGCCAACCTTATTTGCCTTTTCTTAATAACTGGTTGATTAGTATCACTATGCAGAAGCGTCAAGATATGGTTCTTGTTATTGCCGAGGACTATCCTTCACTTTATAAGGTTAATGAACTTTGGCCTGGCCATGCTGTTCTTATTCCTCCTGTGCTTGATGTTGAAGCTGCTCATAAATTTGGTTCTAAGGTTTGCCACTCAATGCTAATCCTGTCTTTTTGTTCATTGAGCTTTGTTATTTTGGTAGTCTTGAAGGTTTCATGGTTGATGATATTGGTTTTTGGTTGATACCTTTTTTTAATTGATTTCATTACTTAGATGTTTAGCCTTGCTTAATAATGTGATCATGGTTATCACTTATCGGTGTATCTTACTATACATGCTAGTCATATCTTGATTTGATGCAAAATTAAACCTAATCAATACGAATCTGTAATGCCTGTCTATTTTGGACATGAATCTCATCATGAATCTAATGGATCGCGATTCACTTTGAAGAATCCTTATTCATTCTAATGAATTACTTTCTAAACATAGTGTAATTATATCTAAACTTAGCTAACCACTTTTATTTTGTCATTTGATTTATAACTTGAATTAATTTGAGGTCCATATATGATATATCAACTTACAATTTTGCTATGTCACTTTTTTGTACTTAAAAATGTCATATTTGTATTGATAATGTATCTTATGATTCATGTAAGATCTGATTCTCAATTTGATAGCCATTGATGTGATTTCATTATAGGCTTATTGTAACTATGTTATGTGCTTTAATTATCTGGTGTGTGTTTTGAATTATTGTTATTATCTAAGACGATTTTTGGAAATGTAACACACTTTGCCGTCGTGGGTGGTTAACTTTTTGAGCTTATCTTTGCTGTGGTTTTATTAATTATTAGATCCGTTTCTTTCTCTTTGGTGGTGCTGAGTTTTCGAATCCATGTTTGTTTATTTCACTGTATAGGGTTTCTTCAACTTTACAGCAAGGAGACCAAGCCATCTGCTGAAGATTTTGGAGTTTGGATATAGTGTAATGTACAATGATGTTGACATGGTTTGGTTAGCTGATCCATTTCCTTATCTGCAAGGGAACTATGATGTGTACTTTACAGATGATATGACTGCAGTAAGTACACTCATATAATTTAATCTTCTTTTATGCTCTATTTCAATTATTATATTATAATAACTTGAAGCTAATCAATCCCAGAAACTTGTTGTCTACAAAAATGCTTTTATCGCTGTGTAATACTGTAATGTATATAATTCTATTTCAATAAACAAAAAATGTATACAATTCTGTTCGATAACCATATTAGTTAGTTGGTTAGTTAGTAGCCTGAGGCTGTTAGAAAAGGTAGGGAGGGGCAAACCTTAAAAGTTCTGTAAGTTTGTAGCTATATTCAGGAGAGACTTTCCTTATTCTTCCTAATTAAATACCAGGTTTCTAAAGAATTCATATTGGCTCTATCAGTTGGAAGTGAAATGCTTGATACACATTTTATTCACACATTTTATCAATGGATAAATTTAATGTGGGTTTCGCTAAATAACCTAAGCCCTTTCTGAAACTCTCTCTATTAGTATGTTATATAATGTATTGCTAACATTTCTTTGTGTTTCATCAAGTGTAATTTTATAACGTGTGATGCAGTTTATCTGTTTTATCATCTTACAATTTTGTTGGGTCAAAAGATTGAAATAAGACTTATAATTTTGTTTAAATATGTGCTGTAGTTCTAGTGATTTGTTTTGTGTTTTTTTATGGCTGACTCTTTTCTATTTCTTTGTGAGACCAGATCAAACCATTGGACCATTCTCACGATTTACCACCACCTGGAAAAAAGGGGCGCCCGTATATATGTAGTTGCATGATTTTCCTTCGCCCTACCGATGGAGCAAAGCTAATATTAAAAAAGTGGCTTGAGGAACTTCAGCTTGAGCCATGGTCCAGAACCAAAAAATCTAATGATCAGCCTGCTTTTAACTGGGCTTTGATGAAGAATGTTAAAGAGGTATGTTACATTTTTCTTATTTCCTTCTAGTTTGTAAACTTTCCAAACACTAATTATACTAATATACAAGAACTTATTTGTCTTAAGAATTTATTTTAGAGCATTTTGATTATCAAATAGGGTATTTTTTTTGTTTCTGATTAAGTAGCGTACCTCATGGGCCATCATAGGCAAGAGATCAAATATGATTTTGCATGTCAATTTTGTTTTAAAAATAATTCCTTGTTTTTAACAAAAAAGCTATAAACAGAAAATGTTCTGTTGCTTCAATGGTCCTGAGACTTCCTTTTCATGATTTTCCCCATTTCATTTGCAGGTTGACTTGTACCTTCTTCCACAAGCAGCCTTCCCTACAGGCGGATTATATTTCAAGAACAAGACATGGGTAAAGGAAACGAAAGGAAAGCACGTTATAATTCATAACAACTATATAGTCGGTTTTGAGAAGAAGATAAAGCGATTTCGTGACTATGGTTTCTGGTTGGTGGATGACCATGCAAATGAGTCCCCTCTAGGTGGATTATGATGCAGTTCTTGTTACAAGTTTATCATCAACTTAATTTGGTCCCCAAGCATTTAGATTCAGAACATGCTTTCTGCCAAATTGTTCGTCCTATGTTTTCCGAAGATGTTTCAACTGTTGCTGTCAACACAGAGGCAGGATTGGGGAAGAAAAATGTATCTTGTTTTCAATTTTGAGATGAAGAAAGGTTCTTACAAATGGGCACATTTTATTGAAGGGCCCAAAGAAGAAAAGGGTAGATTTTATTTGGTTAAGAGTTGTACTTGTACCTGATGATCTACACGATTGTCTAGAAAATGCTTCAAAGAGTTACCAATATTCAATTAGTATGTGTATGAAACAAATTTTTGTTGTGACAACCATTTATTAAATATTTTAATATGAAACCTACATATATATATCTATATGAAGCATTTTTTCGTGTTATTATTCCCGTACATTTAAATTTTGAATATTAATTAGCAACTATCTTGTGCTACATAGAAGTAAATTTAAAACCATATTGTAAAAAAACTGAATCCAATATATTGGGAAAATGCAATGTTGCGCATCATAAATAGAAAAAGTTTAAAATATGCGTTTGCCGGGAGTCGAACCCGGGTCTATTGCTTGGAAGGCAATTATCCTAACCGTTGGACTACAAACGCTTCTTGTTAATTGTGTTCTTTCTTATTTTTAATATACTCAAATAGTGTTTGGACATCAAATTTTAAGCTTTTGTTTATGGAATTAAATAATCAAATGTTGTGAAAGGTACAACATGTTAAAATAGTTAAACGGTTTGAATATCATTAGTTGAGACAGTAAGTTTTGAGGCCCACGATTATATAAAAAAAAAAAAAGTGTTGAAGCCCCCCGCTAGCCACTACTTAATTTATGCTTAGACCAATATTTCCATTAAAATACTTTAGCCCGTATCAAGTAATATAGAGAACAATTTATGGGGAAAACTTCTTTTTCCATTGCATGTCTTCTCAATTTTTTTTTTAATTGACTAAGATGGAGGTATCTTAGAACATTTGAGTGAGAAATGAAACACTCATTTATGTGCACCTTATAGAGGAACTCGGGAGCATAAAATCAAGCCCTCTCTATCACTGTTGATATTGTAATTTCATAAACTTTACATTTTAAACAGCACACAAAAATTGTTTTCCCAAATTCCAACAATTCTCTTTTAGTCCCAATTTGACGGAGGCTATAGCCACTCTTGTCAATAGAAAAATGTTAGTAGTACCTCTAGGTTAAAATATGAGAAACTTAATCATGCATCCAAAAAAGAAATGGCTTGCCTTCATGTTCAAAGCCAAGGTTTGTACATCATACTACATTCTTGATAGACAATTCAAATAGAAACATAGTGGTATTATATTTTTCTAGAACAACAAAATTACAAGCCTTCAAGAGAGAATATTTGATCAGCAACTAATACAAGAATTTTACAAATGCTACATTACTAAAGCTTAATTTAAAATTATTTATTTCAAAACATATTTAAAAATTCCATTTAATTACTTTAGATGCATTTTTAGGACAATTCAACAACTGATCATCCTTGTACACAATGCCAAATATGAAGAAATACGAAAATATACAGTTTAGATTTCCGTCGTGTATAAACATTCCGTCCACAGCAACCATTCCCTAATATATACCTCTATATTGTTTTTTTTTTTTTTCACATTAATCAGAGCCAACAACAACAATACACTTAGGAAACTGTCAGATGGTCGCAATAAAATGAGCAAAACTAGGGTACTTAGGCTCCCAACCAGCTTCTTGGCGAGTTCTTGTGTTGTTTAATCTCTTACCGAGAGGGCCATCAGTTACTGAAAACGAAAAGATAAAATGTAACAATGCTCTTAGAATCAAATGTTCTTTTGTGGTTATCGTGTTTACCTGTCTTGCTACATGATAACCACAGAGATCAACTCAACTCACAATTCAGTAATGATAGTATCAGTTAGAGATGTATGTTTTACTAACAAACAAAGAACTTACCACTAAACTTATCAAAACTTTTACTGAATTTACCACTTCTATTCACCAGATCCATCATTTCTTGCCTGCAAAAAATGAGAACAGTGTAAAATTCCTTCACAAAGAATCAGATCAGAACAACATGGTATATCAACATTCGATATAACATCGGAAGTTTAAATAGAAATAATGCAAAAGTAATTGCCATTCGATAACTTAAAGAGCGATCACCGAACCTAGACAAAGGATGATTATCACAGCCCAAGAAAATCCGTTTATGAAATTTTTTCTTCAAGATTGCAACTAAGAGGGAGGCTGCATCCTGGTGTGAAAGCATGTCAAAATGAGCACCATATTAACCCCATCATAATCACTATTACTAAATGAATAGAAATATGTTACAGAAAGCATAATATTGGAAAAAATATGAAAGGAATGAAAGTAAAATGCGCCTCAGCGTCATCATATACAAACATAAACTATTAGTGGATTTGTAGAGGTTATGGTTGCTCAAAGGAACGTTATTTGATTCTTAAAATTCTCAATAGATGGTGAGGAATGGACATAGGTCCCATTGACAAAAATAATTCAAAGAATCTGTATGACTGTATCTACTATTATTGCTGCTTTCATTCTGTATATTTACATTTTCGGCACAGTTAAACAAACTTTTTCAAAAAGCATTATGATATAGCGCTTTTGGCTAGTCTTCAATTTGCCTCTCTGAATCATAGTTAGTTTTGTACATGCTAAGTTTCCCCAGTCCTGTACATTCCCTTTTCCTTGTTCGGGTTTGTTCGTTAAAATAATATTTAAATCATTAATAGACTTAAGCGGATATAATCTCTTTCTAGTTGTCATGTACCGATTTCATGAAAATATCAGTGGCTGATATTTTAATTGATATTTATGAACATTCCCACCATTTTTCTCAGGCTATCTTTATCAGAGATTCAGAAGAATAAACTGTGATAGTTCAACACTATATAACAAAATTATTGGAAAATTAAGGAAAGTAATTAAAAGAAATAACTTGAGATGAAAGACCATTCTGACCTCATAATGTATAAGATTCAAGATGTGATCAGGGCGACTATCAACAACGCCTTTTTCTAAGTAATAATTGTGTGCACCTCTATCTGCTTTGTGAAATTAGTCAAGGATTGCATTGACATAAAAGCATAAAGGCAATGATCACTCAGATTGAGAAAAAATCTTGCAATTCTAATAATTTGAATCCTGTAAAGGATATATAAAGCCCTGCCAATCTTAGAACACAGCCGCCAAACTCCAGCACCACACTTTCAGCTTTTAGAAGGATGTCGACCCTAGGGCTTCTCCCAATTGGCACAACTGGTGTATCCTAAATTGAAGTTGATAAATGTGAACAAGACGCAATGGAATAGAAGTAATGCAATTGCACACGTTAAGCAATTAAAACAGTCTTCGAATTATACTATTATTTGGAAAAGAAGCGTGTATCTCAATGTAAACTGGAATATCATCATCTCTTCAATTTAAATCCAAACAAACAAAATAATATGATAAATTGGATGTATGACTCACCTCATCACACGGTCCGTTATCATTACAATCATATGGAGCAGTGCTTGACGTAAATACGAAAGAACCTTCACCATTCCAGCTTAATGCAGCTAGTCTGATTTGTTCAAAATTCACATAAACTCATAAGAAGGAAACTAACTAGTAACTACAACTCAACTGCAAATTTTCTTTCACCAAGTTGATATCATTCTGATTTAACTAAATTGCATAAAACCAGACAACATTTGTCACCTAATATTATCAGCATTTTTATACCCTTTTGGCCTTTTACTACTACTAAATACAAAATAATGAAATTAATCTTGAGATTTGTCACCTAATGTTATCAGCATAGTCTGGAGTCCGGGAAGGTGGAGCACAATACAAAACATTTGGAAATTTGTGAGTAGCTTCTGTCCACTTTAAAGATGGATTAATACCCATTTGAATCAACTCATTGTGATGATCAATAGTCATTGTCTGCCCATAAACTTCAGAACCCGGAATTTCCTACATCCATATGCACACATTTAGAAGCCACTTAATAATGAATATTAACAAATGCAATGCCAATAAATCATAACAAAAAGAACTGAGACTGTAGCACCGACACCTCTGATCAATAATGTATCCGACACCAACATCTTGATTACATTCAATGGATTTATTTTCTCAAATTATTACTGGTGTTGATGTGTCGGTGTCTTGTTTAGTGTCTGTATCAGTATATGTGTGTTCATAGCTCACAACACTCAAACAAATTTGTCTCATATGATCTTCAGAATAAAATTTAGATTTAGGTAAATTTCAATTTACAATAATGAATATACAAAAATAAAAAGAAGGAAAAAAAAATGAAAAAGAGAGAGTACCTGTCGCCATTTCTGAGCTACCAAACGGCCAAGAACACCGGGACCCACAATGAGTAAATCATGTTCAACCGAGGAAGAGAGTGATTGTTCAGTGGGAGTTAGTGAATCTTGCGAAACATTGAAATGGGTTGTTCTGGACATGGATAAAGATTTGAACTTTAGTTTGGTTCTCAATTTGGGGTGAAGCAATGGGAAATGGAACCCCAGAGAGACGGGGTTACCACACGAGTTAGAGAAATTGAGTGATGAATTTGGAGTGTTGAGAACAACATTTGAAGATGTGAAACTTGTGGATGTTGTTGTCATTATCATAAGGATTTGAGATATGGGAACTGAAGAAACAGTTGAATTGGTGTTTGTTTGTTTGGTCTCACCTTTACGATTCCCTGCGATCAAAGATACATATTGATGCAGTAAAGACCTCCTATACCGTTCGATCAAACTTTGATGATTTTAAAAATTAGATTTTTTTTTATTTAATAATTAAAGTTACTCAATTTCAACCTGTGTAGTCTCTTCCCCCTATAATGAGTTGACAAGTAGGTTACTCTTAACCAAAAAAAAAAATACTTAATTTCGGTTCTCATATTTTAGCTAAATCACGAAAAATTGTCTTTTTATTTTATTTGTCTTCAGTTTTAGTTTTCAAAATAGAATTTGTTTCAAAACTTGATGAAGTGTCATTTTTTAATAATGTGTCAAAAAATAAAGATAATATAAAAGGTTATAGATAGATTAATTACATTTTATTATTATTCTAGATTTATAAAACACATTTTCTATTTTATTATATTATTTAATTACAAAAACATAAAAAAAAAAAAAAACAGATTCTTATTCTAATTCATAATTCTATTCCATTCCACTCAATCATGTTCTTCTTCTCTTCATTCTTCTTCTTCGTCGTAATTGTCTCGTTCTTTTTCTTCGTCGTTGTTTTCTTTTTCATTCATAACATTGTTCAAGAAATAGAATCAATATTGGATGAACTATAATATTCCGTTTAAACCAAAACCAATGTACAGTTTAAGCATGACACTATTGTGATTGGTGCAATCATAAGGTGTACAAATACATCAAACCCAAATGTTATGTTTGGGGTTAGTCTTGTTGCGAATTCACCTCCATGTTTATTCGCCATTGGAATAGGAAATTAAAAACAGAGAACACGACCTAGAAGAAAACAATGAATGAGAAATTAAATGAACAGGTGGAGAAACAACATGAATCATGAAGCGAAGAAGAACAAGATGGAATGGGATTAGGGTTCGGTTCTCATTGGACTTCTCAAGCTAATACTCGGTTCTCCAGGAATTATGGATAGGGATTATAATAGAAATGTGTCTTTTTTTTATGTTTTTGTAATTAAATGATGTTATAAAATTAGAAATGTGTTTTTAAAAATAGAAAATATGTTTTTAAAAATAAAAAATGTGTTTTAGAAATTTGAAATAATAATAAAATGTAGTTAATCCATATGGAACTTCCACATCATTTTTTTTCACGTCATTAAAAAAATACACTTCTTGAATTTTTGAACCAAGATTCTATTTGGAGATAAAAATTGAGGACAAATAGAATAAAGGAACTATTTTTGTGATTCAAAAATAAGGGAGACTAAAACTGCAATTAAGTCTAAAATATAATTTATTCACATGAAATCTTTCACATCTATCTTTTTTTTTTTCAACACATTATTAAAAAAATGAAACTTTTTTAATTTTTGAACCAAAATTCTGTTTGGAGACTAAAACTGAAGACAAATAAAATAAAGAGACTATTTTTGTATTCAGTTAAAATAGAATGATCAAAACTGGAATTAAGCCAAAAAAAAAAACTGAATAATATTTTGTGGTTATGTTGTATGGTTCAAGTGTCGAAATTTTTGGACAAAAAATGATAAATATTATATATAAATGTTAAATTTAAATGTAAACATAGTAAAATGACAAATATTGTTGTGGTAGATTTGTTTGAGAATGTATTCCGAACCTAACTAAATCATATGTTATTTTAATATTTTGATTGAGTGATATTTTATTTTAAAATTGATTCAAAGTGAAATAAATATTTCAATAAAAATAACATTTAATTGAAAATTGATTAGTTGTCAAGAGAGCGTTTAGACAAAAGTATGTAGATATTATTAAATTATCAAAACGGATCAATTTATCTCATCATTGACCCAACTAGCTATTTAATACAATTTTCAGTGTAGTGTGATATTTACCAAAGGTTTATTCTTTTATCAAATACCAATGGGGCTTTTTAGGTGTAACTTGGTCTTTAAAAAATTGATTTAATAAATTAATCTATTTAAAGGTCACTCATTTGATCTATATTCAAATAGGCTAAAGGGCTAGTAAATTAAAGACAAAATTTACACATGAAGAGAATTTTAAAATCGTATAATCTTTTTAGAACATCATCTACATATGTGTGTAGCTCTCAAAGGGGTGATCCTTTCCTACACCTCTCTTGAAGAGAGTTTTAGGATGAATTTTTGTTTTTTCGCTTTAAGTACTTTCAAAAGTTTTTGAATTTTATTCGATTTTATCTAATTTAAAAGTTCATTTTACTCGTTTTAATTAGTAAATTTAAACGTGTATTTTATGCATTTGAGAATATTAAAGGTGAAAAAAGAAATACTATTTTAAAATAGATAATTTTTCAGAAAAGCTCTTGTTAAAAGCTTTTTGTGGGTCAAAAACAATTTGGGTCTTTTGGATAATGTTAAGGTGAATGTTCTTGTTGCCACTTACAATTATCCGATATTTTACTAGATTATAATATTTTGTAGTGAAAAAATTCAATCCAATAATGAAAAAATAAGATTAATGATTTACCATAAGTTCCAATTTAATAGTGTTTTTTGTTGTATAAATTAAATAAACATTAGAAGGTAGATGAGCAATGGTCTAATGTTCATATATTATGTATGCACAAATTTATTTTGTAAATTCTTTGTATCGTGAAGTTTTCTTAATTACCTATACGCAAAATTAATTTAAAATAATTAAATATAAAAAATAACATGATATTAAATAATTAAATATTGTTACTATATTCAATAAAACTTTAGAGTACTGAAGTGTTGATCTTTATTTGTCAATGTCAAGCAAAAAACATGGGAGAAATTGAAGCAGCGCCAACAAAAGCTTAACAATATTAGACATTGGTTGCACCATATGCTAATATTTAAAGTACAAAAAATGTCAAATTCTAAATTTAAAAACAAAAAACTTGTTTACAACATTTTTGTGTATTAATTTTTTGAAATTTTGATACAAGTTTTTTGTAACTGACTCAATGAATGGAACATGAATTATTGAATATTTGGACAAAATATTTGAATAGAGAATGCAAAGTGTTAAGTGACGCACGCAGCTGGAGGAATTATTGTTCCAATCTTTGTTGTAGTTGTGTCGCAAAGAACAGACGATAGAATTATAGAAGTGGTTTACGTATTACATCATAACCAAATTTGCACAGCAACACATATGAAATCCAATGAACAAGTGGAAACATCAAAAGAGAATTGATCAGTTCAGAATTGAAAAAACTTTATCAGTGGCAATTGATCAAACGTAGATTAATTGGTCGATTTCAATTTAATATAAAAAATAAGGATAAATAGAGTTTTCATAAAAATATGGGACAGGGTAGAAGTATGATGTTAGCTGTACAAAAAGTAAAAATTTCTGTACGCTTGGTTAAGGATTTAAAAGCTTTGGATAATGGTTGATACATTTGTATACACAAATTAATTTTCATTGTGTCAAGCCAAAAAACATGGGACAAAAGTGAAGTAGCACCAACAGATGCTAATCATACTAGACGTTGGTTGTACCACGTGCTAATATTTAAAGTACAATGTTCATATACTAGTTTTTCAAAAATTGATAACAGGGTATCTTTAGAATGTGCTTGGACAAAATTAATCAAAATGACATTTTAGAGCTTATAATATATTAATAGAATAACTACTACAAACGAAGTAACATGCATAATGAAGATCTAATAACTAGGATGATGACACATTCATCCACATAACATAGCATGATTAATAATTATACATTAAAATCTAAAAGTGTGGAAGAGGCATAGCCAATTGATCAAGTAAAGCAGTAACAGGAGTAGCCAACTTAGGTTCATAAGCAAAACCATGCAATTCAAAGCCATCATAACCAACATAAGGACAAGTTGGAATCCATTGCCATCTCTTCCTCAACATATCATAAACCAAACCTTTATTATCACTTCTACCTTTAATCATAATCACAATAAACTCACCATTCCCAACACACTCAAAACCATTATTCCCAATCTCCATTTCACAAAACTCAACATAAAGTTGCTGTGGCATTCTCTCACTTTCAACCCAAACACTACCACATCCTTGTAAACTCCAAACCCTCAAACTCTTTGGAACATTCAACTTACTCTTCTCAACACCAGCAACAAGCAACAATTTTCCATTACACTCTACTAGATTTGGTGACCTTAAAAACCTTCTCATAGGTGCTTGTATCTTGAACCATGTGTTCAAACTCACATCATAACATAAAACACTAAAAGGACTACAATTCATGCAGTAAAATTTCCCTTGTGAATAAACCATTCTACCTGATTCAAGACTGCATAATCTTGGTAAACAAGAGTTTGTTCCCCAAATGGAGTAAAACCCACTTGCATCAATATGGAAACTTTCTGATGTTAGATTTTTAACTGCATATGGTGATATCATGTCATCACCTGCAACAGTTACATCAATGGAAGTTGGTGTAATGGTTAAGCCAATTGAAGGGAAGAGTCTTGGAATCAAAGTTGGTGGTAACTGAGTTATCGAACCGAGTAAAGGGTTGTTTAAAAGCATTGTTTTTGGACCTGATTCATCAGAAACCCAACAGAGTAAACCAGAAGATGAAGAAGATGGTGAAAAACCAGAGGGGATTAAAGCAGAGGAAATTCGGTACCATGACATTTCTTTAGGATCAAAGAGGTAACATTCAAAGGAATCAGTAGTAGTAGTGGTTGTGACATTGTTGTTGTTTTTGTAGATGTTGGTTTTTTTTGTTTTGTGTTTGAAGAACAAGAACCAGTGAGAAGGAGGTGAAACTTGAAGGTAAAGTTCGAGGAAAGTGTTGGAAAAGAGAAGAGAGTAGAATCTCTTGCAAACAGAACGTGCTCTGAAGAATGCAGGTGGTGGAAGGAAAGCTATGATTCGATCAAGTAGTCTTTGAGGAAGCTTACTCCATATTCTACTGTTCATCCATGGAGTAGTAGTGTTGTAATTAGTAGCAATGGAAGTGGTGGTGTTAGTAGTGATGTTGGGGGTGCCACTAGTAATGGGGAATGTGTAAGAAAAAGAAGGGTTCATATTCATATTCATATTCATATTCATGTTCATGTTCATACTCATGTTCATTGAAGGGTGAAAACCTTCCATGAATATTTATGTATATATATGAATATTTGTTTAGTTCTTTTCTTAATACTAGGTTAGGCTTTGTTTAAATGATAAAGGAAATTAATATTGTTATGCATTTTTTTGGTGGAATGGAAAAGTTAGTGGAAATAAACGGTTTTAAGGAAGCACCTAAAAGGATGAAAAAAGGTGGTTTTTGGAAGGATAGTTGGTTGGTAAGAATCACAACACCTGAGAAAGTTTGTTTGTGTTCCTCATTTTCAGTGGGATATGGAGATGGCTATAGCTAGAAATATTATTGGAGATTTGGGAGAAGAGATCAACTAGAAATGGAACAAAGGACGTGATTTAGAAAGTGGCCTTCAATTGGTAATGAGTGTGGGGACAAGTCATGTATATATATATAAGAATAAGAAGAACGCGAATAAGGAAATGCACTCAGATTTACACTTACGTTAAATAAATAATAGTTTATATATATATATATATATATATATATATATATTAAAATGAGTAGTTCATATTTATAAGAAGATTAATTTAGATCTTTAATGAATAACTGCAGCACAAAATAGAAAACATTTTTTGTGATAATGCTCATTGGTTTGTGAGAAAAGAAAGGTAAGTGGATTTGTGCTGAATGCATCTATCATTTCAGTGTTGTTTTGTCAAGGCCGAGGTTGGAAGGAAGGACATCTTTGCAAAAGAGATACCATTGATCATTGATCCATTGATCCATTGATCAAAGTGCAACTCAACTCCATATATGCTTGCCAGTACAAAAATACACTACCTTAGTAGTATTATTTTATTTTATATAATCTAATATTATTATTGATCTTGTTATCTGATATATAATTATAATAATAAACAACTTATACGCTTATTTTAATAAGTGATATATTATTTAACTTTACTTAAAATTTATATTAAATTTTAACGATTATTGATAATATCTTTTAAAAATATAAATTGACGGTGCTCTCTCGATGAAATGAGTTTTTGAGATATATTTATTTTTAAGAGAGACCTAGAGTTGTAAAAAGTGTTGCCCCAAAGCAGGTCAACTTAAGAAAAATAAAAAATATATGTATAGTACGTGATATGTTTTTTCCTCTTGTCGTGGTTTTTCATGTTCAAAACGCATGTTATTCACCCGCAAAGCGACAAAAAAAAGCCATCAATGGGAAGTACCACTACAATCCATTCCATACATATGTATCATAATGTGGATGACAACACTAGCAAGAAATAAAGGCTATATATTATACACAGTGCATGGAAAATCTTAAATAACACAAAGTATTAAAATGGTTATGCCATCGTTACTTAATATATTCATTATACTTATCAATTTAGGTTCCCACATATGATTATATCTTTTGCTTACATTTGTGTAACTTGAGTTTAATTTCGATATTCAGATACAATACATAAATTTTATTGAAGATTTTCACTGACAATATTAGTAATTTTCACTAACCTTATACTATGTTTTTTAACGGAAATCTTATACTGTGAGTGTGTACAATTATCTTGTTTTTCTCATAAAAATATATTCACAATATAATTATTCTATCATTAAATGTAGAATTTTTTAAAAATTAATGTTGTTTTTACTATTATTATTTTGTCCACTATTAATAGATAAAATACTTTCCTCCACTTCTAAATCCTAAAAATTTGAATGGGGTTGATACTCATATATTTAAAGTCATTTCTTGAATTTGCTCACTAAATAAAAAATAAAAAGCTTAATTGAGAAGACTATATAATTCTTCAAAAACATTTATTTCTGCTATACCAACATATTTCCTTGACAAACCAACATTTATTTAATAAGCCTGTGTTACGAAATGTTCAATTTTTTGTGCTCTCGCTACAGTTAAGTGATCCTCTTCATATATTTCATCCAACTCAATAAAAGCTATAGACATTGTGAAGTTTCTTTAGCTACGTGTGTTCATAATGTTTTTCACCAACAATTCGAGGTTTAAGCATAGTTGTTGAATCTAAAGATTGTTCTGTTTGTTGGATAAATAAATACCTTTGGAAGCTATTCCTCTTTATAGTAGCATTTAATATATTTAATTTTTGGCTTGAACACATTTTTGTTACATATAACATTTCATCTAATTATTGAGTATCAGTCCTTATAATTTCAAATTAATTTTTTACCTTTTAAACTATTGAAGTAATATTTCTGTAAGTACAAAATATATAGATTTAATATTCTTTAAAATAATTACCCTTTTTTATTTTAAATGAGTAGATTTTGTAAATTTAACATTATCATTTATTAAAAATCTCAAATTTTTCACACAAACAATTTATCAAAATTAAATTTGAATTTAATTACACAGGTACAAAATATTAAAAATATTAACACTTTATGATTGTACTGAATTTATTTCTATTTTCTTATATTATATAGATATACTTCAAAAAAATTGTTATGGGGTCTGTTTGTCACATAAATAATTTTTCTAGAGATTTTAAAAAAATACAAAGTTGTTTTGTGTCTATTTCTTGCGGTAGAGAACATTATATATTTTTTTAAAATAATTATAAAAAATAATATTTCAAAGAAGTTACTAAAAAGTCATTTTCAAAAACATCATAGAGAGTGGTTATTTTATTTATAAAAAAAAAAAAGTAAGAATGATTGAAAGAGTTTGTCAGATGATAGATACGTCCAATCCCATCCCATCGAAGTGATAGGTTTCTTTGAACAGCAAGAGGCGTGAAGTACTAAAAAGAAGCTTTTGATGGGGCTGCTTTGCTTTGCATTGCTTTGCTTTTCTTTTCTTTTCATTTAGAGGATCAGATTCAGAAGCAATAGCAATAGCAATAGCGCTAATTAAAGCTATAGGTTGATCAGTACTCACACACTACTTACTATACTTCATTCATTTCACTCTTAAATTCTGACTATTCCTTTCTTCTTTCTATGAGTCATAATATTCCCTTTCTCTTACCTTATTGGCTTTTCTTTGGTTTTGTTAAGGGAACCAAATCTCAGTCAGAAAAGCCCCCCACCCTTCCCCCCCCTTAAGTCTTGTTTCTGTCAATCCCTCCATTTACTATCATTTGTCTCTCCATTCAACACTCCTTCTATCATTTTTTGGATAAACTTCCATTACTCAACTTTGGAAATCTTTGTCCTCCCTCAAGAAATCTCCTTATTTAGATAAAGTGTAACTCTACATTTTTAGTATCTTGTTTTCTTTCCCAAGCAATCCCTACCTATCATCTACACCCATTTTTCACCAAGTCAACACACCCCATTTTTTCCTTTTCAGAATTTTCTTTTAAATCTTCTAAACAAATTAATAATAATAATAATAATTCTTTCATTAAAGATATACATTCACCACTAATTCAAATTATAAACACGAAATTACTCAATCACATTCAAATTATTTTATTTTAGCAAAGGAAAAAATATCTCACATTAATCTAATACTATATGGTTTCATATTAACTCACTCAAATTAACAAAACAATCTTTAAAACATTTACGTTGATTCTTGATTGTGTCAAGCGTCATATTATCCTTAAAATATATCTTTCATAAGTTAATTTAGTCATTAAATGTATTTTTTATTAGTTAATTTAATTTTTAAATATGTCATTTATTAATCAATATAATTTATAAAATTATTATAAAAAACTACATTTAAAAATATTTTTATAATTTCAATATAGATTTATGGACCAAATAATAATGTTCTCTTTGATAATATTCAAAGTGAATGACCAAAACAAAAATATCTCCCTAGTTTCCTAAAACTAATAGTCCATAAATAACTCTATCTTAACTTGGTAAAAAAAATTAATAATCTATACTGACTCTTTGTTTTCTATTTTAATAAATATTAAATAAAATTAATTTTGATAATTTAATAAATAATTTATATATAAAAAAGTTAATTAGTTTTAAAAAAATTACAAAAAACTTTACGTATATTTTAGGCCTCATTTAATATTAAACAGATATTGTTCTTGAGTGCCATATATTGATTATCAATAACCCATCCAATGACCCCTCTTGCATTGCAACAAGAAGAAACACGTGTTAATGAATCAAACGACATAGTCAATTGTCAAGATCCTCTAAATTTCCACCACGTAACAAGATATCTCATACTAGATGACACTTAAGACATTAAGTGTCTTTTACTCTTTGTAATTATATTTTTATAATTACATTAAATTTACTTTGGCCATTTTTATCATTTAATCAGTCTCATAATTAGCTCAATTGATTTGGAAATAAACATGTTAGAAATTTACGAGAATCGTCTAAATAGATTAAAATTATTCAAATTAGTCACTCTCTAAATATATCTTTTTTCTATTTCTTATTCTTGAAAGAATTCTAAGTAATTGAATATTTCAAAAAATTTAATAATATAATCATCTGTAATATATTTAGTGTTTGTTGGTGCCTTGACAATAATATTTTTTAAAATATGTTTTTTTAGATGAATCACTCATTAGAAAAACTTTTGGAGAGAATATAGATCAATTATATGAATAAGTGGAAGTATATAAAGTAAAAATATTTTTTGTGGGTGAGTGAATAATATATTGGTCTAAGATAGAAAATATATTAAAACTCAATGAATAATTATTAATGGAGTTCAATCTCACAATTTTCAAATTCAATACTAGTCATTTTGTTACTAAATCAAACTATTGGAGTTATTTTCTCCAAAATGAATTACGAATAAGATTAGGCTCATTTGTTGGAAAAGAAACGTAAACAAAAACGAACAATCTCTCTCATATTTTATTATAGTATTTAAAATTTTCTTATGGTAATATAACTTTTTTATTTTCAATGACTCAATCTATTAGCGACAGAGAATACTTATTTAATCTGTAAGACTTAGCTCAACTGATAAATATTAATATTATTAATTTGAATATCATATCTCAAATTTATATCTATAATTTTTTAATAATGTGCAATTTTATTTACTATTTTATCTAAATAAAAACATAAAAAAATACTAATTTAAATAATATATTTAATTTTTATCGAAATCGCATAAATTAAAAGTGTAAATATGAAGTAAAAGTATTTAGTTATGGTTGTAAAATTTATGTGTTGATGTTGAAGTATAGTCACGGTTGGGACTAACTAGCAGTTCTGGCTAAATTAAAAAGCAACACAGACTCAGGTATTTTACCATAATTAGCTGATGCCATTAATTGGGCATGCTTTGCGGCATCAAACGATGTATGCACTATGTACATGGGGCTCTATAGCAAAAGAAAAAGAAATAAAAGCATTTACCGAGGTAAAGTGCAATAAAAGTTTGTAATGTACCCTTGTGTTTCTTTTTCCGCTCTTTAATATAATATCAAAAATTAAAATTTAATAATATATTTTATTAAATTTTATAGTATATTAAAATCAATAAAATAAAGAAACATAAGAGGCTAAGTAACAATAACCTAAAAGGTTGGAGTGCAAGGGGAGAGGATCAAGTTCGATAAAAGCTTATACTAGACATCAGGAGAGAAGTACTACGTAGGAACCATTGAGCTGACAAAAAGTAAAAAGTAGTTGTACAGTGTTTCTCCACAAACCCACTCTACCTTGATCGCGCCAAATAAACCTATGTTATTAATACTGTGCCTTAACACCACCTGCATGGAGATTGAAGGACTCCTTTTGGCAGGACTGGTTTAAGTAATACATTGCCCACTAATAAAAATATTATACTTCTCAACAAAAATAATATATATATATATATATATATATATATATTAGCGGGGTTATTTCAACACAAAATGTCATACACATTTTATATTATATTACATGAGTGTGCTGGTAAACGGAAGAGATAGAAATAATTAATATAAAATTGTATTTCTTTTGTTTTATTTTAAATGTTTAATATTTTAAATTATTTATTATTTTATAATATCAAAATATATATTAATTATATTTTTTTATTAATATACTTTTATTTATTGTATTTCAATTAATTAAATTTCTTCATCAACTACAATTAATAAATATATTTAAGTAAATGAAACTGATTTTATAATTGAAATTGATACAACTAATTATTTTATTAAAAATTGTACGTAAAGAAAAAATATTTAAAATAAGACAGAGAGTATTTAAATACGTGTTAGTTGTGAAAATTTATGTCCCAATATCTTTTCTCTAAAAAAAGTATATTTTCTCTAAAAATATTTATTAATGAGTTAGATATTACTATATTAGATGTCAGTTATGACTCTCTTAAAAGTTACTCCCTCCTATGTTTGATACTTTAAAATTTTTATTTTTATCTCAAAACTTAAGTTGTTTTAAGAAACCAATATAAAATTATACATATTTTGCCGATTATACCCTTACAAAACTTAAAATATATTTGTTAAATTAGTTTTATGGATATCAGGTGTTTAACATTGAAAATAGATTTTGTCAAAAGAAAAAACATTGAATATAGATATGTTGTTTAATTGGCAAAAGAATAGAGAGAAGATGCATACTCAAACCAGCCCATAAAAATGGTATGTGTATTCTGTAACGTGAGAAAGGACATCTCTTCACATCAAACATGAATTCCCACTTCATATGTATGGTGGCAAAATAATTGGTTCATTTTTTAAAAAACATTATTGAAAAGAATATAAAACGGAATACAACGTGGAATTAGAAAGACATAAATATCCTGCAAGGGCATATAGTATATATTTCTTTGAACGTGTAAGAGTTTTTACAAGGTGAAATAATATGAACGGATTTTTATTGGGGGAGTATTTCAGTGTAACAGATTAGTGGAATTGAGAAAAAATGGTGAATAAAAAATAATCAATAAGGGCAAATCAGTCTATTTTTTTAAAATAATATTATTTCTTGATTTTTGTATCATTTTAACAGATAAATTTGTTAAAATAAATATCATTTTTAATTTTTAATATTATTTTAATTATTTTTTCAATTGCACCATTCCATTATTATTATGGACACTAGTTCTAATAGATTAATTCTATTTTGCATTTGTGATAAAGAGAAACATCATGACTTAAGAAAAAAAAATTAAACAAATGATTATTTTCTTTCTTTTAATTTTAATTATTCTTTAATGTGTCCGAAATAAACAAAAGTAACACTTATGGTAAAACATAGAGTAGTTAGATAGTGGGTTTATAAATTTCCCACAAGTTCTATATATAAAACATCTAATGTACTCATATTTATAAGTTCAGATGCGTACATAAGAGGGGGGTGAATTAAGTGTTTATAAATTTTTTGGTTTTTAGAAACTTGGTGGATTTATTTTTCTGACTATGATTGTATAAAACAAAGTGTAAATGGCAGAAAAATAAAGAACACAAAGAATTTATCCTGGTTCCCCTTATAAATAAGGATACATCAAATCCTCTTGCACACCACAAGAGATTTTCCACTAATGTTATAATCAGTACAAGTCTAACTCTAAGACTTCTATTACAGACTTCTAACACTCTCTCTAAAATAGCACACCACTATCTTAGTTTACAATACTTGAAGAAAGTACACCACTTTCTTCAATAATAACTTGAGTGATTTTACAACAATGACTTTGATTGAACTTAAGCGAATATACAGTTGATATGCTTTCTTTGTATAATGATAACAATCCAATACTATTGTACTTCAAGTGCAGCAAAAGAACCTTTGCAATGATATGCCAATGTAACAATATGCACTTGAAATATGAAAGTTTGACTCTTAATGAATTTTTAAATTTTCAAAGAAAGTTATGAAGTTGTTATGATTAAACTTGAGCATATGAGGTATTTATACTCCTAAGACATCACTTCATATCAGTGGCAATTGTTCCTAGAGATTTGATGAATATATGCAATGATCCAGAATTAATCAGACTTGAAAAATCACATTGTTTCGCAATTGTATTCGGCTATAGTTTACGTGTAGTCGAATACACCTCTGTAATGTTCAGATTTTTCAAACAATTTTAAACATGAATTCGAAATCGAATCCTTGTAGTCGAATACAGATGAGTGAATTTCGCCACCGACTTGATTTTGTATTCGGCTACGACATCTTGTAGTCAAATATAGATATGAAGTTTTTACTACTAACTTGAGTTTGTATTCGGCTATGACATCCTGTAGTCGAATACAGATATGAAGTTTTTGCTACTGACTTGAGTTTGTATTCGGATATGACATCCTGTAGTTGAATACAGATCAGAAGTTTTTTCTACTGACTTGAGTTTGTATTCGGCTAAAACATGCTATAGTCGAATACAGTGTATTCGGCTACGACATCCTGTAGTTGAATACAGATCAGAAGTTTTAGTTCTATAATATAAAAATACAATTTTTAATATCTAAAAAATTATTATGCATGTTGAAATGTTAACATATATTTTAGATGATTTTTTTACAGATATATTTAAAACATTATAAAAATTTACTCCACAAAAAATAAGTTTAATATTTGGTTGTTGGATTTGTATTTTCGTTATTTTGATTTTAGATTTTTATATTTAAAAAAATTATATTTAATTAGTTCAAAGTTTAAAATTCTAAATGTTTATGAATAATTTTTTTATAATGTTCTAAATATGCTTATAAAAAATCATTCAAAAATTTGAGTATTGAAAGAAAAGTGAACATATTTCACTTTTAGTAGGACTAAAACTACTTATTGAAAATTTTGGTAGGGACCAAAATGCAACCCTCTAATGCAAGAGAGAGCACTAAAACACAAGGTTTCATTCACCGCAAATCTTACTCACAATGTATGAAAACACAAGAGATTGAGGGATTAGAAAATTGAGAATCCACCACAACATAACTATCCACGGCCCACACACCATGTAACTCAAAAAAAGGGGCCATAACCATAGCAAATAAGGTGGTCCAAGTAATATTTTTCAATTTAAATGAATTTCTATGTTTTTTTTTTATTTTCATTTTTTTCCAAGTCAATCCACCTAACCATGAATAAATCTTTGTGGCCGCTCGTCTAGCTCTCATGTTTGCTCATTTTTTTGGCTTTTTACCAGAGTCTAACTTCCGATAGTGTATTGGAGGTGAGTGACAAATCTAAAAGGCGAATGAACAACTATCATAAATTTGAGATATTTTTCTCGTATTTTGTTATCAACGAGCCCAACGCTCATCAACCCAAGGCAGGCATAATGAGATCTTCTTCAACTCACATTCCTAATTTAACCCGCCAGTCTCACTCAATGTTAGGATAGCCGTGTTGACCCATTTTGACACCTCTAACAAAAACTCCCTAACTTCATCCATTTTGACATGAAAATCAGAGGATACCATCAGAAGATATCATCAGAGGCAGAAATCAAAGGATATCATCAGAGACAGAAATCAGAGGATATCATCAGAGGCAGAAATCAGAGGATACTATCAGAGGCAGAAACCAGAGGATACCATCAGAGGCAGAAATCAGAGGATACCATCAGAGGCAGAAATCAGATGATATCATTAGAGGCAGAAAT
This sequence comes from Cicer cuneatum, assembly GCA_037974295.1. Lineage (NCBI taxonomy): Eukaryota > Viridiplantae > Streptophyta > Magnoliopsida > Fabales > Fabaceae > Cicer > Cicer cuneatum. The sequence continues at coordinate 12,080,414 of JBBPBO010000005.1, read as the reverse complement.
CGGAGGATATCATTGTTAAGACAAAACCCCAACTTAAATAATTTTGATGATAAACAAAGATTACTTAAGAATTATAATTATGATTCTAAAGCATATTTTTGTATCTAATAAGTGTGTTTAAGTGTATTAATCAAGATAGGTACCAAGAAACTTAAACAAGATCATTTGAGAGAAGCAAGATCAAATCTGAAGATCCAAGAACATTCTGGACAACATTCTGAATGTCACCAGAGGATGACATCACCAAAGGATACCTCTAGAGGATACCTGAAGATATCACCAAAGGATACCTCTAGAGGATATCAGAAGATACCTCAAGAGGATACCAGAAGATATCACCAGAGGGTACCAGAAGATACCTTCAAAGGATACCGGAATATACCTCCAAAGGATACCAGAAGATATCTCCAGAGGATCCCTCTGTTGAGACAAAACCCCAACTTAAATAAATTTTGATGATAAACAAAGATTAATTAAGAATTATAATTATGATTCTAAAGCATGTTTGTGTATCTAATAAGTGCGCTTGAGTGTTATCAATCAAGATAAGTACCAAGAAACTTAAACAGGATCATTATGTGAGAAGCAAGAACAGATCTGAAGATTCAAGAACATTCTGGACAACACTCTGAAAATCTCTAGAAAATGATGTCATCAGAAGATGTCTCAAAAAGATGACGTCACCAGAAGATGAAGTCGTCAGAAGATATCTCTAGAAGATGACGTCACCAGAAGATGAAGTCATCAGAAGATATATCTAGAAGATGACGTCACCAATGGATACCAGAGGATATCTCCAAAGGACACTAGAGGATGTCACCAGAGGATACTAGAGGATACCAGAAGATATCATCAGAGGTTCCCTCTACAAATTTAATAACCCAGATTGCGCAATATTGATGATTAAGACTCACTTGCCAGAACCAAGTCTGATCTTGAATACTGGAAGCAGAATGAAAAACATTATTGCTTTTTGACTTGCTCTCACCTAATCACTGACAAAGGACAAGCCAGCTTTCCCAACGGGCAAATGAGCTGTCAAAAGCACTTTTTGATTCTATAAAAGAGAACTCAAGATATAGGCAACAGGCAGAACTGAACAAAGCAATCATTCCATTATTCACAAATCAGATTCAAGAGTTTCTACAGTTTTCATACATTTCGCTAAAGTTCTGTCCAGCTCTTAGAAACTGCAGCATCCAATCACGTATACATTCTAAAATCACTATGTGCTTCTAAGATTAGAATCAAATACTCAAACAAGAGTTGAGGATATTTAGATTCTAGTCAAACACTTTATTATTCCATTGTAATCTCAAGACAAAGTGAGTAAAAACTAGTCTTGAGAAGTTGTGAAAAAATCCTTCTATGTTATAGAGAAGGAAGTGTGTGTAATCCTTTGAAAAGATTGAAGGATAGATAAGTGAAAAACTCATTTCCAGATTGAAAGGTATTGGTTGTAACAGATCAAGATAGATCTGCAGAAAGTTTGTGTAAAAGTCAAGAGAGTTTTTGTCTTGGAACACTTAGTTGGAAATCTCACAGTTGTGAGGACTGGACGTAGCCCAAGTTGGGTGAACCAGGATATATCTGTGTGTTATATTCCTTCTCTTATCTATTTACATTTAAGCCTTTAAATATCAAGTTTAATAGATTAACTAAAACTATCATTTTCAACTAACCAAGAACGTTCTCCGATTCTGGATCAGAACCAAGAACGCTCTCCGTTTTTCTGATTTACAACCAAGATCAATCTTGAGTTAACTTTTAACAGGAATTTTTAAAAGGTTAATTTACAATTCAAACCCCTTTTCTTGTAAATTGCTACTTCACCCTCTACAAATTTAAAAGCCAAGAATACGCATCACTAAGATCAAGACTCATTTGCCACACAGAGGAAAAACCAAGTCTGCTGTTGAACATTAGAAGCAGAATAAAGAATGTTCTTGCTTTTTTACCTGCTCTCACCTAATCACTGAGAAAGGACAACCAGTCTATTCCCAACGGGCAAATGAGCTGCACTTTTTGAGTCTATAAAAAAGAACTCAAGATAAAGGCAATAATCAGAACTTAAGAAAGCAATCATTCCATCATTCATAATTAGATTCAAGAGTTTCTACATTTTTCATACATTTCTCTAAGTTATGTCCAGTTCTTACCAATCACGATTGTGTTATAAGCTTACTCTAAGTTCCAAAGATCAGAATCAAATACTCAAACACGAGTTGAGGATATTTAGATTCTATCAAACAATTTATCATTCCATTGTAATCTCAAGATAAAGTGAGTAAAAACTAGTCTTGAGAAATTGTACAAATCCTTCTATGTTATAGAGAAGGTAGTGTGATTAATCATTTGTAAAGATTGAAGGATAGATCAGTGAAAAACTCCTTTCTGGATTGAAATGTATTGGTTGTAACAGATCAAGATAGATCTGCAGAAAGTTTGTGTAAAAGTCAAGAGAGTTCTTGCCTTGCAGCACTTAGTTGAAAATCTCACAGTTGTGAGGACTGGACGTAGCCCATGTTGGGTGAACCAGGATTTATTTGTGTGTTATATTTCTTCCTTCATCTATTTACTTTCAAGTCTTTAAATATCAAGTTTAATAGATTAACTAAAACTGTCATTTTCAACTAACCAAGAACGTTCTCCGTTTTTCTTATTTACAACCAAGATCAATCTTGAGTTAATTTTTTCAGGGTTTTTTAAAAGGTTAATTTACAATTCAAGCCCTTTTTCTTGTAAATTGCTACTTCAATCATCAGAGGCAGAAATCAGAGGATATCATCATAGGTAGAAATCGGAGGATATCATCAGAGGCAGAAATCAGAGCATATCATCAGAGGCAGAAATCGGAGGATATCATTAGAGGCAGAAATCAAATGATATCATCAGAGGCAGAAATGAACTATGTGAAGAGCTGAGCGGACGCCTTGACTCTGACATGGACCAAAACAAACGGATTGCACACACATTGACTTTGCATGCTAGAGCTTATAAGGTGACTATTCTGTGACTGATCTGTGCACAATTCTCTTCACTCAGATAAATTTGTCCATATTCACTATCTTTGAGTGAGGTTCTCTTTTGTCCTCTACAGTGATTTTATTCTATATCTATTTTATTTCAGTATTTTTCTTGCAGACAGGGGATTCAGATTCACATAAAAAGTTCCCTTCTAAATCTTGTCCTTTAAGATATGGGACTACAAAGATCCAAGAGGATGCCCTAACTCTATTTCTAGCCGGATTACGTGATTTTCTGAGCTTTTACAACTTTAAGACTCACGGCAGTGAAAATAACAACTGGGGAATAACAGCACTTTCTGTTTCTGCTAGTAAGATCGCCCCCGTACCATCTGTAAGTTTGAACTGCTTGGATTACTAACTTGGTTGTGGTTTAAGTTTATCTTGCAGCTCTTGATATAGGATTACCTTAAAAAAGAAAGGATATCACTAGATTTAAAAATAAGCAATTATTAATTATAGAATTTTGTATACTGTTATTATAAATAATACTACTTGTATTCAGTATTTCTAAGCTATGTGTTCAATATTTGGTTTATAGTTAACAACATTAGCCTCTTCAAAAAAAAAAAAAAACAACATAACACTAGCCTTGAAATTTTATTTTTCCTTTATTTGGGTGGTTGTTACTTGTTAGGAAGTCATAAACTTTAGGGTCACATAATGATATTTAACCTATTGAACTTCATTCGTATCTAGGGGACACATTCAATTGCTAAATACTTCAGTGAGCTATTTCCGTCGGGTTCTTCATCAAATCAATCAGTAGATAATGTCATTGACGAAGTTGCACCATCGTCACCTTCAGGTTTTACATCTTCTCATTAGTTGCATTAATTATTAAATCATTCATTCTCTTACATTCCACTTTAATTTGATAGAGGCTATATGCTGAAGCAGGTAGTGAAAATTGTTTGGGAGTGACTCCTAGTGAATTACTACTTGAATATCTGAAAGAAGACAGAAGAGTTAACCATTCAAAAGCTTGTCTAGATCAACAGGTATATTATGTAAAAATTTATAATTTTTTTATTGCATGTATAGAAAAATGTTTTTTACAATCATGATGATGTAAAATATTAGATGACTGCAAGGTGGATATATTTTGAAAGGTTTTAATGGCTAATATTGGGATTTGGTACAAAAATTTAACAAGTTACCATCCTAATATGAATATATAAGTAGTTTATTGACAGTATCAGAATATTTGAAAGCTTAAGTTTCTCATGAAAGAGCCTTTGCTAATTGGTATTTATCACAATTAAATGCCAATTTCTCTTTTACAGGATCTGTTGTGCAATTTATCCAAGAAAGTAGATGGCTTGACTGAAGAATCTTCTCTTGCGGCTCTTCCAGGTAGTGTGTCATGCTAGTTTTAACTCATTCCCATTTCTCTCTTGTTTTCTTCTGAGGTTATGATTGATGTTGCCTTTTTAATTCAGGAAATGAAGACAGGATGACACAGAGCGAGCCATATAGAGATTTACTTGCAAAAGAACCTAGGCTTGCTTTTAATACCTCCAGTTTGAAAGTAGTTGAGAAGAAAAAGGCAGCAGGAAAGAAGCCTCAAGTATGCATTACCTCACTATTTTAACTTCTGTTTATATAGTTTTCTGTCCTGAGTGTAAAAGCATTCAAATTGGTTACAATCCTGCAAAGCAAGGATCTAGGATGAATAGTGTGCTTCTCTGAATACTGTTTCTTGACCAAAGTTATTTATCTTCTTTGCTCCAATCCTAGTTCTGAGCGGACTAATCATCTCACTTGGTTAAGCTGGATACTAGATTTGAACTTGTTTGTTCTTAGTACTAGAGCAACAAACTTGTTATCAAGCTAAGGAAAGTGAGGTCGATAAGCATAAATTATTCAAAACTATAGAAGTTTTCATAAAAGGATTATTATTCTAAAAAACCAAATTCAAAATAAGATTCAAAAATCAGGCCAAATAAGCAGTATTTCACTGATTTTAAGTGATAATTATTCAGACCAAAATATATTTGAAAGAACAAGGACAAAATAGTACCATTGACAGCAACAAAACTAAGATTCAATAAATAGATTCCTATTTCATGATATAAGTGATTTTTGCTTATTCTTCCATGTAATCCTCCTCATCTTCATCCTCAGAGATTAAGAGCCAACAACTCCTCCAAAAGAAGTTCTTCATCGTCAGTTACAGATGCCATTTTTGATGGCTGATAGTCTTTATTTTTGTACAAAGGTATGTTGGACTGCAAATCAGAATTTTCTTCTAAATCGTTTAAAAATTGTTCATGATCCAAGTCATCAACTCTGACCTTATCATCAACCTCCATGGGAAGTGATTTAAGCTTCCAAGAACGAGGCTTCCCACGTCTCTTCTGGTGTATCTCTTCATAACTCTTCTTTATCAAAATCACTTCAGGAATATGTCCTCTATACTTGTCCAATTCAATGTCATTACAGTTAGCACCATACAAGTCATAACCTAGAGCTAAGTCACCAACCTTTAAAAGATGACCCAAATGAGTTCTGATTGAAAACATTGTGTCATTCTTTCCAATATGCGACACACGAGCCACCTGCGCATCAGCTAAAGCATATTTTGTGCCACCAATAGTAACCTCGGGCAGGCTAACTTTAGACGAAACAACCTCCACATCGAACACTCTATATTCCACTAACTGTCTGCAAGTAAGTAAAGACTTGAAGGGTGTCCTCCAATGCTGATCAACATTTAAGAAACCATACTTCAAGGTAAATGGATCAAGCAAAGCAATGCTATTAGTAACCTTGGTGCAAATCACATTCCTAATTTAACCCGCCAGTCTCACTCAATTTTAGGATAGCCGTGTTGACCCATTTTGATACCTCTAACGAAAACTCCCTAACTTCATCCATGAACCATTAGAACACAGCTAATTCATACAATGCAACCATTAGAGCTGCATGGTAGAAGATGAAATTGCAGGCATAAAATTAAAGGTAATGCTGGTAAAAACTACGAAGAATCTGGAAAGAAACACATATAAGATGAGCTAATGCACTACTCAAAAACTTCATGGCTGGACAGCAGATAGCTTGAACCTGGCTGTACTTGAGGGGTGATAAAATGTTGTACGTCTGAATCTGTCTCCATCCCATTTGCGGGGAATATACAAACACCTTACACCTTGCATAAATTAGTGTTGAGTAGGGCAATAACATGCAAAAGGTTGAGTAAAACCAATTCTTGCACTGTAACAAGCTCCTGTGTTATGAGTATAGTTCCCACCCAACACGTTCAAACTCAGTGTTGCAAGGAACTCTTCCCACAAGCTATAGAAAAAATGGCTTTTTCTATGATGCACAAAGGAAAATAGTGTTGCAATATGCACAATTCTTAGTCCAACCATATATCGCCTGATTCAATGGTGAGAGTGAAACTTATGAACTAATAGAGAAAACAAACTTGTGCATGGTACAACAACACATATTTCACTTATGCACCATAGAACTAGTCTAGAAAAATAAACAGTAAAGAAAACCTGACCGTAACCAGTTGAGCCTCTTGAAAAGTTTGAATATGAAGCTCATTCTCATGAAAGTGGGTGGTTCGTGCAATCCTTCAAACATAAAAATAAGCAGAGCGTTGCTCAACCTCCAAAATCTGCTTGAAGAAGCATCTGATGAGCATTAGTCATCAGCATTCCACCATGACAAATGAAGCAACACAATCCATAACTTTCAACAATTGTGAAAGAATGTGTTTCTAATCTTTCAAAATCATTAAAACAAAGCATCACATGATCAACAATCATCACTTAATCATTGACAAGCAATGGAACAAAGCTACCATCTTTGTAAAAAATAATAGAAGGTATTATATGAAGGGCAGAAACAGTACCACAAGATGATGGTATCATAAGTAATTTCTAGCTTATCAAATTGATACAGAATAAATTACATTGGTATTCTTCAATGTAACTCCATCAACTCTTTCGACTTAAATAGTTAAATAAAGAAAGAAATACTAGAAATTTCACCATCAAGACAATTTAGAAGACTATACGGTCAATTTAGCTGGAACAGGATAAGCTTTCATGATAACAATCTTGAATTGTAAAAATGATTAATATCGGAAAATCTAAAACTAATTCCTTCCTCGGCTAAGCCTTTGCAGTTGATAATTGATACTCCCCCAAGACTTTCTGTTCTTTTTACTCTGAAAAAACAAAGTTGAAGAGTTTTAATGCACTGCTTAGCTTTCATGTCATGTAATATGATAACTAAAAATGGGAACATTAGAAGTTGAAGGGCGACAAAAGATGTCAGCCTTCAATAAACTAAGATCTATATTACCTGAGATTCTATACACGTATTTAACAGTTCTTTCTGCTTAGCCAATGCATCAACGTCGCTCTGGTTTGTAGCCATACAGTTGAGAAACATTATCATTTCCTTCATGCAAGGTTTATGAAGTGAACTAAATCTCTTGGAGTTGATAAAAAGCCCACCAGCTTTCCGCCCCATTATCCTACAACATGACATCCAAGCAGAAAAATGATTTTTTTTTTATTTGCATGTAAATTAACATGTAATGAAACCCATAATTGAAATATTTAATGTCATTTTATTAGAGAAAGAAAAGTTATTATGTCAAGAAAAAGTTACAAACAGTCAAAACATTAACAAAACTGTAATGCCATTGTACATGGAATGACCAAAATAAATTCACCCAACTGACGAGGCAAAGAAAGAGTGTAATTTCAGGATGCTAACAAACTATAGCACTTTCAATCTATTTCCTTCCTTGTCTAGAGTTGGAAATCAGAATATGCACACAGCATTTGGGAGAAATTTTCAAACATCTCCTGTAGCAATACCTTTCCAAAAGACCAAGGCTAAATTATAAACACAAGAAGTAGCTTTTAAGATAATACTGTATAACCGACGGTTTGCTGGCAAAGGTTAATTTATGAACTGAACCTATTCATGCGTATCCTAAGTTTGATTCCACATTTGGTGCAGCCAAAATTTATTGTGTAAAATTGATTTTGACATGTTTGGTTGCTTTCGAGTAGAATTGATTTTGCCTCTAGAATTGATTCAAACTTGAAGTTAAGATTTGTAGCTGAGTCTAAACGTGATTTTTACACTGAAATTTATTGTTTAACTCAGTTTTTTTTTTGTTTCCCATAGGTTTCTTCCACTAGAGGTAATCCTATACAAGGTGCTAAATGTGGGCACCTCTTTCAGCACCTCTTTCAGCGGGGATTCGATCATGTTGTGGAAGTCTAGCATCTTCCACTAGACCTTACCCCCGTTGGTTGATCAACTCACTTTTACGTATCTGAACCTAAATAATTTTAGGTTCAACTCATTTTTAAGTAAAATCAATTTTACAAAATCAATTCATTCAAAAATAAAATTTTGTCACAGCATAACCAAACATAGACGTAGTTTATTTTCCTTTCATCTACCAGAACCAAATTCCACACTCAATATCTGCTTTAACTATTGTAGGGATCTAAAATTCTTCGAAAAACAACTAAGCCGAAGAATGCTTAACAATTAAAGGTATAGGTATAGGCATGTTTCTTTTTAAGATTCAAATATAAATCTATTCATAAACTATTCGTGTTGTCAATAGCACCACTCCAGCACGCAATCGCGGTGCCTTTTGCGGGGGCGGCTATCACGATGGAATAGTATCCTCATTGTTTCTGGCCGTCGACGACCAATTCCGCCGGTGTTATGCGGCCAGATTTTGCTCTTCACGGCAAGTTAAAGTAAAGAGCGACTCAAACTTGGTTCTAATAGAAAGGGAAAAACTGAGTTTTATATTTTGGGTTTTAATCGTTAAATTGTGTTTATTTTTTTACACAAAGCATGAAAGAGCTGAATTTGGAAGAGAAACAGATGAAAGTAGATAGAGAGGGAGTGGAAGATGTTACCTCGGATAGAAGTGAAGAATTAGATAGGTGGCGCCGGTGAGTTTGAGACAGTAACCTGAACGGAGAAGACTCCGGCGATCGGTAAGAAGTGAAGTGGATGCAAATTGCAATAGGGAAAGGTACAGACGGCACAAACGATGAATCGGAAAGAAAATTAATGGGCCTGAGCTATTTAGAAGTTTTGTTCACGTTAGAAAAATTTACTCTATACTCCCCTATCTTTGTTTATACTCCACAAATTTTTAAAAATGTCAAATATATTTTTAATTTTTTTTATTATTTTACCAACTCAAAATCATTTTTTCTTTTACCATTTAAAAATTTTCGGACCAAACAAAAAATTTTTTACTGTAAGTAACATTTTTCTGAAAGTTACCGGAAAATATTTTAAAAAGATTTTTACTATACAAAGTTTATTGGAAAAGTTTTTCAAATTTTTTTTCGGTACAACATGTTTCTAAAGTTTTCTGATACAGAAGGGTAAAAAAGTGTACTAGAAACGTTTAAAAAAGTTTTTTGATACATAAGCTTAAAAATTTATACTGCTGAAAAACTTGATAAAAGTTTTCTGGTACAATAGGTCTTTACCAGAAAACTTTTTCACAAGTTTTTCGGTACACCCCAAATTTTTTATTTTTTATTTTTTTTATAAATTTTAACTGATATGGATAAACCACTACTAATATGTGATAAAATATGTGTCGACGCCACAAACGTTTTTGACACTGATAAGGTATAAATAATTATAATTTATATTAATATTGTAAAAATATATTATTGTGATTAATTATTATAATTTATTTTATATTTTATTTTAGATATTTAATATACAGGAAGCTGTTGTGAATTGGGATACAGAAATCGGTCTAAAAAACAAAGTGACCGTTATCATCACAATATTAGATAAAGAGACGAGAAAGGGAGGGAGAAAAAATAAAATAATATTAGGTTGTGACAAATGAGGAAAATACAAGTGTGTTGATAGTTTAACTCGAAGTTCAACAAAAAAATGTTAGTTGTCCTTTTAAGCTTATATCAAAACCATTAAAAGATGGTTCACGATAGATAATAAAAGTAATTTGTGGAGTTCGCAACCATGATTTACTTGATACTTTGGAGGGACATGCATTTGTTGGACGTTTAGATGAAGAGGAGAAAAAACATGTCCAAAAAACTTAACAAAATATAATGTTGCACCGATATAAATATTATTCTCAATGTAAGACCAAGATAAAAACAATGTTACTCGGATATCACAAATATACAAACAGAGAAGTATGATTTGATTGCACGTGAGAGGTCATAAGACAAAGATGCAACATTTATTCGAGTTAATAAAAGATACAAAATATGTGTGTTGGAAAAGAAAATGGGAAGATTCAAATGTTATGAGAGATATTTTTTCGGCCAATCCAAATTCAGTGAAGTTGTTGAATTTGTTTTCTATTGTGTTGATTATAGACAACACCTACAAATCCAATAAATACAGAATGACATTATTTGAAAATGGGGTCAATCCCGACAAATTCACCCAGTTCTCTATGATTTGCGGGAGTACGTGCGGGGCAAATTGTTGTAGTTTATTTTCATAAGCAACAATTTTAAGCATTGGTCGCTCTTGTATACAAATAAAATTTATGACATTAAAATTAAATATAGTTAATAATCAATTTAAATATTTTTAATGCACCATAAATAATAATTAATTTAACATACCTGACCAAACCACAATCTAGTAGAAATATGGTGTCGGTATCGTGTAAGGACAGACAAACCATATGATCCTCTAAGATACCGTGTTAGCTCACCAGGTCAATTGCATACACTCTCCCTCGTGTACTGCAACCTCCTTCTTCTCATGTACTCCTCCTACTGATGGATAGTAATACCAGTATTTGGGATAAACACACGATTCTACTTTCCCTCGTGTCTTCAACTATCATTTGTTGTTTTCTCCTTAATACTGTCGGTCGAATCCTCTCTCGAGGATCCATCATGTATGACGAAAAAGTATCAACGTCACATGATGTTCATATTATTTTGTTGTCTCTTCCTCGTGCACTAGCGTCCACTGAAAAATTAAAAAATAAGAAAAAAAATAAGGATTAAATAAATTAAAAAAAAGTTTTTTTTTTTTAAAAAATCAATTCCAAAAAAATTTATTTTTCAAGTTTTCCGGTAACTACCGAAAAAGTGAAAAAAGTATTCCAGTAGTTGGTTGCCTTCTGAAAATGTTTGAAACAAGTTTTCCGGTAGTTTCATAAAACTTGAAAAAAAAATTCCAATAGTGTGTTGTGTTCCGGAAATGTTTGTATCAAGTTTTTCGGAATATACATATGAACCGGAAAACTTGAAGAAAAAAAATTTTCGAAATGTATTGTGTATTACAAAATTTAAAAAAAAAAATCGGTAGAGTTTGAAAAAAATCACTCATTTTTACCAAAAATATTAAATGATGAAATGGTGAAAATTTTCAAATTTTACGATTTATACAAAGACAAAAAAGTCATTTTCTTAGGTAAATGTTAAATTTGGAGGGATGAAGTAAAATTTTCTTCACATTAAAGTCAGGTTGATGAATTCATTTTCGGCCCATCTACCTAAATCGTCTAAATTATTTCTTACACCCTCCCTTCCTGTTTAATTTAATTTAAGTACTTTTCTCTTTTGTTTCAAAATACTCGAGTACTACTTTTTTCTGACTTCACAATACAAAATTTATATTTATATTTAAGAAATTGTTATTTAATATGAACTCCATTTTTATATTAATTTGATAAAGGAACAATTTTTTTCATGGAGGCTAAAAAGAAGTTTAGAAAATTGAGTTTTTTTCCTCCCATTTTCAAAGTGATTTAGATTCAAAAAAGTTATTTTGATTTTTATACTTATAAAACTGTATTGGTAAATCATATTAATAATTAAGTAATATATATTTAATTGATTCTACCTTCTTAATTTTTTAAATAAAAATAACAAATATTTTTCTTACAATAACATGAAGTATATTCATGTAAAACATGAAACATTTAAAAAGATTTAATAGATATTAAAAATTCTACATGATAATATGAATAATAGTTAAAAATATTTATCTCTAAAATCATATTTAGGATAACTTAAATTTTTGCGTAGAGTGGAAAACAATTAAACTCTATTTGAAGAGAAAAAGAAGAGCAAAAGAGAGAAGGAAGGAGATTTTGGAGGTAAAAGAAGTGAAGAGAAGGAGCGATGCCGGTGGCGAGGCGAGAAACGTGTGATGGAAGAGTCATTGCTCACGTAGACATGGATTGCTTTTACGTTCAAGGTTCCATTCTCTCTCTTATTTGCATTCCTCTGATTCACTCATAGCTAGGGTTCCACAATCACCTGTTACCAGTTATAGCACTGAATATTTCTATTTCCCCAATTTAATTTTTCAGTGGAACAGAGGAAGCAACCAAGTTTAAGAGGCTTGCCTACTGCAGTTGTACAGTACAACTCCTACAAAGGCGGAGGCTTGATTGCTGTTAGCTATGAAGCTCGAAAATCTGGAGTCAAACGGTATTCTCTTCTTAACTTTCACAATAATTGAAGCTTCGTTTAAAGTTATGTACTCTAAAATAATTGACTACACTAATTTCTATGATAAATTGCGATTTAGCAACTAATATGGATAAATTAGTTAGTGGAGTAATTATGTGAATTGGGATACATAAACAAGAGTATTAGGAGAAAAGTAATGATTAATGCTTCATTCATATTTTAAAATGACAAATAATATGATACAAACAAATATTTCAATGTGACACTTAATATGAAACGGAAGGAGTAGCATACACGAATATAAGAACATGTTTGGTTTCAGTTCAATGCGTGGCGATGAAGCTAAGGAAGCATGCCCGCAAATTCAATTGGTTCAGGTCCCTGTAGCACGTGGTAAAGCCAACCTAAACACATATAGAAATGCAGGTTCAGAGGTACTATTTCATTTATCATGAGGAGCATACCACACTATTTTAGTAATTCATTATCTTTAGAGTAGTTGTTCATTGATGTTATGTTATGGCTGTGTTTTGAATTTTAAAGGTTGTTTCAATTCTTTCGCGGAAGGGTCGATGTGAGAGAGCTTCAATTGATGAGGTGTATCTTGATCTCACTGATGCTGCTCAAACAATGTTAATGGAAACTCCTCCGGAAAGCATAGAACACGTTGAGGAGGAAGTTCTCATGTCACATGTTTTGGGGCTTCAAATTAAGGTCAGAGGCTACGCTTAAAGGTCTTGCATTTTCTGGGATTGTTAATTTAGGTATTGAAGTACATGCAGTAATTTGCTTGTATATTTTGAAGGTTGTCTTTGTCTGTTTTTGCTTAACTCAAAAACTAAATATTTGATTTAGTGGGTGGGTCTTTTGCTTTATATAAAAAAATCTGAAAACCAGATGAATGAAAGTACTGAAAAATGAATGTTTCATGGTTCACAAGTTCAACCAATGTTGAATCTGAATTTTATTGTCTGGTATGACAACTACAAAATAAATTAAAACATACCATATATGCTAAAATATAGCCATCTTAAAAAACCCATAATAAATAAATAAATGTTATACGTTTATGAAGCATAATAAAATTAGATTAATTATGATTTCAATTTAAATTGTTAGAGTCCACCTTTGAGCCTTTTTAGCTCACTGGATGGGGCATAATGATATAGAATGAGAACTTTCCAGTTTACCAGTCAAACTGCTCCGTCCAGTTGTCAGGCTAATCTCTTTATGAATTAGGATAATGTTCTCTTTATGAATTATGATAATGTTGTGAAACACTACATTATCTTATCTTACCTTACCGCACCTTCAATTTCTCTTGCCAAATAAAATCATGGTGCATGACTAGTATATGTGGTAGTATTTAAATTGTTTTTTATTTAGGAAGGAGATGATGCTAAAGAAGAAGTTAGGAAGTGGCTTTGTAAGAGTGATGCTAGCTACCAAGATAAGCTATTAGCTTGTGGGGCCTTCATTGTTGCTGACCTCAGGATGCAAGTTTTGAAAGAGACGGAATTCACATGCTCTGCCGGTGTTGCTCATAATAAGGTAAGAAGCACCCTTGGCGAGTTTATAATTATGTCCCATATTTCTTACAACTTTTTTCCTTAGGATGTGTCCTTGATGTTTGTAAAATTGTGATGGCCACTAACATATGCCCGATGCTTTTTTTCAGATGCTGGCTAAACTTGCTAGCGCTATGAACAAACCTGCACAACAAACAGTTGTGCTGCAGTCATCTGTTGAAGGGTTGCTCGAGTCTTTTCCGATAAAGAAAATGTAATGCACTAATAATATTATTGAAAGGATGTTGTCATGTATTTCACAAAGATTTAAACTTTATGCTCTATGACCATAAGTTTGCATTGTTTTGAATATGAATCACATGGTTGTACTTTTTGCAATTGTTTTAACCATTTTAAAATTCCTAAGATCACAATCATCTAGATCATAAAGCATGATATTGAAGAAAACTTGGCATTCAGGAAACAGCTTGGGGGAAAGCTGGGGACTTCGTTACAAAGTGACCTTGGCGTCAACACTGTTGGTGATCTACTTCAGTTTTCAGAGGAGAAGCTACAACAGCGTTATGGGATCAATACTGGGTGATTATCTGTCTTTTAACATTGCACACTACCAGAATGTAGTTTGGCTGTCTTTACTGATTTCATTTTCGTGATATCATGTTTTTAGTAGCACCTTTTGAATCACTATATTACTGCAATCATTACCTTAACTAGGACGACTAGATCTTTTTTTACCAATTTTGTAAATATACATATATGTGCATTGGCGGTTTCTTAGGATGAAAATTTTTTAGTTACCTTTTGGTTTAGTTACTTACGACTGTCAATTTGATTGTCTGCGTAGAAATATTTTGGTATGATAGCTTTTACAGCATTGCAGTACTTGGCTGTGGAATATTGCGAGAGGAATCAGTGGGGAAGAAGTTGAGGGGCGACTTCTTCCCAAGAGTCATGGTTCTGGAAAGACATTTCCTGGTCCTCAAGCTTTGAAGACAATTGGTTCTGTAAGTATTTTCATCTGAGATGATGAAAATTTTCTGCACTATATTTTGGATGCTGCTTTCAGCAGTGCTTATCACCGATGAAAACATGCTTTATTTCTTAATGCTCGAGTCATATATTTATTTATTTTTCCTATAAATACTTTTGTATTTTATGTTGGAGTTTTGTTTACTAGCATTTAGGGATCTTGGTTCAATATTTACTTTAGTTTTTTTGTCAGTTTTACAAGCATTTTCATATCATCACATCTTTTTTTTTTGTCATTATTTTTTACCCTTCAGGTTCAGCATTGGCTTAATGAACTGTGTGAAGAGCTGAGTGAACGCCTTGACTCTGACATGGACCAAAACAAACGGATTGCACACACATTGACTTTGCATGCCAGAGCTTATAAGGTGACTATTCTGTGACTGATCTGTGCACGATTCTCTTCACTCAGATAAATTTGTCCATATTCACTATCTTTGAGTGAGGTACTCTTTTGTCCTCTACAGTGATTTTATTCTATATCTATTTTATTTCAGTATTTTTCTTGCAGACAGGGGATTCAGATTCACATAAAAAGTTCCCTTCTAAATCTTGTCCTTTAAGATATGGGACTACAAAGATCCAAGAGGATGCCCTAACTCTATTTCTAGCCGGATTACATGATTTTCTGAGCTTTTACAACTTTAAGACTCACGGCAGTGAAAATAACAACTGGGGAATAACAGCACTTTCTGTTTCTGCGAGTAAGATCGTCCCCATACCATCTGTAAGTTTGAACTGCTTGGATTACTAACTAAAAAAGAAAGGATATCACTAGATTTAAAGTCAGCAATTATTAATTATAGAATTTTGTATACTGTTATTGTAAATAATACTACTTGTATTCAGTATTTCGAAGCTATGTGTTCAATATTTGGTTTATAGTTAACAACATTAGCCGCTTCTTAAAAAAAAAAAACATAACATTAGCCTTGAAATTTTATTTTTCCTTTATTTGGGTGGTTGTTACTTGTTAGGAAGTCATAAACTTTAGGGTCACATAATGATATTTAACCTATTGAACTTCATTCGTATCTAGGGGACACATTCAATTGCTAAATACTTCAGTGAGCCATTTCCATCTGGTTCTTCATCAAATCAATCAGTAGATAATGTCATTGACGAAGTTGCACCATCGTCACCTTCAGGTTTTACATCTTCTCATTAGTTGCATTAATTATTAAATCATTCATTCTCTTACATTCCACTTTAATTTGATAGAGGCTATATGCTGAAGCAGGTAGTGAAAATTGTTTGGGAGTGACTCCTAGTGAATTACTACATGAATATCCGAAAGAAGACAGAAGAGTTAACCATTCAAAAGCTTGTCTAGATCAACAGGTATATTATGTAAAAATTTATAATTTTATTATTGCATGTATAGAAAATTGGTTTTTACAATCATGATGATGTAAAATATTAGATGACTGCTAGGTGGATATATTTTGAAAGGTTTTAATGGCTAATATTGGGATTTGGTACAAAAATTTAACAAGTTACTATCCTAATATGAATATATAAGTAGTTTATTGACAGTATCAGAAGATTTAAAAGCTGAAGTTTCTCATGAAAGAACCTTTGCTAATTGGTATTTATCACAATTAAATGCCAATTTCTCTTTTACAGGATCTGTTGTGCAATTTATCCAAGAAAGTAGATGGCTTGACTGAAGAATCTTCTCTTGCGGCTCTTCCAGGTAGTGTGTCATGCTAGTTTTAACTCATTCCCATTTCTCTCTTGTTTTCTTCTGAGGTTATGATTGATGTTGCCTTTTTAATTCAGGAAATGAAGACAGGATGACACGGAGTGAGCCATATAGAGATTTACTTGCAAAAGAACCTAGGCTTGCTTTTAATACCTCCAGTTTGAAAGTAGTTGAGAAGAAAAAGGCAGCAGGAAAGAAGCCTCAAGTATGCATTACCTCACTATTTTAACTTCTGTTTATATAGTTTTCCGTCCTGAGTGTGAAAGCCTTCAAATTAGTTACAATCCTGCAAAGCAAGGATCTAGGATGAATAGTGTGCTGCTCTGAATACTGTTTCTTGACCAAAGTTATTTATCTTCTTTGCTCCAATCCTAGTTCTGAGCGGACTAATCATCTGACTTGGTTAAGCTGGATACTAATTATTTTACCAGTCCAATCACAATTATTTCAAGAACTTATCAAAACCTGGAAAACTGTTCTCTACTCTCTAGATTCATTGTCAGCCCAACACTCTTCCTGGAGGTCAAATGGTTCAATTTTTTAACAGCCAATTCCAAAATTAACATTGTTTTAACTGAATATTTTTCGGAAAAAAATAAAAGAATGTGACCCTCTGGCCAGCTGCCCACATTCTGCACAAATAGATGTTAAATACTTAAATGCAGTCTGCCCAGGGCGCCTGAGTGTAAGGCATGCTATATAAAGTGTTTATCATTCATTGGTTTTATACGCTGTAGTGCATGGATTCTGTGTTGCCTCTCAACATGTACTTTGAAGACATGCTATAGTGCTATATGGTTGAGCTTTTCATGAATATTGCGTGGAGTGTGTTTCACAGTATACATGGTTCCCAAGTCTTCACACATGTGTGTGTGACGGACATATCTATGTGTGTGTGTACAGTTGCAGTTTAAGTATGTTTAAACTATCAGATCTTGACTCAGTCTCTTGAAAACCTTGATAACTGACTCGGTTTTCAGAGAACCTGGAATACCTTTGTGCCTGTTCTAATTCATAATATTACTACTTTAGAAGCCTTATTGATGAAAAGAATGGCTGTGTCATATCAACCATTCAACTTGGAGGTTCTCCCTTTAATCAAAACAGTATTAAATTGTGGTAGCTTTTGTTGATGAGAGTGTCAGCCACGAATCCAATGATTTTACATGATAAGTTTTTTTTTTTGTGACAGGGAAATAGTTCAATTATAAAATTCTTCAATAATTACCATAATTCCCAGTCTTCATTTGAGCAGAAGAATGTTACAAATGCCCAAGGCGTTAAAATACCATTGTTGCATGGTAATTATCTAATCGCTTTCCTTTAGTTTATTTTTGAGATGCCTTTTCTGTTTCTTATTCCTAAATCCTAATGTCACCAATACTGCAGGATCTCAGTCTGCCAGTGGCAGTAATTTAACAGGTAATCAAGTTGAGATACTATCTGAGATTCATCAACTTGAGGAGATTGATACAAATAGCAGTGGATGTAGCATAGATACTATGCCTCAAGGAAGCCAAGCTTGGAGTTATAACATTGATGAGATTGACCCCTCTATCATTGATGAATTACCACCAGAAATTCAGGATGAGTTTCGAACATGGCTTAGGCCTCGTAAGCAGCCAAGGCCTAATGTGGTTAAACGAGGTTCTAGTATTACTCAATATTTCCGGCCTGACAAAGGTAGATGAAATGATTATCGACTTTGGTCTACTGTAAATATTGAGGTTTAAGAAATATGTAGCTCTAGTAAAAAAAAGAGAAGAAATATGCAGCTGATTTGTGATTGGAAACTTGGTTTAGATTTTTATGGAATCAGTGCAAGGAACCTTGTTATACTATGTACCTTTGTAATCTGGTGTAAATGTAAATAGATGTATGCTTATCATTCTTATATTGGTACTTACATGCAATAGAAAAAAGTGCTTACATTGATGTATGCTTACATGCAATAGAAAAAAGTGCTTATATTGATGGCTTAAATAACTCCTTTCTAACGAGTCCAGTAATAAAAATCACACTGTATTGTGTAAAAAGAAAGATATCTTGAATTCAAATATATTTCCAACATATCCAATATCCCATGGAACCAGTCACTTATGTATGAATCCATCTTATATAAACACAACTTAGGCAAATTAATTTTAAAAAATTACTGTCACATTATAATACTACTGTTAAGCAAGTGGGTTGCTTTTTACTCCATTTTGTTTTAAAATAATTGTCGCATTTGAAAGAAAAATTGTCTGTTTCCAATGCAACTTTAACTTTTTATTTATTTATTTTAATCAATTTGACCCTCCAATTGATATAATATGCATCACTCTCAATTTATTATCTCTTCACTATGTATTTATGATAATTTAAATCACTCGATGGTTTATAAAGATAGTTTGGTAAAATTATTCTTTTCTTTCTTTTTATTTATCAGATTTTCTTAATCTGTGTGAAATGATTAAATGCGACAATTATTTTAAAATGAACGAAATATTAATTTAGAATCTTATGTCTTTTGGCGTCGGACAACGTGTGAATGTGCTTGTCTCTTGCCTGCATTATTAATCATACGTGCAAGTGAGACCATAAATACTAGTGAGTGCTCCCAAGACTACTAAGTGTTAATTGTCTAATCTGTTTAGTGTGTATTAATTGTGTTTAGTCTTACTTGTATTTAGACTAAAGTAGCTTCTTTTTCCACTCCCAATGTCATTAAGATAGACCAATCCAAATGTATATTTTAGGAGCTTTGGAGAACACGGGTTTAAAAATAAACCATTTTGAACTAATTGTTCTTCTGCTTGGGCTACTGGGGTGTTCTCTTTGAGCCCAGTTTACTTCCTAATTAATTCTCATTTGAAAAAAAAAAGAGTAAAACATTTTAATAACTAAATACTTATTTTGACTAATAAATATAAAAATGCCAATTGTAAAATTAGACAGAAAAAAAAGTAATAATAAACCAACCAGTTAAAAAAAGCAGGGGATACCTCGTTCCTCCATTGCTGCGTTTTCAACCTCTTCTTTCCAAAGCCTTCAATTTGGTTGCTGACGCTATCTCAACCTGAATCTTTCGCTGCCAGTTCAAAAAAGACTTGTTGGAATTGAAGATCCACCGAGGGAAACGAAACAGGTTCTCTTTTCTATCGTTACACACTCACATGCACTTAAACTGTTCGAAGAAACTCCACACACATTCTTGTTCATAATCTTCATCTTTTTCAAGCTAATAACTAACAAAGCCTTGATAACAATACTAATGTGACTGTGAGTGAGCTTCAATGGCCAACACTAACAAGCTTTTTATGTTGCTTTCAGGTTGAACATGCACTAGTCGTTGTAGCAGCACTAAGTACTAGGTGTCAGCATCATTGATATTGATATGGATAATACAGCACCCTTTCAAAGTTTTCTTCAGGTTCTTCCCCCTGTTGATTTTGCATGTGTTTATGGATCATCTCTTCATCCAACCAACCATGACAAGGTCCCTTTTTGTTATATACCCATTAATTTTATTTGCCTATTATATCTCTTCCACATTCTGGGCCTCCCCTCAAAGTTGTTTTTTTTCCCTTCTGTATTTTTGGCTTTGTAGACAACCATGATTGATTATATTCTTGGTGTGTCTGATCCCAAACAATGGCATTCTGAGGTACTGATTTGTAATAATGTGTCTGTTATGGACTGGCTATATGAGTTGGATAATATTTGAATGTCTTACTCATATAATTTAATTCGATTTTTCTTTTTTTTTGTTTTTGCAATGGCATCAATCAAGAATCTGAAATTGAACAAGCATCACTATGCATCATGGATGGTGCACCTTGGTGGAGAAAGGCTGGTATTTGCTCTCAATTTTACCTATTCATTTAATTTAATTTTATATATCTGAATTGGGTTTTATTAGATATCGATGATATCTCACGTTGTATCTTGATGCAACATGTAGATTACCGAAGTTGCAGATAGAATTGGTGTGGGAGTACATTTCAACGCTTTTGTTAATTGGAATGGAAAGGTATTACCAACTTTTTGACTCAGTGGTGAAGTGTGTAAGTTGGACTCTTTATTCAATTTCTGCTAACTCACCTTCAAATTTATGAAAGCTGCCATGCTTTTTAGTTGTCCATAACAACAATTTTTGGTTGATTTGTTAAATCAAGATTCCTTTTTTTATATTTTGTGCACCTCATCTATAAGTAAATGTATGCAGATGTTCAAGTATGGGGTTGTTCGAATGCATGACTTACTTCGAGATGTGCAGTATTGGGAAAAATTCTACTTGTGTGGTCGATTACAGAAACCAGTATGTTACCATATTTTCCCCTCTTCATGTCACAAAATCATTTGATTCTTGGTTTGCAGATTTTGGACCACTTATGTATAACCTAGAAAATGTTCAAGCAATAAAAGTATAAAGATGAATCCCATTAAATGAGTGATGCTGCCTTGTAATGATTTGTAAAGCATAATGATTCTTGTCTTCTCAGTGCATAAAACTTAGGCAGTCTGTTGTGAGGTGGACCTGAGTACTTCACATATTTCTAGTCTGTTTTCTGAGCTCTAAGCAATTGACCGATTGTCTATGAGATTCTAAATTTTCTCATATGAATAACCCTTGTGAATGAAAAAATATATAGATATTTTATTTATGGTTTCCATCTGTGCTGATTTATAATTTCCCATGACTAACAATGAAGATTTAAGAATACAGTAATTACTTCTAAACATTGTGTGGTCAGTCGAATTTATGTAGCTCCAGTGCACTATTATATGGTGTTCTGGTCTCTCCGGTTCATTTGGTATCCTCAAAATCCAAATCCCTCTTTTTTTGGGAACATTTGTGATCCAAAATGATTGAAGCATCATTTTAAACTTACTCAAATCTTCAGCTCTTATTCACAGAGTAGTGCCAGGCAACATCTTTTGAAATTGAACTATCCATGCAGATTAGGAAAAGTAAAAATAAAACCCTACTTATCAGCATCGGGAAGATATGAAAAACAACGAAATAGAGGAATTGTGGGCCCACATATAGTTTTCTAATTGGGCTAATAATATATTCAATTGTTGAAAGTTTATGCATGGCAATCCAATTCTAAGTAAATTTTGATTGTACATGGCGAATCACCTAGGTCAACCCCTTGTACTTCATATCAATAAGAGTTTTGTACAAAATACTTGTTTGTATACCATGTACCAAACTGTACCACGATTCATGAAGCACTGCTCTAGTGCTTAGTAAATACGATTCCCTTAATTTTCCTGATAATTTGAACTGACTTAGGTCTGCTTTTTGCCTATATTTTTTATGCATTTGATACAGGTTCATATTGTTGTTGATAATTTGAACATAAGCAACATCAATTCCGATAACATGCGAGCTGCGTTGTCAGCTTCTCTTCTCCTGCTTCCATCAGAATTCACAGAGGTATACTTCTTTCTTGTTTAAATGATTTTCTTGGGAGTTGGAACTCGGAACAACTGAAATGATTCAACCGTATCCCTGCAGGCTGATCTGTATGCTAAAGTTTGTAGTCTTTCATATATGGGTGATGTGCGCATGTTATTTGCTGAGGATAAAGATAAGGTAGTCCTTGATTGCTACTTATGTAGGTTGTGGTATTCAATTGTTAATTTCTTTTAAAATTCCAATATATTTGAATTCTCCACGGCCACCTTGACCTGATACCATTTCATGTGAGGAGTATGTGTCTACATAGATTACATGTCAGTTTGGTCGCAAGTTCTGGCTAACTCTTTATTTCTTTCTGAGTTTATTAGCAGTATCTCTTGCATAGCTTATTTCTTGATGTTCTGATCAACTGACTGGATTTTCACTTAATACCATTAGAATTATCGACCAAAATGGATGAAATACTTGCTTCACATATTCCTTTCTAAATTGTATTGCTTTTTTTTTTCTCTTTAACTTAAGGACAGGCGGCATGTGTTGTAAAACTGTTTGTGTTTGTGTGTGGCATCTTTGTGGGAGGAAGCCAGATCAATAATACATGTATCCTATTTTTGCCTTATGTTTTCACCGAGGTTCCCTTGTTCACAATTTGTCCAGGTGAAGAAGATTGTAACTGGGCAGTTTGATCTATTTCAGACGATGTATAAGCCATTTCTTGAAGAATATGAGGCTAAGAAGTTATTGAAGCTTTCGTCCACTGTCAATGACCAAATACAAGTCTCTCAGGTCTTTATTATTTGTTATTAATCTTTATAGGACAATTACAATTTATGATATCTTCTTTTCCCAATTGTACTCTCTAATTAATATTACTTGCATCACTATCAAACCAAGATACTTTGCATTTATAGCAAAGGTGAATAAACCAATAGTTGATAAGAGTAATTTAGTAAAAGTATAAGTCTCTCTCTTTCATTTATACATTTTTTTAATCTGTGTGAAATGATCAAATGGTCACTCATTGTGGGATGAAGGGAGTACTATATAATGTTGCATCTTTAGTGTGGACATACCAAGTAAAGTAGCTTCTTTTGTTTTGTAAAACAGGATTGTGACTTATCAGTTTCTTGCTCTCTAGTTTCTGCTCTTCCTCCATCAATCAGAAGCCAGATGTGCATGAAGCAAAGAGGGGATATGAAATCGAGTCAAACTGGTATGCTTGTAGTATGCTAAACAAGCTTTGTGAATTATTGTTTCAATTCCTAGTATTCTTGAAATTCAAATCCACCAATGGTTGTCAGCAAATCAATATTGGTTATCTTTGTAGAACTTTTGAATTTTTAGATGGTAGTTGATGATGGTGGTAACATTGTACCTCTTAATAGGGATCTTATGTATGTCATATTTTGAGAAAAAAAAAGGGCTATGTTTTCAGGTAGAATCATACATGATACCAAAATTAGCTCAAGAGAAGGGGCTGCAAATTGCTTGCAGAGAATTTTGAGGCGAAAGGTAATGGTTTCAAGTGCAAGGCAGGCCATATCTGGCTTACTGGCTGTTGGTGGAGTAAATGCTACCAGATATGTTGCTAACAAAGTTAACAAAGCCTGGAAGTCATGGAGATGAATTTTGCTGTATTAATGATCTTTGACATAAGGTTTTGTTGCTCGGATATTGACCTGAGGAAGTTTATAACATTACTTGTTCTCTGACCATTTTTCTGTTTGCACTTTTCCCTCGTCATCCCATTGTCTTTTTTTTTTTGAATAGGTAAATGTTAGTACATTAGTTGTTATGTTTGTATTTTCTCTTTCATTAGGATTTGAGCAACACTCTTTTAACTACTTTAACTCTTAGCTCTAACCAATTGAACTGTCCAACCCTTGTCATCCCAAATTCTCAATATCTTGGAGGTGACCTTTTCCCTTAAAACCCTTCTTTTATAGTCAAAAGGAAGTATCTATCTGCAACGATGGCAAGGGGTTTTGTAATCGCATTGGCTGCCATCTTATCATTCTTCAATAGTTACCGACAAGTATAGGCCAATACATTATGTAGTTAAATTTAGCAATACTTGCAGATGATAGTGAATGCCTAGGTGGAATACTGAGAAGATGTTGGGCGAAGGGAATACAGTTTGTGGAATTGCTTATGTATAGGCCAATTTATTTCTTCATTTGGTCACCCATATGTTATTATTATTATTTATTTATTTATTTATAATTGAGTTCTTATTCTATATTTCAAGGTGAAATTTTTCTTTTTAATATTTGCTATATTTTTATTATTATTCTTATTTCATGGCTTCAAGTACCATCATAAAAGATGTTTTTGTATTGGTTTGAGAGTCATATAGTACAAAATAGTATGACAAGAGACTTATAAGATGATGCATCTCACTTCAAATTTAATTCTACAGTGCGTAACAGACAGCTAATCTGAAATTAGAATAGAGGCAAAGCGAAAATAAGTTAAAATTATTTTTAACTGATGCCCCTTGCTGCAGTGAAAATCTTCATTTTCTATTCAAATATTTAGATATTTATGATGAATTTAGAATATGAAATATTTTAAAAGTTTAGGCTGGGAAATTAGGATTTGAAAAGAAAAAAAAAAGTTTATTTTTTATTTTTTTTATTATAATTATTTTAGGGATCAATCCATTTTGTTTTTGTACAGAATCAATCCAATCTCTTATCAAAGACAAATCTTTCATTGAAATGGAAAATAGCAAGCAACATTTGTAACTTAAGGCAATGAAGCAAAGTAGCTATTTGCCAAAACAGAAAAGGTAAAAGTATGACTCAACTAACCAGCAGAGACAAAATAACAGACATAATGCCTGCTAAACTAAAATAGCAAAATAAGATGTACTAAGAATAAAGAGCAAGAAAAAAGAGGGCACATAAAGGTACACATGTCATAGTTAAAAAATAAACTGATATTAATCATCCCAAATGAAAAACCCTGACAATAATTTTGCATCAGAATTGAAGAAACTATCTTATGCACCACACAAAGTAAGAAACTATTGAACTTATAAATTTCAGCATATTCTAGTTGTCCCCATGAAATTATTACTATTATTATTATCATAATCACTTTCCTAAATTGTCTCAATCATGTCAGTACCAAATAAAATAGAGACATTTGGTTCCTGCCCATTTCTAATAGCTATAGCCTACTTAAATTTGGAACAACTGCTGCATATTGAGTGTCCAAAACATCAATCACCCTGTTGGCTATGGCACTTGCATACACTGATGAACCTTCAATTACCTGCATCAATGAAACATCTCATAGTTAAATATACAACCAAAACAATATGATAATTCTATTCATAATATTTTATTATAAAATATTTACTTGGTTTTTATGTCTGAAGAAATACTACTAACCTTACTATTGAGCAAGAAGCTAAAATATTCACCAACAAGTCCACCTGCAACATGGTAAAGTTCCAACTGAAGTTCATCCAAAACCTTGGAAACGAACAGCAAGCAATTAACCTTCTTCCTCTGAATCAGTTTGATCGTAACATCGTCATCGATAATCCGGACATCAACCTCACTGTCTTTGGATTTCCTCTGCAACCATGAGGTCCTTATGCTTCCATCTGCATCACCAAAAGGCTTTATATTACAGCTTTCTGCAGCATCATCTTCAGTTTTAAGTCTCTTGCTCATTTCCCTCCCATGTCTTTTCCTCTCCACCAATAATGTCAGCTCATTCTTTGTTCTAACTAGTTCTCTTATATACTCAATAGCATCTCCCACCACTGATGCTCTATCAATCTGCATTACACCAAATCTACATATTAATTATATCAATTCATAGATAAAATTTTATAAACGAAAGAAATATAATTAGTCCATAAACGATATTCAATCGATCAAGTTAGTCCTGAAATATCATTCTTTCTCCTATTTTTAAAGCTACTGAATGACTAACTTGACAGGTTAACAATATTTTAAGGACTACTTATGTTTTTATAGTTCAAGGACCAAATAGAAGAGAGTGATAAGTTAGAGACTAAATTGAAGGTTTATTTGAATTTTATATGGTTAAAAAAATTCATAGATGCTTATTTTTGTTTACCTTGGTGGGATTTGGAATGAGACTCCTCAAAATTTTGTATTTTCCATTCAATTGCTCTCTTCTTTGTTTTTCAGTTGCAAAATGTTTGGTAGCTTTTCCTCCCCTTCCTTTGCCAACAGAAGCAGTGACCCTATTGAATTCCAGCACTCCCATATCAAGCTGGCTACCATCTCCCTCCATCTCATCCCCTCCACCAAAAAGAGAACCATTCCTTGTGCTCGTCGGCAAACTATATCCTCGAGGGAGAGATTGAAACAATTCTCTGAGGGCTGGAGGCTGTGGAGGAAGGTTCAAATGAAAAAGAGGATCGTAAAGAACTGAGGATCCACTTGTGTTGTCTGATCCTATTGGAAGGTCCCCAAGAAAATTCATTGAACTCTGAAAATTGGGTGTTTTTTGAGTTGGGTTTGTGATGCAAATGTTGGATGGATTTGTGAGCAAAGATGAAGCTGAGCATCTAGGTAAGTGGAGAAGGTTTAATAGATCTGGTGAAGGGTAAGGAGGGTCAAGTATAGAAGAGGGATTGTAGCTTTGGCTGCAGTTTTGTGCCTCAACAATTTGTTGAAAATGTTGTTCATGTAGTTGGTGGTGTTCTTGGTGATTAGCAGAGCTCATATCTTGCATTTCTTGAACACTAGAGTCCCAAGTTGAGTGCTGATACACTTCTTGCACCAAATGGTTATCCATGTTGTTGTTGTTGTTGTAGGAATTCCCTATGTTCAAACCAAGATTTTGTTGTTCAATGTCTATGGATGAGAGAGTGAGTCCATTTGTAAAAGTGGAAACTTCATCCATAGAAGGCCTCAAATTCTCTTCAAGGCTATTATTGCTGTTTGTGGTTTGATTTTGCAGAGTTTGAGGAAAGTTTACATCTTCTGTCATTGTGTTGGGATCAAAGCAACCAGTTTGATCATGCATATTTTGCCTGTCTCCTGAACCTGAACTCATTGGTATTTGTCTGCAATAGTTGACACAAATTAACAGAATCAGAAATTTAATATAAGGAAATCAGAACATACCATATGAGTGCATATTTAATTAACACAAAGGAAAATAACAAAAGAAAGGACCCCAAAAAGAATAAACAGTTAAATATCACAATATCAATCACCAGAAAAAGACCATCTGTTTTGAACATTCAATGAATAATTATATTTGAGAATTTATGATTTGAATCATGTTTTGGTGAAAGGTTGTTCTAGGATCAAATTTTAAAAAAATTGAAACCTTTAAAGAAGAAAGTAATAACTTGTAATTGTGAATAATTAATTACCTATATTAGAAGGAAAGAAACAATAGATAACAATTTCAAAATGGAGAATGTGAAACTGTGTCTCTCCCTCTCTTGTTTGAGTGTGATTACAAACTCAATAAAAGAGAAAGTTTATGGTGAGACAATGTAGAAAGAGTAGGAAAAAGGATGATACTTATAAAGGGATATATGTCCCTGAAAGTAAGTGAAATAGCTTATAATCTTTTGGAAATAGGATTTTAAAAAAAAAAAGTTTTTCTGTTTTTTGGGTCAAGGAAAAGGGGTCATTCAGTTACAAGAAATGCACTCATATTATTTCTTCTTGGGACCACTTGCTCATTCAGTCACGTCTCAGACTTTTTTTTTTTTTTAAAATTTATCCACAAAACTCACACACTAAATACAAAAATAAGGGAATATTATTGATTAAAATTCACATTTTAGCGTATTAAATATTCCTGCAACTACCGTCTTAGACTTCTTTGA
The DNA here is from genome assembly GCA_037974295.1 of Cicer cuneatum. Lineage (NCBI taxonomy): Eukaryota > Viridiplantae > Streptophyta > Magnoliopsida > Fabales > Fabaceae > Cicer > Cicer cuneatum. Next base: position 12,052,436 of record JBBPBO010000005.1, on the reverse strand, counting down.
AAAAACTTGTGACTAGTAACAAACTTGCTAGTTATAAAGAAATTAAAAGTGATATTGTTTGGGACCACATACTAGTAACAAATTTCTTTTAATGTGTATTTTCTTTTTTCTCTCACGAAATAGAAAGTGAAACTTACAAATTTGATAGGACTCACTCCTTATATTAAGTAATTTAATAATAAAAAATTGTATTTACCTATGAGATCCATAAATGACACTCATATTATCTCTAGCTTTTGGAATACATTTATTTTTTCTATATTGATACGCATAATATTTTTTTTTTCACATTTATAACATTATTACTCATTTATAAAAAAGATATTAGAATATATACTTGTCATTAAAAATATAATTATATTTTATAAAATTATAAATATTAAATATGTAGTCGTAATTTTACAAATTAAAATTAAAATTTTAATCGTGTCATATCGTAAATGACATAAATAAATATAAATATGACAAAAAAAATGTTTAATATAATTTTTTTAGTAAGGATAGAGATATGAGTGTTTTTTTTTAAATTAAAGAGATATATGTATTGTTTAAAGATGACTCAGGAGAACTTAATCCAAATTCCTTATTAATAATAAAAAATGGTGAAGTATTTTATCACGGTAGTTAAAAGATGTGTTTTTTTAATAATAAATTAGAAGACGCGGTAATTAGTTTTTTGTTATTAAAAAAAGAATTTCCCTCTTAATAATGTTGCACTAAAGTGATATACATTGTTGTCCTGTCTCCCAAATTAAACTGTCTAATATGCAGATGACCAGAATATATGCAATGTTCAATACATTTCGGGCACGTGGATCATATTGTGTATTGATGAGTGTAACAATAGAGAGATGCTAATTAACAACTATTCAAAGTTATTTATAAAAGAATAAAAACTGAAAATTAAAATAAAATTTTTCGTAGAAAATATCACTTTTTAGCATGACCCGCCTTAATAATATAGTTGTCAATGAAAGTTAATAACTTTAGGTTTTCTTTGTAAAATTATTTTTACTTTTTAAAATTTGTGTTGATTTTATTTGTGAATAAAATGATAAAAGACTCTTAAAATAAATAATTTTTAATCTTTTTGAAATAATAAAAATGCTAAAAATACTATTTTCAAAAAGAAATATTCTCTTTATTACAATGTTTCACTTTAGAATCTCTCATATTCTTATTAACAAATAAAAATAAACATAAAAATTAATAAAGAGAATCTTTAAACTCATTGAAGATTTAAAATAAAATTTATGTATAACCTACTTTAGGTAAAGTCGGAGAAAACTGTCAACCTTATTGAAGATTTACTAATGAAATTTACTATAATTAATGAATAGCAAAATTTAAAATTTGAACTGAAGTCATAACATATGTATAACATATGTGAACCAATCGTCCAACTATATGTGTCAACCGTAATGAATTGATGTATGAATATACTTTATCTATTTTATTTAAACAAACAAATCATAAAAACTGTTGTATAGCTTTACACACATATAATATATATTATAGTTTGCTTCGCCTAAAAATGTATATTATAGTTTTATCATATCTTAAAAATAAAAATAAAAATAAAAATGAATAATTTAAGATTTCGATATTATGTAAAAGAGTTGCAAAAAAGAGAGAAAAATAATATTATGATGGTTCACACAAAACGTGATTGTAGAAAAAAACGCGTTAGTTGAATTCTAAAATGTAAAACTAACAATGTTTGTGGTCTCTCAGATAAGTAAGATATTTATCTCCATGCATATTGGTAGGTTAAACTAACTTTTAACAATGCCTTATCTCAATATTCTTCCCTCGATAATAATATAATTTTTTTATTTTCTGCATTTTCTTTTGTAGCAAAAGATTAATATTGGTTTCTTGTTGTATTGCTCCAATTCTTTTTAAGTTTTTTGGATGAAAATGGAATTGGAAATATACTTTTGTAATAGGGATAGTGAAGATTATGATCATTTAAGAATATGCTCTTTTTACTTGGTTAGGAGGGTATGGATAATATATGAGCCATATACTACTTATATATTAGAAATTGTTCAAAAACATTGAGTAAGTATTTAAGTTGATTTTGATCCAAATATAAACAATCAGTATTTAGTGATAAAATTTACGGAAGTGATACATGATTAAGAGTAATGGACTAGTTAGAGATTTTTAAGAGTTGTCACTGCACATAATATTTCTGGAGTGTTTATCTCGTGGATATATTTCGATTTAATTTTTTTAAAAACAAATATGCAAATAAAAAATGTAAAAAAAATGAATTGAGTGATTTGTTTTTTCTAAAAGTGATTTTATTTTTAAATTATTTTATTTAAATTTAATTTGAGTTATTATTTTTATTTATTAAAATTTAAAAATATGTCCTTAATTATTCTTTTTAAAAACAATCAATTTTTTTTATACATTCAAAAACAATCGTTCAGATGAACTTTTGTGATAATATTTAGTTATATTATTCATTGGTCATACTAACAAAAGTTATATTCTATAAAAAATAGTTCTAACAATTTTTTATTAAAAATATACCTTCATTATAAAATTGATTAGTTAGATTTTACATAAAAAACTCACAAATTTATTGTTGGTAAAACTAAACAAGATGAATATAAGAATAAATTCACAACACATAAGTTAACGGTAACAAAATGAAAGTGAAAAGAATACACAAACGTCCGAATATGTAGATTTAAATACATTGACTGAATTTATAATTAATTAAAGTTAATTTATCAATTTTAATCAAACGAACACTACCCTAATATAAAAAAGTAAACAATATCATATTAAGTCTTCAGATAAAAAAAAACTTCGTCTTTACAAATAAATAATAAAAGAATTTCACACTTAAACTACAAAATCATATAAAAATATGAAAGAAAATTAAATCTATTTAAACTACAAAATCTTATAAAAATATGGAAGAAAACTAAATCTATTTACTTAAGGATATTAATTTAGATAAAAAAAAAATGATGTATATAATAAATAAATATTAAAAGAAGTATTTAGAAGCGCATCAAACAAGAAAAAAGAAAAGTAAAAGAAAACTACAACCAAGACCTAACTCCAACCAAAACCGAAAAACCCCAGGACACTATCACGCGACAACACACTCAATCTAAATAACTCCAAAGAGGAGAAGAAGAACCAAAACACCAACAAACCACTCACAAACCGATTCGGCCCCAACCACCTCATATTACCTCTATCGAGCTAATACTATAATAGTCTCTCATTCAACATGGTTCAACCAAGTTAAACCAATTCAACACCATGTTTGTTTCAAATATTTTTCATGTAGTTTATTTATTTATTTACTTGTGGACATTTGGTCCAACCGTGGTTCAAATGACCGAAAAAATTGATTCATGATCTATATGTTTAACTTGTTTGATTTGTTGTCAAATTTATAAAATATTATTATTTAATACTCTTGTTATTATTCATTTAATTAATTTTTCCGAAGTAGTAAAACAAACACTTATAAACGACATTCTCAAAATTCATTATAATAACAAACAAGAATTTGAAAATAAAAAATAGTTTAACTGTAGTTTTAATATTTTTATTTTTACTGATTCACGAAATTGATTTACTATTTTAAAATTAATAATTTTGATTTTTTTATATGATTTTTTAACTAAAAAATAGCGATATGATATGCTTACTTAAATAATGTATCATATGATACGGTAATATATAATGATTAACATTTATAACATCGAAATAAAATACCGTAAAAACTTAACTTTAAAATTCATAAATTTTCATATTTGTAATTTATTTAATGACATATGAATATTTAATGCATTTAGATGATTCTAAATCATAAAATTATATTTCACATTATTTAAAATACATCAAATCGTTATTTTTTAGTTTAAAAATCTTAAAAAAAACACAATTATTGACTTTTAAAATAAAGAAACTAATTTAGTAAATCGACAATAATGTAAAAACAAAATTACAGTTAAATCTAAAAAAAATTGAAGAGGGCTTAACTAGCCACCCAAACCAATAGTTTTAAAGAAAAACATTTCAGAACATAACTTTGGTATGTTGCAGTCTGGTGGATGGGACAAAATACACCATATAAAGGCCATTGAAGACTCTAGAATTTTCATTATCGTACTCGTTGTTAGGTATATGCTTCTTCTTCATTTTCATATGAACATAATAGAACATACAAAGGAAAAATATTGATAATCTATTTTTCTGATAAATTTAGTAAATTTTTATTTGACTTCTTTTTAGGAAATGGTCAAGGTTTGAAAATTAATTCCCATAAGCTCCTCTAAATTCTCTTCCCTTTTACAGCCCCACATCACTCTCTCTCTCAATCAATTAATGCATGTGCCTTCCATAACAATTTTTTTTGCTATATGTGACAAAATTCCCAAATATAAATTAGAGTTCATCTAAAAGATCTTAACAACAATTTGAAAAACTTCACAAATTTATCAATTCTAAAATTGGCACCGACGAATTTAGGTAAAACATCAATTATGTTAAAACTGAAAATACGGGACATTTAATTGAACCTCACCTCAGAAGCCAATATATAAGTCTTCTTAAGTTTTAATATCAAATAATTGTGCATTCTAACTTTCTTAATGTTGTACAAAATGACATAAAACTTAAATTCCAAGTACATGTTTCAACAAACTGCAAATAAACAATGTTTGAACACAATAAAAACTTAAAATTGTCTTTACCCAACAAAAGTTAAGGTACATCATGAAAAAATTAAAAAAAAAGACTAATCAATAATCATCAACACAATTCAAAGCAACTCTGATTTTGTCCACAGCTGAAGTAACAAATGAGTTCATTTTCTTGACAGCTTCCAGGTCTGGTTTATTCATATCAGTTGGTCTACCAATCAGCAACTGATACAACAAAGTTACAACTGTACCTTCAGTTTTACCTTGTCCACATTTTGTCTCTGAAAATCTACCATCCCCTGTTATTGTTAAACCAGAAGGAAGAAGAGGCAACATTTCAGAACCTTCTTCTCCTCTTATTATACAATCCATTGTTTCTGCATCTATTGGACAATACACCAACACAGATTCCATTGCATGTGTGTAACATTCTTGTAGAATCCTCATTTCATTCCTTGCAGGGTGCAAAGGCTACCTCACATTAACAATTTAAATAAGTATAGTTAGAAAATTAAGTTGATGTATGAATCATAAATAATATAATCAACAAGCTATGGTATTTTATTTCCATCAAATGTAGTTAAATTCACTTAACAAATAAGTTCATGCATGAATCATATGCAACCAACAAGTTGCAAAATCTTATGTCTAAAAATTATTTATTGGTCCTTATGAGTCTAAATTGCATTAATTTATATATTTCCATATTGAGCAAAATTAAAGATGACATTAAAAAGTAACCTCATTTTGAGAAATAGGTAAGTTCATTTTGGGTATTCTAAATTGCATTTTGGGTATGATTGAAATGTGAAACTATGGAATAATTTTGATGTATGGTAGGTGTAAATCTTTTCTATATTATCAATTAATCATATATCATACCACTTTTAAGTTAGTAATCATGAAAGTCAAACTTTTCTTATGATTGGACGATTGCAATTGAAATTTTACAATATATATATATATATATATATATTAAACCTTGAACCTAAATGAAATATAAAATACAAAGTACCTGAATAATGGAAGTAAAGTTCCCAGGGTTAATTCCACTTGTGATGCGGTGAATCTCCTCCACTGGATGATTTTTGCTAAGAACATCCCACTGCAACAATATTTTATAAGATTAAAATTGAGCATAAAATAAAATGCAATTTGATTTGATATAATAATAAAAATGAAATAATTATAATAACCTCGGGTCTTCTACTATTGTCTTTGAAAAAATCAGAAACAATATGTGGGGAAAGAGAAAGCCAAAAGGAGTTAGAAGCAGTTAGGATAACGCCGTTTTCAGTCCCTGGATCTGTGCACTTGCGAACAGACACTCTAACGGCGTCACTATCCAAAGTATTTAAATGTGGAAAGTCTAAGTTAGTTGACAAGTCAAGTGCTTCATAATACATTTTCAACATACGTTCGCCAAGCTTCATAACAATCCTTCTTCCTTCATTTGTATTAATCCCTGAACAATCAAAATCTTATTATTTTCACATAAGTTTTTTCCTTTAATAAACTAATATTGTTGATTAATTAAATAAGAATATAGTAACCTCCTAGGGAAGGAATAGTTTGAATTGAATGAGTTGAAATTCTCTGGCACATTCTTTCCAATGTCAAAAGCCATCTTTCAGCTCTATATCCATTATTGCTACAAATAGCTTTTCTGAATAGCAAGTCAGTTTTACTCTTATCATCCACTTCTATGTGTTCCACCCAAGAAACCTATATCAAAATAAATATATATGAATTTTAATAAAATATATTATCAGAAAGAAAAATGCAATTATATAAATAATACTAACCCTGCAGGAGTGATTAGTAAGTTCCTGAATCATGCATCCAGATGGAAACTTCCAAACATTAGGAGGACAGATGGCATCTACTATGGTACCGACTGACACTGACACATCTGCTATCACCCATACACCTTCTTCTATTTGCTTACAATATCGAAGGAATGAAGCAACTCGTGTTGGCACCAATGGGGATAGAATATGCATTTTTGCATTCATCTGTATAATAAAATCATTCTTCTTGTATTATCACTAAATTATTCAAAAACAAACTATATATGCATGCATGCTAGCTGTTTACCAAAATTACATACCAACTGCAAAGCTCCATTTCTGCTTTCCATCGAACCTTCTTCATATACTTCAACTGTTACTGCATTTTTAACAATAGTTGGAAAAAGATTCATCCATTTTTCCTACAAAGATTAATCATTTATGAGTATTTTATGATGCATTTGTTGCAATTAATCAAAATCCATAATAAGAGTCATACAAGTACTAACCGAATCAAGAAACATGTGAACCAACTGTGCAGCACCCATGCTCACTATAAGTGAATCTTTTGTTGCCTCTGTACGCTTACGAGGGCCCTTTAAATAATTGCTCTTATGGTAAATCTTCTCATACGTCTCACGTTGAAAAATGAATCTCTCATCTTCTATAGACCTAAACCAGAAAGGCTCATTCAATTTAAGAAGCCTTGTTAATTCTTCCATAGCATTATTAGCTGTCTCAATCATTAGCTGTTTTTCCATTTCCCAAGCTATGGTTATTGGGTGGGGTAACATACAACCATCAGAAACTCCATCAGCTTCACCGTTCTCTTGTTTAGGAACAATAAAATCCTCATCAATTGTAAACATGTGGTGATCCTGAACACGGTCGGAAGCAGGATCACCACTTGGAACGGGTGTATCTTCATCAATCACAATAATGTCCTCATGATTGGTTGGAGCAGGAGCAGAAGCCAGAGTATCATGAAGGACATTAGAAAGAGTAAACATATCTATCTCAAAAACAGGAATGTCTTGATCAATAGCTGTCAACAGAGCTGAAACATCATCAATATCTTTATCTGCTGCACTATTAGTAGCATAAAAGTTTTCATCAAGAAAAGGTGTATCGCCATAAGCTACAACATTTTGATCATGTGTATAAGGAGTAACATCACACAATTTTCTATCATCTGTGAAATGTGTATCACCATAAATGAAATCAGCTGGAACATTTTCACTAGGTTCTGAAGTAATAATAGCACAAAGTTTTTGATCAGTGGCTGCAGAAGTAACAAGATTTTTTTCAGTTGCAACTGTTATAGCAGAAAAACTTTGATGATCATACTCAGCTGCAACAGGAGTAATTGCAGAAGTAATATCTGTCACACTTTGATCAAGTGCATCAGTAACAGCAGAACAATTTTGATCATAAACAGAATAAGAAAGAGCAGGTTCATTCTGATTAAGAATAAATGCTGAAATATTTTGATATGGGCCAGAATCTGCAGGACCACCAAGAGCAGGAACATGAATAGGTGCAGAATTAGCAACATATTGATCAAACATTGAAATATTAGAAGGAATAATAACATCAATATGCTTGTCAATAACAGGAATATTGTGATCAATAGCAGGAATGTGTGGAGTAATAGCAGCAATATGTTGATCAGGAACATTGGTTTCATTGTTTTTGTGTCCAAAACCTTCAAGTGAAGATTGAAGTATGTATTGAAAATCTTTCAATGTTAGAGGCTCATCTGGATTTTTCCTTTGCCTTTTGCCATTAAAGTTTGATAGTTTCTCATGCTGAAAATTAATTCATAAATGAATATCAATAAAAGAAAAATAGAATCATATTGTATTCATTTGTGAATAGATAAAATATTCATCAATCAAATATTAAATACAATCAATAAAATACTTGCCTCTTTGCGTAACCTTTTATTTTCGTGAAGCAAGTTTTGCATAGTAAATACCTTTGATTCTTGTGGTATAGATCCCTACCAATTAGAGCAAGTTAATATCTTCAAAATTTCTTTTAAGATGATGTTTTGCAATAGTATTTTTTTATTCAATCAAAGTACATGGTTTGCAAAGGTATTTTTTTATCACTTAGATTGTGATATATACTTCTTATAGTCTTAAATATAAGAGAAAGTATAATCAATAAATTTAATATATTTGATTTAAAATTTATGTTAAATATATATTTTTGTTAACTCATTTTCTCTTATATTTAAAATATGGAGTATATATATATATCCTAGATAACATTTAAAATTATTATTAGTATTAGTATTTTTTTACCTAAGCCTTTAAACATTAAGAAAAACAATAGTCCTTAATTACATAAATAATCATATTAAACAAAATATACTATTGAAAAAGTACAAAAGAATATATATATGACGAACACAAATTATTGTAATTCGTGATAGTGTAAATTTGTTTGAGAATAATAATATATTAAAATTAATCTCATGTAGATCACCTTTAATTGGGTCCTCTTATTTTGGAGCCAATGCTTGATTTGACTTGCATCAAGCCCTGCTTCCTGGCCAATTTGAGCACGCTCAATATCTTGGGGATGCGGGCATTCTTCGTACATTTTATGTCTAAAAATAAATATAAAATCAATTACTCCAATTTCAATTTTATGTAGTTGAGACTTTAAACTATCTATCATTGAATAGAAATGTTATTTGAACACAAATATAAATACAAATATAATATGGTCCACCTTTATGTAAGAAGAGAGAGAAGGGGAGAAAATATGACCTACATTTATGTCATCATAGTATGTATAAAAAATAAATATTGTATTTATATTTGTGTCCAAAATAGTGTTCAAATAATATTTCTCATTGTTAAAAGTTACTTTTTATGATAATAAAAGATACTTTTTATAATAAATATAAACAAAAATGTCGTTTAGACTTTAAACTATCTATCATTAAATAGAAATGTTATTTGAACACAAATATAAATACAAATATAATATGGTCCACCTTTATGTAAAAAGAGAAAGAAGGGGAGAAAATATGACCCACATTTATGTCATCATAGTATATATAAAAAATAAATATTATATTTATATTTGTGTGCAAAACAGTGTTCAAATAACATTTCTCATCGTTAAAAGTTACTTTTTATGATAATAAAAGATACTTTTTATAATAAATATAAAAGATACTTTTTATGAAGATAGTTAATAAAGTTGATTTTAATTTTCTATTAATGTTTAAACAAATACTTTTTTTACCTTATACATTTAGTATTGTGACCGTGCAAGACTTACTTTATAGATCTAAAATTCACAAAACATAAAATAAAACAACAACATGGATATTTATGGAATGAAACAAAGGACAATAGACAACGACGTACTAATCGAAATGATAATGAAATCCATAACATCAACATGATAATTAACAACAAAGCACGTACATAAGGTAGTAATAATAAATTCATATCTAAAGATTTCTTATTGCCAATATTGCATATCAAGTTCAAAGTGAAAGAAAATTTAAAATGAAAATCCATCGTGAATAAACAGGATGTGCCATTAAATATTGATCATATATGTAATCTATTTTTTAAGTAATCAATGACGTGGAAAATCGATCTTGCACTTCCGCAATTTACCTTTATGTTTTTATTAATTTAATGAATTTTCGCTTTAAAAAGGATCCTCTTTTGATAGAAGACGGAGTCAAGTCACCACCGATCATAAATAAAAATGGGATTTTGAACCCTTTTTTTTTAGCATGAAGAATTGTTCAAAGCTTACAAAGATTAGGGCCAATAAAATAAAATAATTGGCCATAGCCATGGGGTGTATACATTTTGCGTGGTAAAAATAGTAGAGATGTAAAAGTAAAATATCAAGAAAAAATGGAATGAGAAAGGTGAGTGTAAAAAGTTGAATAGTAAAATAATTGAGTGGGAAAAAATATTCACGAAAAAATGGTATATTAAAGTTAATCTCATTCAAAATGAAGAAAACTTGTAAAAAAAATTAAAGACAATTGAACCAAAATAATTTATTTTTTAAAAATCAAATAGCTACAACATATGATTCTTAATTTTCCTATAAAAAGAATGATTCTTAAATTAAAAATTAAATAGTGTAAATAATTATAATTTCTTCTTGATCACTAAGGTATTAGATAAAAGGTAACACCTTTCCCATTCATAGACCTTAAAACAAGATCAACACAACATAAAATCAATCAATCAATCAATTAAAAAATATCACACAAAAAAAAAAAAGAATGAAGTAAATAAAATAAAAAACAAATGTTATTGAGCTTACTGTTCCAGTTTAGTTATTTGATTTTGAGTGTGACGCGAGTGGGTCCTTGGTTTCTTCTTTCGCTTTGGAATAGCTTGTGGTTGTTGAAAATTGATAGATGCACCTGAAGGTATATTTGAAAATACCATTTTTTCCATCTTCGAGAGAAAATAATGTGGCTGCAAAATTAAACCTTTTTTTGTGTTCCCCCTCTTATTATTTTGTGTCTGAATTTTGTGAAATCTTAGCATGTATATATATCTCCTTAATTGTAACGTTGTGGGTTACCAGTTGTCACCAAAAGATAAATCTAAAAAAATATTACTTTTAATAATTGATATATTTGATCATTCCACACATATTAAAAAATAAATAAAAGTATTTTACTAAATTGTATTTATTAAATATTGATGTATTTATCATTATTATAAATATAAAGTAAAATATATTAAATTGAGAATAATATATTGTAGTATTAATTAAATAGTGTAATTGAAAATATAATTAATTTATAATAAAAAGTGAAAATGTTAATAACTTTAAAACAATTTTGTGTGTGCAAATAGATGGATTGTTGTGTGACCGCAGGAGTAAAAGAGTAGTAAAGTAACAGTCTTATTATTTATTTCCTTATTGGAAAATAAATTTGACATGGATTCATAGATTTAACATATAAAAATTTAATTTTGTCAAAAAAATACATTTTAAAAAATTGAGTGTAATGATTTTTCTGTTTAAATCACGTTTCAATAACCTTATAATAACGAGTAACCGATGTGTCACCGACAAGGTAAAAAAATACTTCAGGAAAGTGAAATAATTCGTACATGAAAGATACCATTTTTATAAGGGTAATGAACGCCTTTCATATACTAAAAAAAAGTAAAGCAGAAAATTAAAAATAAAGTGAAAATAATTTTAGATAAGTAAATGTAGATGTTAGAGAATTAACTAGGGAGTAAAATCCTCAAAATGTTTGTGATTAAGTGTAGTTTTGGTTAGATATTTTGAAGAGTCAAAATTTATTTTAAATGTAAAATTTATTTTAACATATTTATTTTGCTTTCGACTAAAATTGATTTGACTCTGGAATAAATTCACAATTAAAATTAGAGTTTGTATCTTTTAAACTAAATAATTTTAATTCAAGTGGTGGATAAACTTTAGTTAATAACAAATTGCTTGAAAGAACTCAAGTTTGAATTTTGGCTGAAAATATTTTTTGATTAAACGTTAGTTATCTTCCAATAGAAATCTAGATTACTTGAGTCTCGTTCTCATGAAAACCATATATTTTAAAAAAATAATTTATAGCTTTTACATCTAGAATTAATATTTAGTTTAAATTTATCATTTAACTCATTTTTATATAAATGTGTTTAAACATAGTCATTTTATTTTCAAAAATCAATTATAGAAAAAAAATTACATAATCAATGAAAAACAATTTTTGTGGATGTAAATCAAAATCACACTTCTATGCGTGTGTTTGATTATGTGGTGACAAAAATTTTATTTTGAATAAATTGATATTGTAAAATTAATTTTAATTTAAAGTAAGTTGAATGTAAAGTGATTTATTTTTAAATATCTTTAGACAAAAATGAATTGACTATTAATTTTTAATATAAAAATCACATTTAAACTCAGAAGATATAAATCATAGCTTGAAACTAAAAAAATCAATTATATTTAATAGTATCTGTATATATTAAAATTAACTCTACACAGAAATGGACGGAGAGGGTGGCAAGTCACAACTCATTATGTATATTTATAATTTTATGAGAACTCAAATAAACTATATATATATATATATATATTAATATTTTTATTTAATTATATAAGACACACATATTCTATTAAATTAATATGTACATATATATTATTCTTTAAATTAAATATATATTATTATATAAATTAAAATTTTCTTGGCATCTATCTAACACGATAGGTCTATAATTTTACATTTTTAAAATTGATTTTTTTTTCATGTATATTTTAAAAACAAAAAACAAAAAAATTCTTTAATATACTTTATATTGAAATTTATATACAAAATGTTTTACTTTTTTTGACTCGGGAGGTCATATCTCAGCGACACTTGAATGATGATATTTTTTGTCTGCAATGGAAGGTTGCAACGACCATCTACATATTCTAAAACTATTGTGCACTTACCTATTAGAAGATAAAACTTATGAGTTAATGTGGTTATAGATGGTCGTATTCCAGTGATAGCTACAGAAACAAAAAAAAATCATTATTCATATAGTAGCAGATTGGTTGGGGATGTGACCTCCTAAAGATAAAAAAAAGTAGTATAGTATAAATTTCAATATAGAATATATTAAATTTAAAAAAAAAAGATGTACATGAAAAAAAACCTTAAAATTAATTTTGTCTATTCCAAAAATACAACCAATGATTGAGTGAGAAATTGTTGGATTCCCGTTTAAAAAGAAAAGTAATTGTTGGGTTTAGAACTTGAGTGTCTTTTTCTTGGCAGTTTAATGCTCACACATGAAATAGAAGAAAACAAACTAAGAAGGGAAGGAAAATGACAAACTATTGAAATTTTACCTTACATTGCCAGGTTTGGAGCGACATTTGGTAAGAAACCTTTTTTTCTTTCTAAAAAGCCTTGCAAGACTTTGACTCCTCAAATTTAATTTAATTTACCGCTAAGTTAAACTTGAAAAAGAAAATTAAACAGCAATAAGTTTATAAAGGATTGTTCCATCCCAAAATATAAGTAAAAATAAGTTAATAAAGTTAAAATATATCAACTTTTTTTTTATTAATTTTTGTTTTTTGGAATGGATGGAGTATTCCATATATATATACATATTTTTCTATTTTATTTTAAGGAAGTGAAATTTGAAAAGGAATTTTTTTATGAAATATCGTTTTGAAAGCCGTTTTATCTATTTAATTTTTAACGGTGTTTGAAAATTGGAAACGTAAAGGTTTTTATTTATGGAAATATCATTTTCAAAACTCCTTTTTTCTGTTTTATTTTCTGTGCATCTTTTGAAAATTCATAGACTCAATTATACCTTTATTTCTTTATTTTGAGGATGTTTTTGTTAATGCATAAATCAAAAGTTGATCACCCGTTTGTAGTTTTACCAAAAAAAAAAGAGATAAATGCTATTTGGAATAGCTTATCATTAAAATCATTTTTTTATAATTATTTTAAAAAAATTACTATAGTAAATAAACACAATTTTTTTTAAAATTGTCTAAAAATTAATCTCTAAATTATTATATAATACAATTACTTTTTTAATTTATAACAACTGTGTTCTTAAGCTGTGATTTTTGCTCATAATTTGCTTTTTTGAATGGTTTTGAATTTCATTACTAAAGTTTAAAACTTAGAAAATGTATATAATTTTACGGTCAATTTTTAATTTTCTTTTGTTAAAGTATTAAGAGCTTGACGATGAGTTTAAGATCTAAACTAATTTTAAAATCTGGAAAACAAAAAGTTGAGATAGAAAAACTAAAAATGATTTGGAGAATGAGGTATTAGAGTTTAAAGATGAAAAGTTTGATATTTTTTAATTCGAGTTAAATTTGATATTTCATTTTCTTAGTATAAAATATTTTGAAAAGAATTTGAGTTATATGCATTTATAATATAAAATAATTATTTTACAATTCTCAATCGGGTCTCGTTATTATATATTTATCGAATTATTTTAGAAAATTATATCATAACATTTTTAAATAATAATACTTAATTGAATGTCAGTATAATTTTTTTTATAGATTTTCAGTACATATATGCAAATTGAGTTCAATGTTTAAAATGACTTAATCAATGTAGTTATTAAAAGAATTAATAAATTATAAGAAGTTGTGAGTATTTTTCTTTAGTAATCAAATAGGACAAGATCCAAAAGAACGAAATTAAACTATAATGATAGAGGGACATTCTTATGAATATAGGTTCTCGAGAAGTCGTTAAAAACTAAATTTAGAGCTTCCGAGGTGGATTTTTTTAAAAAAAATAGCATCAAAAAAATTCAGAGTGACTAAAGTTTGTCAATCAATCAACACTTTTATTTAATTCGCACTAAATACAAGTTAAATATTTCTACTAATTAAGCATTAAAATATATTTGATACACCTCGTTAAGATACGAGAATTTCTATTAAGAATTACTTTATCGTTCACTGTATCAATCAATACTTCAGAATCACTTTTCAAATAGAGATAGGAAATTTCATATTTCCTCGCTATTTTCATTATGAATTACATGTCCTACATTTTAACATAAAAGAACATCACAAATTCCAAACTTCCTAAAGTAGCTCTTACCCCATCAACCATCTATGCACCCCTCAAAAGCCTTCTGCATCCAACAAATCCCACATGTTGTGAGTATATTTGTATGAGTATTAGAATTTAATATTTTTAATAAATAGAAAGATTGAGGGATTAAAATGATCGAAAGGGCCAAAATCATGCACAACTCAAAATAGAGAAACCAAATATAGATTTAATTCACTTGTTACATATATATTGTACAAGACAGAGGAGCACCATGCGATAAAATGCAATTAGATTTAAATAGATAATTTAGATATTTAAATTAGATATAGAATTTTATATTAGTTGAACTTTTATTTTAATTGTTGTTTAGTTGAGTTTTTTAGCCTTTAATTTCTTTATTTACTATTTTTTTTAGTTTGTTTACCCACTTTATATATATATTGCATGCTTTATCACCATACTTGATTAGGAAAAAATACACATCTAATCTTTTAAGTTTAGTTTAATTTTTGTTTAAGTCCTTTGAGTTTATTTATTTTCTTTTGATTCAGTCTTTTAAGTTACATTCGTTTATACAATTAGCCTTTAAAATATATTAAATTACGCATATCGTAATAAAATGTTAAGAACTAATTATATATA
>JBBPBO010000005.1:11898831-12036506 GCA_037974295.1 Cicer cuneatum | reverse complement strand
ATATATATATATATATATATATATATATATATATATATATATATATATATATATATATATATATGATCAAATTATATTCGAAAAGTTACACTATTAATTATGTTCATTCAATAAAATTATATCAAATAAACATTTTTTAAAATTAACTATATAAATTATATCAGCAAGTTTTAATATATGAAATTAACGTTAAAAATTGTGTATATGATCTATAAGATAATAAATTTCATTTTGAATTGTTTATTTTAAAAAAATACTTATTCGGTGGAATGTTAATGTTATTGAATGAAAGAGTGTAATTTTAGTATAACTATTTTTTTAGTGTACTTTGATTTCTATATATATATATAATAGATTAAATAGCACCCGTAGTCCCTTAACTTAATTTCAGTTAATGTTTTAGTTATTTATTTATTTTCCTCGATTTGATCCTTTATTTTAATTTTAAATAACAATTTCATCCTTTATGTTTTAAAATGTCAACAATATTATCCTTTTTTTTTTTACAAAAGTTCAAAAAACTCATCAAAATTTTCAACCAAAACCCATAAAATTAATTATATTCTTTAATATAATACAAATTTCATCAAATTCGTAACTCAAATATTCAAATAAACCCATACAAAAATTTCATCAAATTTCATTCTTTATTTGATATTGTTAGAAATGGAAATATGAGTTTATTTGAAGATTTGAGTTTCGAATTTGATGAAATTTGTATTATATTGAAGAATACAAATAATTTTATGGGTTTTGGTTGAAAATTTTGATGAATTTTTTGAATTTTTGTAAAAAAAAAGATAACATTGTTGACATTTTAAAACATAAAGGATCAAATTGTTAAAATTAAAATAAAGGACCAAATCGGGAAAAAAAAAGATAAACGACTAAAACATTAACTGAAATTAAGTTAAGGGACCACGAGTGCTATTTAACCTATATAATATGAAGGCAATACCCATATTCAGTGGCGGATTTTGCACAAAATATTCTTGGAGCGGTAAGTATTAACTAAAATACATAAAAGTCATATAGTTTTCTTAGAACTTTACACAATTCATGTATAGTCGACAAGTTGTTAAAGTTAGAGCTTCAATTCGCACAAGTTTTACAATTTTCACAAGTCTCACAAATCAGCCAAGTTTTTAGAGCTTTACACAATTCAATCAAATAAAATGTATCCACTTTACAATTTTAATCTTTGTCAAAAAAATTCTTCTTGAAAAATGCATCAATTTTCTCATGTTTAAATACCGCATCACTCATAAAAAAGTATACAAATTAATTACATAATGCATTCAGACAAACAATTCACAATTATCAATGTTATAACTCACAATCACAAAATAAAACGATTTACAAATTCACAATTACACATTCACACTACACTAATAAGAAAAACAATAAACAATTCACAATCACAAAATCACAATTTACACTCTAAAGTTCACTTTCCCAATTACCTCACTATAACCATTCACAATTCACAAAGTCACAAATGCAATTCACACACTACTACTAGTCCACAATCTTAAACTAAAACAATTTACAATTAACAAATAGTAGAAGAGGAAAATAGTAAGAACCTGAAGAAAAAAACTATAAGAAGCAAATGGAGATCGTATGAGGACCAAGACCAAGAGGCGACGCTGGCGGCTGGCTGCTGTGACTGTAAAATGAGACAAAGAAGCGAAGAGAGACGGGCAGCGGCGACGCTGGTCACAGAGGAGGGAGACTGCATAATGGAGATGTGGAAGAGAGACGCATCGCGTGGAGACTGTAGAGGGAGAGACGAGAGTTGCGTGGAAGAAAATGACGCCGCGAACAAGGGGTTGAGAGGGCGAGACGAGAGAAAGTCAGGGTGAGAATCGGAGAGATGAGAAAGAGAGCAACAACTAATTGAGAGAAAAGAGAGGCTGAGAGGAATAGGGGTGATGCCAAATGAAATGAGTTTCTCCAAATCCTAAGATTGAGATATTTTAGTAACTTATCACCTGCCAGGTCCCAAGAAGATTCGCTACTGCCCATATTTGATGTGACATTTAAAATATAATAATACTCTTTCTAAGATAGAAGTGAGCAGTTTCCTCCTCATGATAAGTTGGTAGTAGTAAAGGATACCACAAAAAAGAGCAATTTGTGTTTTGCCATAGTATAGTCTAAACAAATAATATAACATGAGAATTTCTAATTCTATAGATAAAAATTACACAAAAATTATTATTCATGATTAACATATGTTAGTACAATAGAAAAATGGACATGAGAGTGTATGTCTAGGAGTAACTTTTATTTGAGTTACTTCACTTAATAACTATTTGTCGATATTAAATTTCATCAATTCATCCGCTCAATATTTTTAAAATTATCTTAATGTTTATGTATGTAAAAAAAAAAGGGATATGTGGATCTATGAATTTTATAAGCAATATTTGTATTATAAAAAGTATATAATACGTTAAATTAAACTTATCTAATAAAACATTAAATACTATTAAATTTTTATTTGTTTTTATATATTTATCATCTTCAAAGTTCAATGTAATATTAATCATTATTTTGTCAATAATACTATTAATTATTTACTATAGAGAAAAATATAGATATAATAAGATAATAAATAATTAAAGTTAATATAGGAAGAAAAAAATAGCTTTATCAAAAGACATAAAATTTATTGATTTTAAAGGTTGAAGAAAAATATGTAATATAATTATGGGTATGTTGGTAAAAAAATAATTAATACAAGAAAAACAATTAAAAAAGTTCTATAAAAAGAGATAAATAAAAATCTTAATAGAATCATATATTTAGGAATGAAAGCAGTAAAACAATAATATTCACACAAAAAACTTAAAACGATAGTTAATTAAAAAAGATTAAGGCCAAACAGAGCCCAAATCAGCAAGGAAAGAGTAAGAAAGGAAAGGAGGATATCATCTACCCACACCAATCAGAATTGTTAAAGACTTTGCAATGGTATGGGCAACTACATTGCCAACCCTTTTACATGATTAAAACACATAAGAGAAATATTCTCTAATATATAAAAATATATGTTTAGATCGATGAATTCAAATATATATTTGAGATTTTTTATAAGACTTTAAGACTGGAAAAGAAGTATTGAAAGATAAATTCAAAGCCCAACCCTCTTTAAAGTAGAAGTCAACATCCCTTACACTCATGCCGATCACATACCCTTAATACCACTAATTCACAATTGGACTCCAAAATGCAACGAAAACAACCAAGAATGAAGATCCAATTCTAGGCTATGTTTCCAAAAAATGGTACAAACAATGTAAAAAACAAAATACATGTTAATTATTTAGTTTATAATTACAATTATATATCTATGTAAATGGTGCTTGTTTGAATGGCAAAGAAGAAAAAGAACAAAATAAGTTATTTATTGAAGAATAAATTGATTAAGCATATTTTCTTATATAGTACCAAGTTGTCATTTTTTCGGATTATTACGAGACCAAAATGTCTCTTCAGTTATTGTTTGGACCAAATTGTCAATTTCTTGACGATGGTTTAAATAGAGATTAAATTGTCTTAATTTTTATTTTTAAAGACTAAAATTACTTTTAATGTTTTACGGACAAAATTCAGCCTTAGTGTCTTTCTCAATAACTAAAATAAGTTTTCTTTCTTATTATTGTATTATTTTTCTAATTATTAAATTTTTTTACTCAATTATTTAATATGGTTAAATTCGTAATAATGTACATTTTATAAAATTTAAAAATTATACATTAAAAGTATGCTTAAATAATGTTTTGGTTACTCATTTTCTTCTATCTGCGATGTTGTTCCTTATATTTTTATTTTACTTTAAAATTGTTCTTAATATTTCCGAAAATTCATACATTTTGACCAATTATCAACTGGACTCCCAATCTATAAATGTCATAAGAGTGTTTAAACATATGTAAGGTTTCTATTAATAGAAATATAATAATATTATTAGTTTTTATTATTTTGATTTTTGTTTGTTTATTATTAAATTTTTGGTCATTAGTAGTAGTTTTTTTTTTTTTATATAAATATGAGAAAAAACACATATATACACGCGTGTAGTATTAAATCATTCATCTCTACAATTTCCTTTTTCTATTTCCAACAAAAATTAATGATAATAATTAAAAAAATATTTATACTTTTCACCTTGCTTTTTATTTATTTTTCTTTCTTCCAGTTAGAATCTCGATTTTGTTTTAAAATATCTTCTTTTTTTTATTAATCAAAATGCTCCACTTCAACAAAAAAACCAAAATGTACTTTAATAGAAGTTTGCATCTCCACGATGCGACCATGGACTTGCCTTAATTTTTTTCCCCTCATTTTACTAATTGGAAAATTGTTTATTTAATAAATTTAAAATAATTAAAATATTAAAAAAAAATAATATTAATACAATAAAATGAAATACATTAAATTGAAAAAATTATTTAAAAATTAATAAAAATACATTAAATAAAAATTAATAAAAAGTAATTAATAATTAAATACATTAAATTAAAATTAATAAAAAAAAATAATAAAAATAATTATAATTAAAAAAAGTAAGTTATATTAATAACATTAAACAAAATACATTAAATAAAAGAAGGAAAAAAAACATCAAATTTGAGTAGATGTGCCAGCAGCAATAGACAATTATGACCAGATACTTGACATAATCTGCATTTTGTTGGTACTTTTTCTGCAGTGTCCATTTCTGTTTGAATGTGTTTTGGGCGACCTTTCTTGACTATTCGCATTCGAGGATTGTGATACACCTTAACACCCTCGTATTCTGGCCAATATAATTTGTTTGGTATAAGTTGAAACTATTCTTCGTAGACTTTTAATACCGTTTCCACCTTGTACACATCAGGTATAAGACTCCAATAATCATATTTTATGTTAAAACATGCTGCTATAACATGTGAACAAGGCATATGTAAAGCTTGATATTTTCTACAGTCACACCACTTTTTAGGAAGGTTGACACATAAATGACCAATTGGTTCCCCTTCTCTTGGATTTACTATTTCGTGGACCATGAAAGTATGGTTTCTCCGATCAAAACTATCAACTTTATGACTATTGGATTTATGTATTTCGGATTTCATAAAATTTATGCATTTTTTCGTGTATACCTAAATAGAAGCTAGAATTGTTGCATATAGTTTTCCTTTTGTTGGAAATAATCTCCCCCTGTCTTATAATATGTCGATTGAACCAAAGTAGTGATGGAAATGTTGCACGTGCCTTTTAATACTTCGTTTATCGACTCCACAAGGTCAGTTGTCATGTGACGCCAACAACTACCTCCATTGAATGCTTTAATCAAACTTTCTTGAGGTATGTTGTCTAACCATTTTATAGCCTTCCAGTTTACTATACCAATTTCACGTCGGCAATATCTATATGTAGGCTCATTAATTGAGTAACCTATATTGACACAATAAGCAATCCATCAAAAAATTATTAAAAATTACAGTAATTAAAAAAAAAGAATTAAATTATTACCCATATAAATAACTTTTTTCTTTAGTGCATTATCCTTGAATTCCCTTCCACAATTTTGTGCAATATGTCGGACGCATAACATATGCTTTGACAGAGGATGTTGCCACTGATTATTCGGATTATTATAAGCACTCTTAATGGATCCGTGTCTATCCAAAATCAAACAAATGTCGGCCTGTCGAGTGACGTATTTTCTCAAATTTCTCAAAAAGAAACTTCAACTCTCTTCTGTCTCACCTTCCACAAGAGCATAAGCAATAGGAATTACATTGTCATTTCCATCCTGTGCAACTGCTATCAATATTGTTCCCTTGTACTTGTCGTATAACCAAGTCCCATCCACTTCTACAATTGGTTTGCAGAATTTAAATACAGATATGCATGGATCAAAAGTCCAAAATAGTCGATGAAAGATCCTTATCCCACTTATCAAATTATTCTCATGATAACCTGGAATAGTTTCCATTTCTATTTTGGTTCCTGGTGCAAACGTTCGCATAACCAATAATCATCGTGAGAGTTGATTGTAAGACTCTTCTCAATTGCCAGAAATTTGTTCGATCGCTATATTTTTTGCTATCCAAGCCTTTCTATAACTTACGGTGTAGTTGTGCAAAGCCTGAATCTGAGCAATAATGACTTTAACTTTGATTGAAGGGTCCACTTTCAGAACTTGCATTATGCTTCTACATATCATGTCAGAATCGAGTTTCTGATGATCTTGTGACAATATAGAATTTATGCATATTTGAGGCAGATTCAATTTACCAATCACTCACAATTCACTCTTTTTGCTTTTTGAAGCTATGCATCTAAACAAACAATTTGGACTTAAACATTTAATAACATACCTTGTTGAGTATGATATTTGTACTGCAAAATTCAATAATTGTTTTAAATGGTAATGTTTGATTGCATGAAGACACCGGAACCAATTCATTTGCACTTAGTTGTAGCTATGGATCTTATCTTTCATTTGCACTTAGTTTGACTCCAATTGGACATCTACAACTCCATATATGTCAGAAATACTCCATGTAGGTGACGTTTATTTCTCACCAAAATTCAGCACTGTACTAAAACAAAGAAACAACACAAAACTACAAGAAAATCTCTACTTAATAAATAAAATAAGAACATAGACATTTTATTAAATCCAAGAACTAAAATCAACAAAATATATCAAATAACTCCTTAAATTAACTAATGATTGAAGATAAATAAGACTAAAAACAGTGAAAAATATGGATACGATGAAGAGTTATCAACATCCCCCATATTTTTAATTTTTTTTTATAAATAATAGTGATAAGTTACTAAAATATCCCCACAACTTTTAGGGTTTTGAGAAACTAACATCGTTTCTCTCCTTCTTTCTCCCTCTCTTCTCTCACTCTCCCTATTCTCTTGGACTCTCACTCGTAACCGCTAGCGTCGCTTCTGGTCTTGATCCTCATACTAGCTTATTATATTTTTCAAGTTCTTACTTTTTTCCTCTTATACTTAAGTAATTTTTCTCTATAAATAGATTAAAAAACAAATGTCAATGGTTCTTGTAAACAATAATCTTATTCTTATCTTTACCAAAATGTAAAGGAGATTATTCAATGGTTCTAAAATCACAACCAAGAAATGAGGTAAACATTAGAATTGAAATATTGATAAAATATAATAAAATTAATACAATGAGCTCTATATACAGATAAACTACATAATATCGAATGATAAACTAATTAATATCGGGAAAAAACTCTAACTTTTAATTAGCAACTCAACTACTACATATTAACAAACTATAACAAACTTTTATATGCTAATAGTTGATATATGATATTGTGTGATGTTATTTGTTAATTGTGAATTGTATTAGTTAACCTGTGAATTGTTTTAATTAATTTGTATATTTTTTTAGGAGTGACACGATGTTTAAACATAATAAAACAGATGCATTTTTCAAGAAGAAAGATTTCGACAAAGATGAAAATTGCAAAGTTTCAATTATAATATTTTAGTTAATATTTGTTTCCCCCCAGAATCTTTTGTGCAAGATCCGCCACTGGTTATCCATCACTTCCACATCCAAGTGACAACGTCTCGCCTGACTTGGAAAATCGTCTCATTTATGACGAGCGCAGCTAAGATCCATAAGTTGAACAACAAATTTTCATTTGAGTTGTTTGGTTCTCTAAGAGGTATGTACCATTAAACTAAATTTTAATAACCTTTCAAAAAAATTAACATCTTCTTAATGTAATGTTTGATATTTATTAAACTATATCACCATTTTTTTAGATGAACAAAGAAAAATCTTTCACAAAATAATGCATGCATTAGTGCAACAAACAGGAGGAGTATTTTTTCTATATGGAGAACTCTTGCATCAACAATACGTTCCAAAAGAAATGTGGTTTCGACGGTTGCGTCAAGTGGAATTGCATCTCTACTACTTCTAGGGGGACGTATAGCCATTCCAAGTTCAAAATTTCCATCCCTACTTTCTATTGTTCCACTTGCATTATAAACAATTGTAGTGAGCTTGTTGAACTATTGAAGCAAACTCAACTAATCATTTTGAATGAAGCTCCAATGGCTCAATAATATTGTTTTGAAGTATTGATCAAGAGCCTTAAGGATATCATGGATTCAAATAGTATTTTTGTGGGTAAAGTTATTATTTTTGGAGGATATTTAAGATAAATTTTACCAGTTATCCCAAGAGAAAGTCGTTCAGATATCGTTCAAGCATCCATAAATGCATCATATATATATATATGAGATCATTGTCAAGTGTTGACACTTACAAAGAACATGCATTTGCAAGAGGGAGCAACACCATATGAAAAAGTTGAGTTGCAAGAATTTTCAAAATAGATATTAGATATAGGTGATGGGAAAGTATGTGAGCTTAAGGATGGTTATGTTGAAGTTCCTATTCCATATGATCTGTTAATATCCAATTTTGAAGACCTAATTGATACTGTTGTCCAAAACACTTATCCAAATTTCTTGGATAATCATACTAATGAAGAATTTGTGGAACAAAGAGTTATTTTGGCTTCAAATAGTTGATGTTGTTAACAAACTTAATAAATATGTTCTACAAGTAATATCAGGTACCATTTCTGACAACTTACTGTTTGTAATATATTATGCCTAATTTTAGATTTTAATGTTAATATAATTAATTTAGGAGAAAAGAGACAGTGGCTATCATCAGATTGTATAGATATATCTGAAGCTAATACTCCTGAGGATTTTTGATATTTTGACACTAGAGTCTTTGAGTTCATTAACAACTTCATGACTTCCTAACCACAAAATTAAGCTGAAGGTTGGTACTCTTATCATGTTATTAAGGAACTTAGACCAATTAGAAGGTTTATGCAATGACACTCGTCTCATAGTCACCAAAATAGGAAACCATGTGCTACAAGCAAAGATACTTTCTCAGAAAAATATAGTAAATACGATTTATATCCCAAGAATGTCTATGTCACCATAACAATCTCCCTGACCTTTCAAGCTTATTAAAAGGCAATTTCCAATTGTGGTCTCATATGCCCTGACAAATAATAAGTCACAAGGACAATAACTTGACTATGTAGGATTGTATTTGCCCAGACATGTTTTTAGTCATGGCCAACTTTATGCAACTTTGCCAAGAGTGAAGAGCATAAGAGGTTTGAAGATACTAATACATGACCATGACAAACAACCAGAAAACAATACTGTTGAGACAAAATCTCTTTCTAATGGTTTTAATGATAACAAAATTAATGATTATGATTCTTGTTAAGACTAATATGTGCTCTTGAGTGTATTATTATTAGAAAACAGATTGCTCTTCAAAAGAGATAAAATCTAAGTCAATCCAACAAGTTTTTCAAACTGGAGGATGGACTAGAGGATGAATCTTCAAAGAGGATGAACCAACTATTATGCAAAATATTCAGAATCACGATAACATTGATTTCGTGCCAAATGAGAAATCAAATCAGTGTTAAGGTTTGAAAGAAAAACAAAGTCAACTGAAGAATAAGAAATGGAGAGGATGAACATATAAGAATAAAATATAAAAGGATGGACCTCCAGCTCTCTTCACATGCTTATGATGAAAATGGTTCTACCTTTCAAAAGCACATAAAGGTTATACTAAACAAAGCCCAAAATAGAATCTGACATGCCTTGGAGAACGAAAAAGAAAAAGGACAGCTAAGACCCAAACTTCTAGGAGGTTTTGAACCTCCCATACGAGGATGGACTGAATTCCCATCCTCCTGCGCTCAAACAAAACAAAAGACAGCTGGATGGCATTTCTGTAATTCAGATTACTGGCCTTGACTTTTTGATTAAAGTGCCCAACAGACATGAAGCTTCAAAACACATGGATAGACCATCTTACAACTCTATAAAAGGAATGGTGCTCTTCTTCATTCAACACATAACTACAAAGCATTCAAAGAAAAAGGCTAAGAGCTATCAAGTGTTATTCTCATCCTCTCTTCATACTTTTTATTGTATTACACTAGATCTTTGAAACATCTTTTTAGAAAGTGCTAGTAAAGAGAAACATCACAAACACCCTCAAACTATATTGTAATTTCTAAGTGAGTTACACTTAAAAATAGTTGAAATTCGTGAGAATATATTGTAAGCTTTGTGAAGCTCAAGAACACACAAGTTGTAACTAACCTATGTGAGAGGTTGATTGTTTTCTTAGTGAAATCTCACAAGTGTGTGAGGACTGGACGTAACCCTTATTGGGTGAACTAGTATAAAGTTGTGTGTGTTAGTTTCTAACCTCTCTCTCTTTGTCTTTTAAGTATTCTGTTCATAATCACATTTTTTCAACCTCTGAATTTCATCCTCTCGAAGAGGATAAAACCTTAAAACTTAAAAGAAATTTTTAAACAAAAAATATCTCTATTCAACCCCCCTTTTAGTGATATTCTAGCTACTTCAATTGGCATCAGAGCAAGGTTCTGTATAAAATTACACCTAACAGTGTAAGAGAAAAAGATCAAAAGAAAAAATGTCAAAAGCTAAGTATATCCCTGAAGGAGGATCATCCAGCAGACCTCCCTACTTCGATGGCACATATTACTATCACTGGAAAGGAAAGATGAGATTGTTTCTCATATCACAAGACAACAACATGTGGTCTGTGGTTGAGAATGGAAATCACGTCATTAGAATCAACAACACAGATTCATCCTTTGATGAAAAACCTCAAGCACAATGGACAGCCGAAGAAAATGCTAAGGTACTCCTAAACTCTAAAGCTCATTTATTTCTAACGTGTGCTTTGAGCAGGGAAGGATATGACAGAGTTGAAGAATGCCAAAGTGCTAAAGAACTATGGGACACTCTGAAAATCCATCATGAAGGATCAAGTCACGTTAAAGAGGCAAGGATTGACATAGGTGTTAGAGAATTCGAATTATTCGAAATGAAGGAAGAAGAAACTATTAATGAAATGTTTTCATGGCTAACAATCATTCTAAATAAATTAAGATCTCTTGGAAAGGAATACTCCGTTCAAGAGAGGATAAGGAAAATTCTAAGGAGTTTACCAAAAGAATGGAGACCAATGGTGACGGCCATCACAGAAGCAAGAAACTTGGCCACTATGAGGTTAGAGGATCTGGTTGGGACTCTTAGAGCTCATGAACCATTGCTGCTTGCTGATAAACCAAGCAAAAAGGGAAAAATGATTGCGTTAAAATCTAGCCAAACTGAAGGTCCTTCCTCCAAGAAGAATGAAGATGTCATAAAAAGGGAAAACTTAGAATATCCACTATCTGATGAGGAGGATGAACTCACTCTGATTTCTAGAAGAATTCAGAAGATGATAAATAGAAGAGGACAAGAAAAAAGATCTCCTCAAAAAGAAAAAACTGACAAAAGTCAGATAACTTGTTTTGGATGCAACAAAGTGGGACATTACAAAAGAGAATGTCCTCTAAACAAAAGAAACACAAGAAGATTTCAAAATAAAAATAAATCTATGATGGCCACCTGGGATGACAGCGACAGATCATCCTCCGAGCAAGACAAGGAAGAAGAAGCTAACCTCTGCCTTATGGCAAACTAAGATACTGACGAGGTAATCATTACTGATCTATGTCCTGAAGGTGCAAACACGAGAAGGGGGGTTAAATTGTGTTTGACTTAACTTGAATACTTTTCCTGTTTTAATAAGATTTTATACTGGTTCACCGTTAACGAGGCTACGTCCAGTCCCTTCGCCTTGAAGGATTTCACTAATTCAACCTTGCTACTGACCCTCCAAGTTAGTCTTCTCAAATAGTCTAACAATCCTAGACTTCTTTGAGGAAAAACAACTCCTGTTCTTCAGCCAATCTGACACCCCAGATTGTAGAAGAATTCACAACACTATGAATCTAATTGCTAAGTACCTTGCTACCCTTTCTGAATCCCTCCGTTTGTAGACTCTACTTCAACAACTTAGATACAACTCTATCTAATTTCCAAGTAACTTGCTACCTCTACTGACTCCCTCAGATTGTAGACTCTACTTCAACAACTTAGATTTGCTACAGTGGAAAGAAAATAACCGAGTACTTGCTTCTTGAAAGCTGAAACTCACAATTGACTTATATGAAAATTTGAGAGTGGTTGCTTTGGAAGTGTATGACTCTTTTGTGATTTTTGATTGCTAAGTATTCTGCCTTGAGCCTCCTTTTATAGATGCAGATTTGGGCCTCTTCCAATGCTTAAATTCGAGCTGAATCTTGCTGGATTCTCTGTAAAAATAACTTGACCAATTGGGCTTCATATAAATAAAAAACATATCTTCAGATTTCCTTTCAAAATAACTGGCCAATTAAATCAGTTAGTTCCTTCCCGCCACAACTCCTGAATTCCACAACACCTCACTTTATTTTTGTAACAAATCTTTTCAATCCTTTGATCAAAATAAATTAAATTCTCCACCGTATAATTTTCCTGATTAAATCTGGACCATTGGATCTTCATGCGCTAGTCTACATCTGGACCATACTGATTGTTATGCTGTGATCCTCTGATTTCGGCCTTCCCTGGACCACACTTCCTGACCCTCTGATCTTCTGATTTCGGCCTTCCCTGGACGCACACCTGATATGCTAAAATCCTCTGAATTCGGCCTTTGTTGGACTGCACAGTCTGTCCCTCTGATTTTGGCCACCACTGGGCCATTGTCTGATTTTCTGATCTGGACCATCACTGGACCAAATATTTATTTCTAAACCATTGATCTGGAAGTTTTTACTCTGATCTGGACAGATTCTGGACTTTGGTTTGGAACAAACTGAAATTAACTTGAACAAAAAATATTTAAGTCTGGACATTTTACCTTTAATTTTGGACCAGGTCTGGATTGATTCTGAAACTCATTTCTTTTGGTCTGGACTTAGTTCCATGCCCTGAATCATGCTATCTTATGGTCTGGGCCAAATCTGGATTGATCCTCTTGTTCTGGACTCATAAACATACCTTCTGGTCAAGTCTAGAACAAGTCTGGACTGTGTAATTTTTCACTGCCAGACCATCTTCTAGTCAGAATAACTTCTGGAATAAAATTGATATTTGATTCCTGTTTGTCTGGAACAACTCTCCTTCTGGCAGGCTTTCCATTGACATGATCCATGTTTCCTTCTGATTTTTCTTCATTATGATCTGGGCCAGCAAAAATATCTTCTGGTGATATTTTTGACATTCCTGGATATCTTCTGGTCAATCCAGAATTCATTTTTCTGGAATCCTTTGATCTCTGCTTCTGTTTCCTTCAGTTTATGGGCATTTAACTTAATAATTCAAAGTACAAAATAAGGTTACATTGAGTGCTTTTGTAAACATCAAAATCCTAAGTCTTAGAACCAACTTGGTTCCAACAATCTTCCCCTTTTTGATGATGACAAAACCTTAACTTATTTTGCTAACTTATAATTCGAAAAACTTGAATTACTCCCCCTCAGACCAATCTTTCCCCCTAAGTCTGATACTCTCCTTTTCAACTCCTTCTTTGTTCTTTCTTTCTTCTCTTCTCTTCTCTTCTCCTCTCCTTTTCAACTCCTTCTCTTTTCACTCTTTCTTTTTTTTTCTCTCTTCACATTTCCTCTCCTTTTCAACTCCTTCTTTTCTCACTCTTTCTTTTTCTCTCTTTATTTTTCTCTCTCCCTGTTTCCTCTCCTTTTCAACTCCTTCTTTTTGTTCATCTCTTTCTTTTTCATTCCTTCTTTCTTTTTATCTCTCCTCTTCTACTTAATTCTCATTTCTCTTTCTCTCTCCCCCTTTTTGTCATCAGCCAAAAAGTTGTCCTACTATTTTTGTATTTTTTTTCTCTTTACAAATTACAGAAAGTAAAACAGAAAATAAAAGACAAAAAATAAAATTACAAGAAATTTAAAAACTCCTAAGATGACTACTTGAGCTAGTCAGATATGGAGGTAATGTTGAGATGCTTCTTGATGAACTCGAACCTATCTTCTGGTAGTGCTTTGGTGAAGATGTCAGCCCATTGATGATCAGTGTCCATAAACTGGATGCTTAAAGTCCCTTTTTGAACATGGTCCCTAATGAAATGGTGTTTTATTTCAATGTGTTGGGCTCTAGAGTGTAAGATAGGGTTCTTGGTTAGGTTTATGGCTGAAGTGTTATCACAGAACAAAGGGATATTGGTTTCAAAGATTTTGTAATCTTCAAGTTGGTGTTTCATCCAGAGTAACTGGGAACTGCATCCTGCTGCTGATATATACTCAGCTTCTGTTGTTGATATATACTCAGCTTCTGCTGTTGACATGGCAATAGTGCTTTGTCTTTTACTTGACCAAGAGATCAAGTTATCACCTAAGAATGTGCAATTGCCATTAGTACTTTTCCTTTCCAACTTGTCTCCAGCATAGTCAGAATCACAAAAACCTTTAAGTTTGTAGGTGGGGGTTTTCTTGTATAACAAGGTAAGGTTGATGGTTCCTTTGAGGTATCTTAGAATTCGTTTGACAGCAGTTAAATGGGATTCCCTAGGGTCAGCTTGAAAACGGGCACAGACACAAACACTAAACATAATGTCAGATCTAGAAGTAGTTAAATAAAGAAGGGATCCAATCATACCTCAGAATATCCTCTAGTCCTCTAGATTCAGCAGCGCGAATCTCTCGTTCTCTCTTTTCCAAATCGCGTTTAGTCTTGGCAGCCGTCTGTGCAGCAACAGACGCAGCCATGTTGTTCATTGCTTCCGCCATCCTATCTTCCCGGCTGACATTTGTTCTTACGGTGTCATCTCTTCGTGGAGGCATTGTTTCCCTACAAAACCATTATCACTTCAGTCACACCACAACTTATCATTGAAGATACTGACACGATCTTCCGACTCAATGCGTCAGCCACCACATTGGCTTTTCCAGGGTGGTACTGCAATGAAAAGTCAAAATCCTTGAGAGTCTCCATCCATCTTCTCTGACGCATGTTCAATTCCTTCTGATCGAACAGATACTTCAAGCTTTTATGGTCGCTAAACACCGTGAATGTGCATCCATATAAGTAGTGTCTCCAAACCTTTAACGCAAACACTACTGTAGCCAGTTCCAAATCATGAGTGGGGTAGTTCCGTTCATGAGTTTTCAACTGTCTTGAGGCGTAAGCTACAGCTTTCTTGTGTTGCATCAAAACACATCCCAAACCTTGGTGAGATGCATCACAGTAAACTTCATATGGTTCCTCTGGCTGTGGCAATACCAACACTGGTGAGGTTGTCAACTTTTCCTTTAGCAACTGAAAACTCTCCTCACACTTCTCCGTCCATGCAAACGGCTGATTCTTCCTGGTGAGTTGTGTCAAAGGAGCTACAATCTTAGCAAATCCTTCAATAAATCTCCTGTAGTATCCTGCTAGTCCGGCAAAACTCCTTATGTCCGTGACAGTCTGGGGTTGTTTCTAGGCAAGAATTGTCTCAATCTTTGCCGGATCGACAACGATTCCTTCTTTCGTTATCACATGTCCCAAAAAGTTCACTTCCTTTAGCCAAAACTCGCACTTCGATAAATTGGCATACTGTTGCTTCTCGCGTAAGACTTCAAGAACTTGGCGTAAGTGCTCTTCATGTTCTTCTTCATCCTTTGAATAAATCAAAATATCATCGATGAATACCACCACGAACTTATCCAGAAACGGGCTGAATATCGTATTCATGTAATCCATAAATATTGCTGGTGCATTCGTAACTCCAAAAGGCATAACGAGATATTCATAGTGTCCGTAACGAGTCCTGAAAGCAATATTTTGAATATCTCCTTCTCTTACTCGAATTTGATGGTATCCCGACTTCAAATCAATCTTTGAAAACACTGCTGCTCTCTTCAATTGGTCCATCAAATCATCGATGCGTGGTAATGGATAACGATTCTTGATAGTCACCTTGTTCAGTTGCCGATAATCCACACATAAACGCGAACTTCCGTCCTTTTTCTTAACCAACAACACCGGAGCTCCCCAGGGCGACACACTTGGTCTGATAAATCCTTTCTCAAATAATCCTTCAATTTGATCTTTCAGCTCGCTTAATTCCAATGACGACATCCGGTACTGCGCAATTGAAATAGGTCCAGTTCCTGGGTGTAAGTCAATGAAGAACTCCACCTCTCTCACCGGGGGTAATCTTGGAATTTCTAATGGAAATACGTCCGGATACTCCTTGACTAACATCACATCTTCTATGTTCACATCCATCTTGGTCTCCATGTTAGCCAATGATAAAAATTCCTGAGTTCCTTCTCTTAGTGATACTCCGAGTTGGTTAGCGGCCAAATACCGAACGACTCCAGGTTCGGGGAAAAGAACCAATTTTCGAGCGCAATCCAAAACTACGTAATTATAGGTCATCCAATCCATGCCGAGAATGATCTCGAGTGATTGGAGGGGTAAACAGATTAAATTGACCAAGAAATCTCTATTATGTATCGTTACGGTACAGTCTAAACATGCAGAGTTTACAGTCAAAGTCTTAGCAGGTGTAGAAACAACCAAATCAAAAGGCAAAGCAGACACAGACAACATCAAACGATGCACACAATCCATAGCAATGAAAGAATGGGTTGCCCCCGAATCAAAAAGTGCAGTTAATGTGTTACCTGCGATCTCACAATCTTGCTGGATTAAATTTTGGGCTTGTCTTCCAGCTTCAGCACCCATGTGATAAACGCGGCCTCTATCAGTAGGATGAGTAGCTCTGGCTGCATTCACAGTTGGTTCCACCTTCAAAACCCGGCAATCCCTCGCCACGTGTCCTGGCTTGTGGCAGTTGAAGCACAACAAATCCCTCACAGTACAAGCAGTTGCAATATGTCATTCCTTCCCACAGCGATAACACCGGACTCCTTGTCCTAATTGCCGTCCAAAACTCTGGGTTCCCGGCCGATTCTAGCCTCTCTTGCTGTTTGGTGGCCGGTTATATGGCTTGGTAACTTGCTTCCCTTTATTGTTCTGATTATGTACCCGACTAGGCCCTCCAGAGTTAAAGCTCCCTCCTCTATTGGCCCTTCTGTTCTTCATCTCTTCCACCTCTCTACACTTTTCTACTAGCACTTGGAAACGTTGTATTCCCAAGGGTAGGACCGAATCTTGGATCTCATACTTCAATCCATTCTGAAAGCGACGACACATAAACTGTTCATCAACTTTTTCCCGGAAGAATCTGAAATGTCTGGACAACGACTCAAACTTAGCTGCATATTCTCCTACTGTCATATTCCCCTGGTACAACTTCAGAAAGTCATCACCCAACTTGGTCCTAGTACTCATCGGGAAGTACTTGTCCAAAAACTTCTTCTTGAACGACTCCCAGGTCACTTCCTCTTGAGCTGACCCCATCAGCAATCTCGTACTCCTCCACCAATACTCTGCATCCCCTATCAGCAGGTACTTGGCGTAGTTGACTTTCACCTCTGCCCAACAGTTAATCATCTCAAAGATCTTATCCATCTCTTGGATCCATTGGTCCGCTCTCTCTGGACCCTCATCACCCTTGAACTTGGGAGGATTATGGCAACGAAAATCCTCTAGTCCTCTAGATTCAGCAGCACGAATCTCTCTTTCTCTCTTTTCCTGATCGCGTTGAGTCTTGGCAGCCGTCTGTGCAGCAACAGACGCAACCATGTTGTTCATTGCTTCCGCCATCCTATCTTCCCGGCTGACATTTGTTCTTACGGTGTCATCTCTTCGTGGAGGCATTGTTTCCCTACAAAACCATTATCACTTCAGTCACACCACAACTTACTCAAGACTTGACACTTTAACTACTTGCTCTTATGCATGATCAACTAATAACTCAAAACAAATGCTTTAAATCAGAGCTTTATCCCAAAACTTTAACCAAATGCTCTGATACCACAATTGTAACACCCCGAGTTTAAAACACAGCCCGGGTGCATTTTTTTTTTCAAATGAATATTTAAAATGAGTTTTCCAAATTAATTCGAAAAGAATTAAAGTAATTACTTAATTATGGAAATTTAATGATAAACAATAAAACATTTTTGAAAGATAATAATATCATAATATTCCCAAAAGTCAATATCAGAGTGCGGAATAAATAGTACAACAATTGTTTTTCAAAATAAAAACAAAATACATATCCAACTCAAATCCTAATACATCAAGTCTAACTGATCATGCGCTAAAGCTACAGTAGCATGGATTTCCTCCGCATCCCAAGCAAGTCCTCTCCGAATCTGCCGCTCGCCTCGACGTGACCTCCTCCTCCTCCTCATCATCTAGAGAGGGGTCGGTCTCCTCAGAAGTCAGATCAATAACAAGTCTCGGTTGCTTCGGCGGCGCCAAAATCTCATAATAATCCTCAGAGATCCTGGACGGACCCGGAGTCTCAACGGCTACTGGCCTCGGCTCATTATTCTTCCCTTCTGCCTCAGACTCATGTACATCTCCTCCAACAACCGGGTTGGGAGTCACCACCCTACGGTGGCCTCCGTCTCAACCCCTCTGGCGGACTCCTCAGCATCGTCGAAAATTCTGTGCGCCTCCAATACTAGACGGAAAGGCACGGGAAAATCTATACTCGCTTGCGTGCACTCCACAAAATCCTCTATGCCGTCAGTCCTGCTCGTCCGCTCCAACCACCCCGTGTAAGTCGCCCTGCTTGAGATGGGGTCGAATTCCCAAGCAGTGCGCGAATAACGATCAAGGAAGTTCAACGACGTTTCCGTCGTTCGGGTACCCACGGGTGGCATGGGTTTGGGGGGCATCTGAGGGCAAAGCCCAAAGTCCACAATATAATAGCAAAGGTCACCGACCGAAATTAACAAATATTCACATAGCATATATTGCACAGCAACAATTATAATCATGGTATAACATATGATGATGAGGAAAATAATAATGCTCATTTGGAAATTAATGACATACATGCCTTTTCAAAACAGCAGTCAATTAGCATGAAGTATGTGGTAAGTACAAACAACACTTCAGCAAACACAATCATTAAATCAGAATTTCAGATTCTGGACAGTACTCACTCACATTCAATTTTCCACTCATTCATCATATAATCAAACGTGACCCACCGGTCAATACCTCAATGCAATATGTATATGCTCATGTATACAATTTCCTTGGAATCACCAAGGTGCAGTCGCTCAACAGACCAACACATTATGTTTGACTTTAACGGCCCTCAAGACCAAGGTGCAATCGCTCAACAAATCAGCACCCAGTGCAGACGCTCAACAGTCCAGCACTCGTGCAGTCGCTCAACAGACCAGCACGTTTGACATATACCAAGGTACAATCGCTCAACAGATCAGTACCTAGTGCAGACGCTCAACAGTCCAGCACTCGTGCAATCGCTCAACAGATCAGCACGTGGCTGCGCATTTCAGGGTACAGACGCTCAACAGTCCAGTACCAATGCAGACGCTCAATAGTCCAGCACTTATATACCAAAGTACAATCGCTCAACAGATCAGTACCTAGTGCAGACGCTCAACAGTCCAGCACTCGTGCAATCGCTCAACAGATCAGCACGTGGTTGCGCATTACTCTGTGGCCCATCGTGGGTACCACTTGACTATGCAATGCATGAATATGCAGTGTTTCACTTCTCTAGAAACAGAATGCAAAAACAGAAAATTCATGCTTCTCATCATATTTAAAATATTTCAGCACAGTCAGAATTAACATCATCACAATCATGATTAAACAATCCATTAATCATTAACACTTTGAAAGGTTTTCCAAAACTCTTAAAAATTCAATCACAAAGTTTAAAATTGAGGATTTCTGGAATTTTACGAATCTGTATTCGAATACAGCTCCTCTGTATTCGAATACAGCTCCTCTGTATTCGAATACAGAAGCTAAAAATAGTGCAGAATGACACTCTGTATTCGAATACAGTCCTCTGGTATTCGAATACACAGGCAGTCTTTGTGCACACAACCTCATCTTACATTACATCAGTAAAGTTCAAAACTTCATCTTTACAACTTCAAAACATCACAAAAAATTCCTTTTTAATTCACCACAACAATCCCAACATTCCCCAAACACTTAGGGTTTACAAACACTCTTGAAAACATGGAATTTCTGGAAACTCGAATCTGTATTCGAATACAACATGCCTGTAGTCGAATACAGAAGACAAAACCTTGAAAAATTCAATCTTTTCTTCCAGTTCCTTAAAGGTTTTCAATACTTCATCCTCTCCTCTTCAAAATATTTCAAGACCTCCTTTTAAAATCACTTTAACCCTTCTCAAAGTTTCCCAACACTTTAAAATGCATACCACAGTATTTAAAACTTGATTTTCTGGAAAACACGAATCTGTATTCGAATACAGCTTCCTTGTATTCGAATACAGAAGCTAAAAATAGTGCTTCTGGAAAAACACGAATCTGTATTCGAATACAGACCCACTGTATTCGAATACAGAAATTGAAACAAGTGAAAATTTGCATTCTGTATTCGAATACAGCATGCCTGTAGTCGAATACAGATGAGAATACAGTGTTAAAATCCCACTTCTATATTCGAATACGACATTGTCGTAGTCGAATACAGATGCTAAGTCAGAAGCAAAAATCCTTTCTCTGTATTCAAATACAAGGGCTTGTATTCGAATACAAGTTTGAAAACTTCAGTAAAACAGAACCTTTATAGGTTGTAGTCGAATACACACATGTTGTATTCGAATAAACCTTCGAAAACCAGTGAAATTCAACACCTTTCAAAACTGTTTCCTTTTAAAAAGACAACCAAAAACAGATTCAGCACTTTTCCAGACAATACCATCCTCATTCAAAATACCTTTTCTTCTTAAATCATCAACATTACCAGAATCACTCAAAAAGAAACAGAATCAGAATCATCAACACCAAATCATCCAGATCTTCAAACCAACAGAATAACACACAACATTTCAGCTTTCACACATATTAGAGGTACATGCAAGCATTTCAATTTTCACAACACATCAGGAGAACATGCAAGCATTTCAACTTTCACATCACATCAGAAGAACATGCAAGCATTTCAACTTTCACAACACATCAGAATAACATGCAGCATCACAGCAGCAACACACAAACATAATGCATTTTTACATTTCAAAACCATTTTCAAAACAGTTTTATGAACATGCATTTTTAAATCAGGTTTGAAATAATATTCAAGACATTTTCCACTTTCCCACATAAACAGCACAACCTCAGTGCATTTAGCTCAAAACAAAAATTATCACAGAGCTTTTAAAACGTCAAAAATGCATTTTTTTTTCATTTCTCTCAAGCACAGGCAAACCAGTTTCAAAACAGTCATGAAAACACTAGTAATGCCATGAAAATTATGCACTTACAGCCCTAATGCAACTAGAAAGTTGAAGGTGCCCTTACCCTTGTTGCGTGTTCTGCTTCTGCTCAAGTGTGTGCGTCAAAACGTCGAAACTGCAACTGGTGTTTGCTATTGCGAAACTGGGTTCTTTAACTCCGTAATGGTATGGGGAATAACTTTTGTACTGGGGTTTTGGTGTTTCAGTGTTTGGATGTTCCAATAATGATACTTTGAAGAGTTTCATCTCTTCTTCTTTTATAATCGTGACTGGAAATGGGAAGCCAGAAAACAGAGACAGAATGGGAGGGAAAAATGGGTTACTATTACATGCAGTATGGGCAGTGAGGAAGGAGGGATGGTGTTCTGATTTCACCATCATGCTCGCTCCTATTTATAGGCTTTTGTGGTGCCACCTCACCCCAAAATAATATTAAAATAAGGCTAGTTCCTTCAACACTTAATTATCTTGTAATTAGCCACTAATCCTCAATTAATTGTCCAATTAATTTAATTACTCATAATTAAATTAATTTAATCTTCACCCAATAATTTTTATTCATCCTCCAAAATAAATATTTATATATATATATATTCACTCAAACATACATATATTAAATATTTTACAAATATCCCCAAAAATACAATTAAAATTAATTCCATAATTTTAATTAAAAATTAAGGGTGTTACATAGACTATGTAAATTTAAACTCTGCTGTATAAGACCACCCATTAGTTGACACCGTGTATACCATTCCCCATGAGTAGTATCGAGACTAACATCATGACTAGGACCAACATCATAACTAGGACCACCACCAGCATCATGACTAGGACCACCACCAACATCATAACTAGGACCAACACCAACATCATAACTAGGACCAGCACCAACATCATAACTATGACCAGCATCAACATCACGACTAGAAACATCGAAGCATGGAGGTTCTGCAGCAACGTAAGGGATCATTCGAGGATGAGATATCCTATAGTACCACTAAATGTATCCTTCAATAGACTTGTGTGAATATGCAGCTGGATGCAATCAAGTAAGAAAGGATCGTACAAAGTTCTGATTATACCCAAACTGTCATATTCATATCTCTGGTAAATATGGTACAATCATGGAACACCAACGAATGTAACCTGTAAACAACAACACATACTGAAATTGTGTCGTAGATTTCTCATCGTAATTTGGTGTTTAGATAATATCAGTACTCTCAAAGCATCCAACTTTGCTCTGTAGTATGCAACGTTTCCAGATGTTTGTTTTGTAGTCCATCGAAACATCTGTGGCATTGAAGATATAGGCTCAATCATATCCCGCTTACAAATGTCGGGGAAATGTTCATAAATCTATGTCTGTAAATAATAAAAAAAATACAAATAATTAAATAAGCATAATTAAAATACAATTAAAATTAATTTCATAATTTTAATTTAAAATTAAAATTAAGGGTCTTACAGGGTGCATGGGGGTGGCCATTGGCTTACAGTCACTCATCTTGAACTTTTTAAGAAGTTCTTTGGTGTATTTAGTTTGGTGAATGAGTATACCTGATTTGCCTTGGTGAATCTGAATTCCCAGGAAGAACTTAAGTTCTCCCATCATGCTCATTTGAAACTCCTTCTGCATTAGGTCAGAAAACTCTTTGCACAAAGTGCCATTAGTTGATCCAAATATGATATCATCAACATAGACTTGAATAATCAAAATATCATGTTTAATGGATTTCCTAAATAGTGTATTATCAATCTGGCCTCTATTAAATTCATTCTTAAGCAGAAAGTTACTAAGTCTGTCATACTATGCCCTTGGTGCTTGTTTTAAACCATATAAAGACTTTTTAAGTTTGAAAACATGGTCTGAAAAATCAGAATTTTCAAAACTAGGGGGCTGTTTGACTAGACTTCTTCACTTATGTAGCCATTTAAGAATGCACTTTTGACATCCATTTGATACAACATTATATCATGATTAGCAGCAAATGATAAGAGAATTCTAAATGCTTCTAACCTGGCCACTAGAACAAAAGTCTCAGTGTAATCCATACCTTTCTGTTGACTGTATCCTTGAGCTACAACTTCACCCTTTTCATTGAATTTGTTTCTGAATACCTACTTTGTTCCAATAATGCTTCTGTTTGGTCTGGATACCAGATCCCAATCATCATTCCTTTAAATTTCATTCAGCTCTTCTTGCATTGCAAGTATCCAACCTTCCTCTGCCAAAACTTCATTAACAATGCTTGGTTCGCATCAGCTTCTGGTTCTGTAACAGCTTCTGGTTCTGGTGAATCTGTAACAGCTTTAGATTCTGGTAAATATCCAGATTTCTCTTATGACTTATCTTGGCTGTTTCTAACATGATCAGATTTATCTTTTGAAGATTTGTCATGTGTTGCTGACTTGCTTGTATCCTTTACCTTTCTAGGTACTTCTGTTTCTTGTGCTTCTGCTCCCTGCACTATTTTTATCTTGCTTTGATTTGTTAAGATCAAGCAGTTTGTCATTCTACATAATGTAAATCAAATAAGTTAAAATTGAACTCAATACAGCCAACCCGTTCGTTCAACTTCTGCTTCTGCTCCCTTTGGTTCTGATGAACCTGTACTATCTTTATCTTGCTTTGATTTGTCAAGAAGTTTGTCATATACCATAATATAAATCAATTAATATAAAAATGAACTTAGTACAGCCAAACCATTAATTCTGGTTCTGGTGGTTTCTATTTGTTTTTGAAACCACTGGAATGTTGTTTCTTCTGAGTGTTCAATTCGTGTGAATCATCTGGTTCCTCTGATGTTTTGAAAACCTGCAGAATACTTATCTAGCTTTGATTTGTTAAGATCAAGCTTCTTGTTATCACAGTAAATATTAAATAATAATAGTATTTACAGCAAGATGTAGCCTCAGGTTTACTCTGAAAATCCTCTTGCTTCTGATTTTCAGATTCCTAATCTATATGTTCTGAGATTACATGGTTTGGAAGAGGGAATTTAAATTCCCTTCCAGGTTTGTAGTCTTGATGAATCTCACTGGAGAGTTTGAAGAACTCTCTTGATTCTGATTCTTTAATTTCTGTTTTGGCTCATACACCATATTCCTCTGGTGATTCTGGAACTTATGGTGATTCTAATAATCATACTTATTTTGATAATTAAAGTAGTTTTGATGATCATACCTCAACCTTTGATATTGATACCTGTTCAGGTTCTGGTTCTGGTATTGATTCTGATTATGGTTCCAGTGTTGATTCTGGTTCCAATTTTTGTGCCTCCAGTTCTGGTTCCAGTGTTGGTTCTGGTTCCAGTTCCTTTACCTCTGATACTTGTTCCAGTTTTGGTTCTGGTTCCAGTTTCTGTGCTTCTAGTACTGGTTCCAGTTCTGGTTCTGGTTCCAATTCCTGTTCCTCTGATACTGGTTCCAGTTCTGATTCTAGTTCCAGTTCTTGTTCTGATACGAGTGATATCCATGATATTTCCTGTTCCTCCTATAATTCTGGTTCTGATAGGTATTGTGTTGACCAGTTCTTCTTCTACCAGAGTCATTTTGCTTCTGTTTGGTAGATGTTGGAACATAAATCTTCTTCTACTTGTGCGTTGCCAACATCCATTGTCCAGGCACCATTGTTGGTGTCTCCTTCTGGTTGCTCAGAATATCTGCAACATAGACAATTTGATCTTTTGGTACCCAGAACTGATTGGGTCCAGGTTTGTTAGTTGTAACAGCTCTCTGTTCTTGTTCAAATTTTACCATTGGACAAGATAATTCAGAGTGACCTTTCTTGGCACAAACACTACATAAAACATCAGAATGAACAGCTTTATTTTCAGTAATTGTTTCTGTAAAACCAAGACCTCTTTTTTCAGAATGACTGTTTCCATAAATCATAGATGCATTTTTACTTCTTTCCATTCCATTGGAAATAAAGTTTTGAAAAACTTGCTCATGCATATCAGATTTACAAACAGTTTCAGAACTGGAACAATTATTACTTTTCAGAGTTTGGTTTTCAGATTTGAGTCTTGCAACATCAGTTTTAAAATTTTTGTTTTCAGTTGC
Source organism: Cicer cuneatum (assembly GCA_037974295.1). Lineage (NCBI taxonomy): Eukaryota > Viridiplantae > Streptophyta > Magnoliopsida > Fabales > Fabaceae > Cicer > Cicer cuneatum. Next base: position 12,011,071 of record JBBPBO010000005.1, on the reverse strand, counting down.
ATACTCAGAATTTTGATTCTTTAAAACTTGGACTTCTTTGGTTAGATTTTCCTTATCTTCCCTAAGAGTTTTCAGTTTTAAAGACCTTTTATTGTTTGCATTTAACAAGTCTTTTAAAGTCTCAATTAATTCAGATTTAGACAGATCAGAAAATACCTCATTGTCTTCATCTTCTGATTTAGTTCCAGAGTCTGAGCTATATTCAGAACTTGAGTTGGTATGAGCCATCAGAGACATAATTGTTTCCTCTGATGTGCTTCCAGATTTTCCAGAATGATTGCTTCGATCATTCTTCCTTCTGCATGTTTTCCTTCTGGAATTCGTGCCTTTATGAGGTCCAGAAGCAGACTTGATGTGAGCTATCTTTGCTGTTTCTGCCTCTTCTTCATCAGAAGATTCTTCCTCTGATTCTGATACATCCCAGGCAGCCATCAGACCTTTCTTTATGTATCTGGAACTCTTCTTGTGTTGTTTTCCTTTTCCAGATTTGGACATTCTGACTTGATATGTCCAGGTTCATTGCATCCATAACAGATGATGTTCTTCCTGTCAGATTCTTCCTTGCTGTTATGTTTCTTCTGGGAACCTCTCCTCTTTCTGTTTTCCCATATCTTAACCATCTTTTTGGTTAAGTAAGCCATATCATCACAGTCACTATCACTATCCTCTGATTCTGAAACTGCATTTGCAGTTTTCTTCTGTTTCGATTTCAGAGCCAGATTCTTCTTCTTCTTAGGTTCATCTTCTTCCAGTTCTATTTCATGAGACCTGAGTGAGCTGATCAAATCTTCCAGCCTCAAGGTACTCAGATCCTTAGCTTCCTGAATTGCAGTAACATTTGGTCTCCACCTTTTTGTTAGACTTCTCAGAATTTTCCAGACATGATCTTCAGTGGTATAGCTTTTGTTTAATACTTTTAGTCCTGATACCAAAGTCTGGAATCTGCAGAACATTGTGTCAATGTCTTCATCCTCTTCCATCTTGAACAGCTCATACTTTCTGACCAATATGTTAGCCTTTGTTTGTTGAACCTGCTTGGTTCCTTCATAGGTCAGAACCAGACTATCGAATATGCTCTTTGCTGTTTCTTCATTTGTGTATCTATCAAATTCCTTGAATGTGATTGCACTGACCATGATGGTTCTGGACTTGTGATGAAGTCTGTGTAGTCTGATCTGATCTGGTTTCATATCATCCAAGTCTAGTTTCTTAGTTAGATCTTCTGGATCAGTAGGTGCAGTGTATCCTCTGACTATCATCTTCCACAATTCAGGATCTTGAGATATGACAAAACTTCTCAGTCTGTCCTTCCAATACTCAAACCTTTCTCCATCAAATATTGGTGGTCTGTTGATGTTACCTCCCAATTCTTCTGACATATTGAACCCCTTGGACCTTTCCTCAAACACTGTTAAGTGCTCAGCCTTGAGACCGAGCTCTGATGCCAATTGAAGGTGCAAACACGAGAATGGGGGTTGAATTGTGTTTGACTTAACTTGAATACTTTTCCTGTTTTAATAAGATTTTATACTGGTTCACCATTAACGAGGCTACGTCCAGTCCCTTCGCCTTGAAGGATTTCACTAATTCAACCTTGAATTACAACCTTGCTACTGACTCCCTCAAATTGTAGACTCTACTTCAACAACTTAGATTTGCCACAGTGGAAAGAAAATAACCGAGTACTTGCTTCTTGAAAGCTGAAACTCACAATTGACTTTTATGAAAATTTGAGAGTGGTTGCTTTGGAAGTGTATGACTCTTTTGTGATTTTCGATTGCTAAGTATTCTGCCTTGAGCCTCCTTTTATAGATGCAGATTTGGGCCTCTTCCAATGCTTAAATTCGAGCTGAATCTTGCTGGATTCTCTGTAAAAATAACTTGACCAATTGGGCTTCATATAAATAAAAAACATATCTTTAGATTTCCTTTCAAAATAACTGGCCAATTAAATCAGTTAGTTCCTTCCCGCCACAGCTCCTGAATTCCACAATACCTCACTTTATTTTTGTAACAAATCTTTTCAATCCTTTGATCAAAATAAATTAAATTCTCCACCGTATAATTTTCCTAATTAAATCTGGACCATTGGATCTTCATGCGCTAGTCCACATCTGGACCATACTGATTTTATGCTGTGATCCTCTGATTTCGGCCTTCCCTGGACCACACTTCCTGACCCTCTGATCTTCTGATTTCGGCCTTCCCTAGACGTGCACCTGATATGCTAAAATCCTCTGAATTCGGCCTTTGCTGGACTGCACAGTCTGTCCCTCTGATTTCGGCCACCACTGGGCCATGGTCTGATTTTCTGATATGGACCATCATTGGACCAAATATTTATTTCTGAACCATTGATCTGAAGTTTTTACTCTGATCTGGACAGATTCTGGACTTTGGTCTGGAACAAACTGAAATTAACTTGAACAAAAAATATTTCAGTCTGGACATTTTACCTTTAATTTTGGACCAGGTCTGGATTGATTCTGGAACTCATTTCTTTTGGTCTGGACTTAGTTCCATGCCCTGAATCATGCTATCTTATGGTATGGGCCAAATCTGGATTGATCCTCTTGTTCTGGACTCATAAACATACCTTCTGGTCAAGTCTGGAACAAGTTTGGACTGTGTAATTTTTCACTGCCAGGCCATCTTCTGGTCATAATAACTTCTGGAATAAAATTGATATTTGATTCCTGTTTGTCTGGAACAACTCTCCTTCTGGCAGGCTTTCCATTGACATGATCCATGTTTCCTTCTGATTTTTCTTCATTCTGATCTGGGCCAGCAAAGATATCTTTTGGTGATATTTTTGACATTCCTGGATATCTTCTGGTCAATCCAGAATTCATTTTTCTAGAATCCTTTGATCTCTGCTTCTGTTTCCTTCAGTTTCTGGGCATTTAACTTAATAATTCAAAGTACAAAATAAGATTACATTGAGTGCTTTTGTAAACATCAAAATCCTAAGTCTTAGAACCAACTTGGTTCCAACATGTCCCTCTTGTGAAAAATTAGAAATTGAATTTGACAATCTTTTAAATGACTCAAACACTCTATCTCATAAATGTGGTTTTCTTAAAAACCAACTTTATGAAATAAAGAAGTTAAATGAGGAACTCCAAGCTAAGAATGATAAATATCAAAAAATCATTCTAGACTTACAGGAATCTCATAAAAATTTGTCAGAACAACAAAAAGTTTTGAACAAAAAGAATGTCAATATTCATCCTCCAGAAGAGGATACAGAAAAGAGTGATTTAAAAATAAAAGTAGAAGAACGACATTACCAACTTTGTTAAATCCACTGAAATATTTCAAAAGATTATGGGATCTCAATCTGGAATTTTTGACAAAGCTGGTATTGGATTTAAAAGTTCTCACAAGCAAAAATTATATGAAAACTTCAATCTACCAATCAAACAAGAGGATAGGCCTAAATGCACTTTTTGCAAAAAACATGGACATACTATCAAAGTTTGTCATGCTAAGAAAAGGGCTGAAATTAACAAAATGAAATGTTCATTTTGTGATAAGCATGGACTCCATGATTCCATTTGCTACCATAAAAAGAAAATCCTTACAAGAGGACGAACTAACCACCAAGGACCCAATTCTATATGGGTACCTAAGTCACTTCTAAATTCTGACACAGGCATATCCTCTGATCAACAAAAGAAAGCCATGGTTCTTGGACAGTGGCTGCTCAAGGCATATGACAGGGGATAAGCATTGTTTCATTTCACTAGAAACAAAGGATGAAGGATCAGTCACATTTGGAAACAATGATAAAGCCCAAATAAAAGGTACATGTATTATTGGTAAAAATAATTCTGCAAAAATTGAAAATGCTCAGTATGTAGATGGTTTAAAACATAACTTACTAAGCATTAGCCAACTGTGTGATAGTGGATTTGAAGTTATCTTTAAACCTACTCTATGCAAGGTTAAACATTCATCCTCGGGTAGAGTTTTCTTCTCTGGTTTTCGAAAAAAGAATTTATATGTATTATATCTAGATGATTTGCCTACTGAATCTTGTTTTATTTCTCTTGAAAAAGATAAATGAATTTGGCACAAACGAGCCGGTCATACAAGCTTAAACACCATTTCTAAGTTATCAAAATTAGAACTAGTCAAAGGTCTTCCAAAAATTTATTTTGAAAAAGACAAAGTGTGTGAAGCTTGTGCTAAAGGAAAACAAGTTAAAAGTAGTTTTCACTCAAAAAATATTGTTTCAACAAATCATCCTCTTGAACTCCTTCATATTGACCTCTTTTGTCCTATTAAAACTCCAAGTCTTAGTGGAAAAAGGTATGGATTTGTGATAGTTGATGACTTCTCACGATTTACATGGATTTTATTTTTAAAACATAAACATGAAGCTTTTGATGCATTTCAATATTTCTGTAAAAGAATTCAAAATTAAAAAGCAACTAAAATTATTTCTGTGAGAAGTGACCATGGAGGTGAGTTTGAAAATGAGTATTTTAAAATATTTTTTGGTGAAAACGGAATTTCCCATAATTTTTCTTGTCCAAGAACTCCTCAACAAAATGGAGTTGTTGAAAGGAAAAATAGAACTCTACAAGAAATGGCTAGAACTATTTTGAATGAAGCCAACATTGAAAAATACTTTCGGGCTGAAGCTATTAACACAACTTGCTATGTTTTAAACCGTGTATCCATCAGAAATTTTTTAAATAAAACTTCAACTCCTTACGAACTTTGGAAAGGTAGAAAACCAAATATTTCTTATTTTCATATTTTTGGTTGTTACTGCTACATACTAAATAATAAAGAAAACTTGGGAAAGTTTGATCCAAAATCCGATAAAGGAATATTTTTAGGATACTCCACATCGTCAAAAGGTTATAGAATTTATAATCTTAGGACTCAAACTGTGGAGGAATCCATGCATGTTATTTTTGATGAGTTTGATGATTTGTGTTTAGAAAATATGGATAAAGTAGAAGAAGATGAACATTCATCCTCTAAAATACTCAGTCCAAATGAAGAGGACGATTCTGAACCATCCTCACAGCAGCCTCCAAGAGGATGGAAGGTAGCAACGCATCATCCTCTTGATCTGATTATTGGGGATACGACAGATGGTGTGAGGATCAGAAAATCCTTTACAAATAACATGGCCATAATATCACAAGTTGAACCAAAAAATATTGATCAAGCAATATGTGACAAATCATGGGTAGAAGCCATGATGGAAGAACTATCACAATTTGAAAAAAAATAAAGTATGGGATCTTGTGCCCTATCCTCTGGACAAATCCATCATTGGAACAAAATGGATCTTCAGAAACAAATTAAATGAAGATGGAGAGGTCATTAGAAATAAAGCAAGACTAGTGGCCCAAGGGTACAACCAACAAGAAGGAATAGATTATGATGAAACATTCGCTCCGGTTGCTAGACTTGAAGCTATTAGAATCCTCCTAGCTTATGCTACTCATCAAGGTATCAAACTATTTCAAATGGATGTCAAAAGTGCATTCTTGAATGGGTTCTTAAATGAGGAGGTTTATGTTCACCAACCTCCTGGTTTTGTAAATAAAGAAAAGCCTAATCATGTGTTCAAACTCTCTAAAGCTCTTTATGGATTAAAACAAGCTCCTCGAGCTTGGTATGAGAGGTTAAGTTCGTTTTTGAAAGAAAATGGTTTTTCACGAGAACAGATTGACACCACACTCTTTAAGAAAACTTTTAAAGAGGATCTGTTAATTATGCAAATATATGTTGATGATATAATCTTTGGGTCCACAAATGAAAAAATGTGTGAAAATTTTTCTAACCTTATGCAAAGCGAGTTTGAGATGAGCTTGATGGGCGAACTGAAATTTTTTCTTGGGTTACAAATTAAGCAAATGAAGTCGGGCATCTTTATTTCACAAGAAAAATACACCAAAGATCTTCTAAAAAAATACAACATGGATTCAGCAAAGTCTTCCCAAACAGTCTAACAACTCCACCTTGACCCTACAAGTCAAGTCTTCTCCTAACAACCTGACAACTGTATACTGAAGAAGGAACTAAACCACTATCGGGTTGGATACAAAAGATTGTAACTTTAAGTGTTTGCTTATAACAAAACTGATAATAATAATAACTCTCACACTCTAAGAAAAGAACACTCAGAAAATATTTCTCATTCAAACAAGTGTTTATCTCTTTGAACTCTAAGATAAATTTAGAATTTGAGCTTGTTTAATTCTTATAGTTAAAATTTGGGTTTCAATTTAGTCCTTGTTTAATTCTAAATTGTATCTTCTTCAGATTGAGTTTGTAAATTCTTTAGACTTATTTTGTTCGTATTTTGTTCAGATTGAGTTTATAAATTCGTCAGATTGATTCTGTTCTTATTTTGTTGTATGTAAATTTTGATCAAATCTTCTACAAATGTTGATCAAATCTTCTTCAAATATTGATCAAATTTTCTTCAAATCTTGACCATATCTTTTTTCAACTTGGTCAAAGATTTTCTTCAATTATAAATTTGAATCAAATCTTATTTTAGATTTTTTTTAATTATAAATCTGAATCAAATCTTATTTTAGATTTTCTTCAATTATAAATTTGAATAAAATCATATTTTAGATTTTCTTCAATTTATAAACCTGAATCAAATCTTATTTTAGATTTTTTTCAAAAACACAAATCATCTTTCATACTCTTTAAAGTCAAATATATTATTCACATAAAATATTTTTATTATCATCAATACTCTAAGTATAAAACCAACTTAGTTCCAACAATTATATGTCTTTTATTCTCATATATCATTTTTAGAAATGATCTATATGATATTATATTTGAATTTAATGGTCCATTTATAAAGTAAGTTTAGATAAAACATTATTAAACGATTTAGCCTCAAGCCCTGAACTTTTATAAAAGGGTAATCTGAATTGTTTCTTTAGAGGTAGTTTAAACTTATTCATTATATAATTAAATATTATTTTTTCCCAATAATTTTAGTGTTTATATATAAAATCAAATTAAGTTGATGTTTACTGGAATGCTACCAAAATTTGCATTGGGATATACTATATGTAACTCTAATTTGGTAGTGAATAGGAAGCCAACCCTTATGGGGTTAGTAGAAACCAAGCATTCATCTCTTAGTTCACAATAAATGGTGGTGTAGGGACAATTATAGTTGGGAAGATTTCATGCAGTGGAAGGTATTGGTAGCTTAATCCTCTCATCTTAGACAAGTCCTTTGTTGAAAGTATTGATGGCTTAATCCTCATTTAGGGAGTCGAAAGTATTGGGCCTCAAAAGATCCATATCGTACCATCCTTTGTTGATTGAGAGTGAACAACTAGATTGGGGGCCCAAATCTTTTAGAGCCCTTGATGTGTGGTTTTCTAATCCACAATTATATGCTATGTTGTGTGTGGTCTTCCAAGACAGTTATTGTGCTTCCTCATTATTTTTCCCTTTAAATGGCAACATGCTTGAAAATTTAAATAGAATGCATTTTATAAGTTTTGTTCATTTTTCAAACTTAATAATGTTTTTTAAATAATGGTGGAAATGAAATAATAAAATTATAATGTATTATATTCCATCAACTTTTAAAATAATAAAATAATAACTTTATTTTGTTCATCATGAAATAGTCTAACAACAGAATATAAACTCTATATCATTTTATTTCATACTGTTCCACTCTACTCCACTTTGTTTCACTTATTTTAAAATATCTAAATAGATCATAAGAGGATTATCATGAATGGAAGAAGTTGGGTGTACTTAAAAAATGATATCTTGAGTCAAAAAAATGAATAACGACAGCTTTTGTTTATATTCAATAAAGGAACATCACTAATTATTGACCGCAATGTAATATTAATTTTTTATAGTAACCATAATAGACTTTATGTATTATAAATTATTTTCAGTCATTATTTCCTGAAGACCACTGTTTTGTACTTGTACCCCCAAACAAAGTATAGCAGCATTGATTATGATATTGAGAGTAAATAAATCTATAATTATTAATTATATCCATGTAGTAGTTGGGGACGCCAAATATTTTGCACTTACAGCGGTCCCCGCATGTCTGACTTTTGGGCTGTATTGATTTTTAGGTGAGCAAATAATTCAAATATTAAAAAATATCACGTGGTTCAACATACTCTATAAAAAAAGTAGTTTAATTTGTTGATAAAAAATAGTTTAATTTGGTTTTGATCGACTCTATAAAGAATCACATTTGATTGACTGCAATTTCAATTAGATCGGTTCCTTTACATGCATGCGTCTCTAATTAGACAAAAAAAACATTTATATTATGTAAAAATTACAAGCTAATTATAAATGTGAAAACATACTAAAAATTAATATTTCGAATTAACAATGTATATCATGTTGGAAGTATATATAGTTTTTGATCAAGATGAAACAAAAGACCAAACAAGAATACACTAAAGACTCTTAATCTAGTGATGTCAACAACATCAACAAACATAAAACATTAGACAAATAAAACATTTAATGTTATTCTAATAATGAATATTCACATATTATTTGTCACAAACACTTAGTATTAAAAAAAAGCTTTTTTTTAAAAAATTAAATAAGTCTACTTAAGGAAATAAATTATATCATCAAAAAATAAAATACTAAAAAGCATCAAAATCAGGAAAAATCAGCATACGATTTTGTTATTTTTATTATCATATATCCACATAAAAAAAAATCATCTCTCAATGGAAATATACTCGGACAATAAGTTTTTTGGAAAAAATACTTAATTTTTTTTACCGATAAAAAATGTACTTAATAAATTCACAAAAGGTAAGAAATTACATTCCACAAATATCTCCCTTCAATTAAATATAATTGACCAATTAAAATATTTCCATCAAAATATAATTACTTTATAAAAGTTGAAATAGAAAACCTACATTTCATATTGTGATCCTTCTCTCCATTTCACTTTTTTTGTTGGTGAATCTCTATCTCACTTTGTATGCAAATTTTCTTGCCTATATTAAATTGAAACTTTTTTTTTACAACTGATGATATGTGTGTATTGTTCTATGACAAATTATTATTTATTTTTGACTGTATTTTATAGATTTGTTTTACTTTTTTTAGTTATGTTAAATTTATTCAAAGATAGAAGCACAAGAGTGACTTCCAACAGCAGGAATTGAAGTTGAAGTACGATAAAAATCTATTATATGGTTCTCTTGTGACTATATATTTAATTGATGTTGTTCTTATCACTTTGTTACGTAGTACTTATAATTTTCTTTCTTGAAAGGCAAACATGTATATATGGACAAGAGATGAGTACTTATGATTTATATTTAGAAATGCATGAATACATTATTTCAATGTTATTTTCTTCAAACCTAATGAACGCTTACGATGTTGTTTATAGTTTAACACATGGATTACTTATAGTATTGTTTGCATTGAGATCTTAAAGATGCATTTAAATCTCATAAAAAATATGCATTCAAATGAGCAGTGTTGCTAATATTTTATTAAGTCTCTAAATAATCACACTAACCATTAGATACAATTTTTTTCTTACATTAATATTATGTGTTTGTAGATTGATTGAGATGATAATTCACTTTGCAATTGAAATATAATTTGTGGATCAAAAAATTTGATTTTTATTATTTTTTTAAACATATTTTTCTTAGAGTTTTGTCATCTTCTACTTAAGTGACACTACCCTACCTTATAGATTGTTTCTTTAGACAACTATAGTTTGTTATATATATATATATATATATATATATATATTACAAAATCATTGTTTTATTCTGTTATACATATGATAGATATTATGTTAGCAGATTTAGTGTTGATTATTTGGTTGGATGCAAAAAAGCAAAAATTTATTTGAAAATTGAAAGATTGGTGGTTAATATTTGCAATTTTTTCTTTTATGTTTCTTAAAATAATATACTTTGCATATATATATATATATATATATATATATATATATATATATTAATTTAGGGTGAGGAAATAATGCTACAGTCTAAGGTAAGGAAGAATCTGCATCTGATCGGGTTCAATACCTATCTTTTTTACCATTGGAGTTGCATTTTTTTGTGTGTGCATATTATTATCTATGAATTTTATCTTATTTAATTTCTAAACTTTATATCCTTATAACAATATATGGGTTGGGACCTAAGCAATGTTGTTTATTTCTTTCTAAATTTGTTTGATGACATGCATATTGTATTATTATTATTATAGACTTCTCAACAAAAAAAATTCAACGTGAACACTTACTATTTTTAGTAAAAAATAAATTTTATAATAATAAAAATCGAAGAATAAATATAATATTTACGAAAAATACATCCTGCAGTCCTTTAAATTAAATGAAAAATAGATTAGTTCTTTACATTTTTTCATAACAAGATAGTGTTTTATTTATCTTTTGGTGTCAAGTTTGTTCTTTTATCTTAGTAAATATTTTTATCGTTAATCCTAATTTAAAATCAACAAAATTGAAATACAAAATTCTCCCAATTTTTTAAATAAACTCATGTAAATTTTGAAGGTTTTGATTGCAACAATTATAAGAACATAAATCATCAATGAACTAAATATCTATTCGGTAATAATGTGAGAAAGTTATACTTCATTAATTAAGCTTTATTGTATTGGTATGCACATAACAAATATTTTTGGTGGGTTATTCTAAACTCTACATGATTTCCACCTCCTAATCATTAATTGTCCCTCAAGTGAAAATTCGTATTCTATTAACCATGAAAGATTGTTAAGTTCATTAGTCAAATATAATCAGACGAATCTTCTCAAAATCATCGGTTGTAATAAAATCAACCACTAGGAGACAAAAAAAATTAACCACTAGGATTAATATCAGGGAATATACTACGTGCATTTCAAAATTCAAACTCAACATCAAACTTATTTGCAGCATATGGAAAAAAAGGAAACTTCATATTGTGCATTAAAGCAATTAATTGTACATAGATCATTTCAAAGTATCAATTTTATATTGTGCATTAAACCAATTAATTACTATACACAATTACTTATATTAATTTCAATTTTAAAAATTTGAATTAGGGAATTTAAATTAGCTTATCAACATATTCTTTCATTTGCATATAAAGATGATAATTGATTATAAAAAATATTGAAAAAAAAATGATCTTTGCAATATTGAAAATTGTATCATTGATACAAATGTGGCCATATTCGAAATATGTTTTACTTTTGAAAAAAACAAACCAAATCATTTTTTTAGAAAAACAATATTCAACTATATTACTTGAAAATATAAGGACACATTTGATTTAGTCTTTCAATTATTGTATCATCGATACAAATGTGGTCATATGCATTTACAAACAACAAATCAACATATAATATAATGAACCAATTTGCTTCAAAAAATATAATAAACCAACAAATTACTCAAAAGAATGACACCTTATCGTATTCCTCTTATTGGAGATTTGAATTAATTGAATTCTCCATTTCAACACCATCACTACCGCACCTCTCCTATTTCTTTGATTTTAAATGTGGTTTAAATAGAAGGTTATATATATTTTTAGTCCTAACAAAATTATGATCTTTCAAGTTTAGTCATTAAAAAAAATCTATCCACTTTTATTCCATATGTTAATTTTATAGAGACATTTTTTAAGGACTAAAAGTACCAATTTTTTACAATTTTTTTTTCAAAATAGACTAAAAGTAATAAAATAATATTTTTAAGGAGTAAAAAGTTGAAATTTTTTATAGGGATTAAAAATAAATTTTTTAAATTTTATAAGGACTAAAAACTTATTTAACTCAATTTAAAATAATGCGGTTGAATGTTGGCAAATGGAAACAATTGCCAGGTGTTAAAAAATCAAATATAATTCATTTTAAGTGACTATAAAAGAAATAAAAATAATTAAATAAAAAAACCAAATATAAAGAAATTGTGTTTTCAGTACTGTAAACTATAAAAGTTGTGTTTTTAAAGACAAAAATTGTCTTTTAATTTTTTTTAAAAGTACTTTTAATATGCAACTTAGTAAGACCTTTTAAATGAAATGAGGTACACATATGTTATAAATCTTCAATAAAAGCTTCAATTTTTTTATCACCAACCTTTTTATCACCAACCGGATAATTCTATTTCTAAATATATATATATATATATATATATATATATATATATATATATATATAGACACACACATAATATATAGCAAAGTTGTTGTTTTTTAAGTGTTTAATTAGTTTTAGTTTTAAACAAATTGTTTAAGAGAACTCGACTATGAATCACAATTGAATTATTTGTTAATAAACTTTATTTATCTCTCGGTCAAATTCTAAATTGACATGATCTATTTCTTTCGAGAAACGAAGTGTTAAGAAAAATATTATATACAAAATGTCTACTTCCGTTTTTATGTTCCAAAAAATTTCCCAACTTTATCACCCGAAAATATAAACTCAAAATAATGATTATGTATGGCAATGTGGTGAGCTAATATTTTAGTCCAACTACAATAATCAATATTAACAAAAAAATTTAGGCTATAAAACATTGTAGTCCAACTACAATTATAATATACATTCACTATAATTTTTTTACACTTCATTTTTTGAGTTTGTATTTAGGGGAATTGTAAGACCCTTAAAAATTAATATTAATTTATGGAATTAATATTAAGGGTATTTTGGGAATTAATGTATTACTTTTTCCGCTGTATTATTCTGCACTCTGACACTAATTGGGTGATAACCTTTGAAATGAACTGATTTTATTTTAATTCCCTTGATATTAATTTTGGAAAACTCATTTTAATTATTTATTGAAAAAAAAAATACACCCGCGCTGTATTTTAAACTTGGGGTGTTACAATTGTGGTATCAGAGCATTTGGTTAAAGTTTTGGGATAAAGCTCTGATTTAAGTATTTGTTTTGAGTCATTAGCTGATCATGCATAAGAGCAAGTAGTTAAAGTGTCAAGTCTTCAGTAAGTTGTGGTGTGACTGAAGTGATGATGGTTTTGTAGGAAACAATGCCTCCACGAAGAGATGACACCGCAAGAACAAATGTCAGCCGAGAAGATCGGATGGCTGAAGCAATGAACAACATGGCTGCGTCTGTTGCTGCACAGACGGCTGCCAAAACTCAACGCGATCTGGAAAAGAGAGAAAGAGAGATTCGCGCTGCTGAATCTAGAGGACTAGAGGATTTTCGTCGCCATAATCCTCCCAAGTTCAAAGGTGATGAGGGTCCAGAGAGAGCGGACCAATGGATCCAAGAGATGGATAAGATCTTTGAGATGATTAACTGTCGGGCAGAGGTGAAAGTCAACTATGCCACGTACCTGCTAATAGGGGATGCAGAGTATTGGTGGAGGAGTACGAGATTGCTGATGGGGTCAGCTCAAGAGGAAGTGACATGGGAGTCATTCAAGAAGAAGTTTTTGGACAAGTACTTCCCGATGAGTACTAGGACCAAGTTGGGTGATGACTTTCTGAAGTTGTACCAGGGGAATATGACAGTAGGAGAATACGCAGCTAAGTTTGAGTCGCTGTCTAGACATTTCAGATTCTTCCGGGAAGAAGTCGATGAACAGTTTATGTGTCATCGCTTTCAAAATGGATTGAAGTACGAGATCCAAGATTCGGTCCTACCCTTGGGAATACAACGTTTCCAAGTGCTAGTAGAAGAGTGTAGAGAGGTGGAAGAGATGAAGAACAAGAGGGCCAACAGAGGAGGGAACTTTAATTCTGGAGGGCCTAGTCGGATGCACAATCAGAACAATAGAGGAAAGGAGGTTGCTAAGCCGTATAACCGACCCCAGAACAACAAGAGAGGGCAGAATCGGCTGGGAAATCAGAATTTTGGACGGCAATTAGGACAAGGGGTTCGTTGTTTCCGATGTGGAAAAGATGGACATTATGCTACTGCTTGCCCCACTATGAGTCCTTCATGCTACAATTGCCAGAAACCAGGACACTTTGCAAGGGATTGCAAGGTTCCGAAGGTGGAACCAACAGTGAACGCAACTAGGGCTACTCGTCCCACTGCTAGAGGACGCGTTTATCACATGGGAACTGGAGAGTAAGATGAGGGAGCAATATCCTCAGTTGTTTACTGATAAGTAGTTTCGAGGACGAAACTAATTTAAGGGGGTAGTAATGTAAGACCCTTAAAAATTAATATTAATTTATGGAATTAATATTAAGGGTATTTTGGGAATTAATGTATTACTTTTTCCGCTGTATTATTCTGCACTCTGACACTGATTGGGTGATAACCTTTGAAATGAACTGATTTTATTTTAATTCCCTTGATATTAATTTTGGAAAACTCATTTTAATTATTTATTGAAAAAAAAATACACCCACGCTGTATTTTAAACTCGGGGTGTTACAGGAATGATTCATTAAATAAGTCATTAGAGTGTACAACTCATATATGAGACAAATATTTGTCCCTAATCAATTAGTTAAATTTCGTTTTTTTTCTCTTTCTATTTTCTAAATCAAAATAATTATCATATACTAAATTGATTTTTTTTTTATATAAAAATCACACAAAAGAATTACTTAAAGTTAATGATTTTTTTATAATCGTCGACATAAAAATAAAAATTATAATACCACAACTATAATTTTTCGCACTTTCATGTTTTACGTTCTTTTATTTAAAACAATTAATCTCTAAAGAAGCTATTGGAGCATGCATTTCTCATTCAAGCCAAAATTTATCATTGATTAATAATAAAAATAAAAATAATTATAATATACTGATTTGAGTTTATTATAAACACCATACCAAAATAGATGTTGATCGCTAAAAAAATAGTTAAAATCATTGCATTTTTTATAATATTGTTAACATAAATATGAGAACTGCTATAATATATCATTTATGATTTTTTTTCACATTGTTTTTCTTAAAATGAGTAACCAAAGAAAGTCTTTCGTGCATACAATTCATACACATGACAAAATATTTCCCACTAATTAATTAGTCAAATTTAATAGATTTTATATCTTCTAAAAACTGAGAATAATTATAATATACTAATGTGAGTTAATTATAAAAACCATACACGACACAAATGATTGTCGCTAAAGAATTTATTAAATAAGTATTTTTTAACATCAACAACATAAATATGAGAAAAATAATAATACAATAACTAGAATGTTTTTACTGTTTAATTTTTCATGTTGTATTTATGTAAATGAGCCATTAAAGAAGTAGTTGAAGTGTACAATTCATATACGAGACAAAAATTTGTTATTGATCAATTTTAATTTTTTTTATATCTTTTAAATAAAAATAAAAATAATTATAATATACTAATTTGAGTTTATTTTAAAAATAATACACGAGATAAATAGTTAAAATTAGTATTGTGTTTTATTATAGTTAAAATTAGTATTATGTTTTTCAGGTTTTTTTATTTAAAAAAGAGTCAATGAAGAAGCCTTTAAAATGTACAACTCATACACGAGATAAATATTTGTTTATCATTAATCAATTTGTTCAATTTAGTGTGTTTTTTTTTGCATCTTCTAAATAAAAACGAGAATAATTATTATATAGTAATTTGATTTTATTATAAATACCAAAAAAGAGTATAAGTATTTAAAGTTGTGTGTTTTTTTTTTAAGATTGTCGGTATAAAATGAGAAAAATTATAATACACTAATTATAGTTTTGTCGTACTTTGATTTTTTTCACGTTGTTTTTATGAAAATGAATTACTAAATAAGTATTTGGAGTATATAATTCAAACAAGAGATAAATATTCGTTAGTAAACAATTAGTTAAATTTGGTGTTTTGATGACATTTTCTAAACAAAATGAGAATAATTAGAATATACTAATTTGAGATTATTCTAATCACTATACAAGGGATAAATATTTTTCACCAAATAATTAATTAAAATAAGTGTTTTTTTAATATCGTCAACATAAAAATGTGAACAACTGTTATACATTGTTTATAATTTTTCACGATTTAGACCTTACAATTCATAAACGAGACAAACATTTGTGATTAATCAATTAGTTAAATATAATGTTATTTTTCATGTTATTATAAACATGCATAAATATTTTTAACTAAAGACATAGTGAAAATTAGTGTTTTTATTTTAATTTTATCGTAATAAAAATAAAACCATATAATATACAGACTATAATTTTTTATACATCACTTTTTTATGTTGTTTTTTTGCATATGAATTACTTAAAAAAGTAGTTGAAACGTACAATACATACATAGTAAAATATTTGTCATTAATCAATCAATCAAATTTATATTTTTTTATATCTTCTAAACAAAAATTAGAATAATTGGAATATACTCAATTCAGTATATTATAAAAATCATACATGTGACAAATATTTGTCGCTAAAAAATCCGTTAAAAACGATCCACATATGAGGATAAAATAAGGACTTTAGTAGAGGGAATTTTGTGACAACAATGAATTCAAAGCGGGAGATATTATCTAATTTAAATTTTTCAAAAAGAATTCTCACTATTTATGTCATGTCTTCAAAATTCACGTAAAAATTGCGCGAATTGTTATTAATTCATGAAAGAATGACATTATTTATCATTAGAATTTCTTTGAATTTTGTTTATTTAAATATTTTTTATTGTAATAATAAATTAAGTTTCTAGATAAGATTATAATTCGCTTCAATTTTTTTTTAGTATTTATCCTCTTCCTAAGAATATAAAATTACAAATATTACCGTAAATTATCAAATAGATTAATTTATGTATATTTAATGTAATATATTATATGTGTAATACAAAAATGTAATGTTAATGACTAAATTATAATATGACTAAAAAAAATAGTGGATAAATCAAATTTATTAAAAAAAACTATTTTATTAAAATTATATTTATTTATGCACTAACTTAACACATACTTGATAATATTCACTTACAATATATATCATATAAATCAAATGATTTTAATTGATTTTTAAAAAAAAATAATTTGCATAAAGTTATTTTGCACGGAATAGTTTTGGTTAAAAAGACATGATTGGACGGGGTGTGAGTTTAATTCCTTTTAGTATCATTGATGCAGACAAAGGCAAATAAACGGTAAATGTTGAATAAATTTTAAAGTCTCGCCAACGAACAGAGGCGGCGCAGTGAAGGAAGAAAAGCATGTGCGCGTGCATGAACCAAAAAGGGAACTGCCATGCCACGCGGCGGCCATGGGATAAGGGCGGAGAAACACTCCGACCCGAAATTGTAGAGGTGGCACGTGGAACATGGTGGGGACAGTCGACACCTGTCCCATCTTGTTTCTCTCTATTCTTTTATTCTTTTACAAATTAGAAAATAATAATAATGAAATTATAAAAATAGTGCACGCAACCCGCGATTAAAAAACTGGACTGTGTTCCTCGTGTAACATCAATTATTATGTAGAAATATGTACTTAAAAAAATCAATTGTGTATTCAAAGACTCATTTAATATTTCGATTTTTCAATATCAGTCTTCTTATTCCATCACAAACAAATCACATATATTATATTACTTTCTCTTAAGAAATCAAATAAGTGTTTAGCGTATGGAGATATTTTCCATATCTCCAAGAAAATGAAAGGAAGCCCGTAACAACAATAATCTTATAGGAACTAATAAAAAACATCACTAAAAAATAATATACAATGTCGATTTAAAAAAATTCATTGTTAATCTATCACACACAATTGATGCACCAAACTTAAATGTTTTTTATATCTCTTCTCCACTAGTCTCATTTAAGAGAAATAAATATAAATTTATTTATAGATATTTAATAAAATACAGATTACTATCCTTTCACCTAAAATTTTATTAAAAAAAATATAATAATTTTTGTTGTCCCTTTTTCTCGTGTATGCTACTCTAAAAGTTCGACCCTCTTTTTCCGCCACTTTTTCTTACAAAGGAGGTTGTGCAAGAATGGTGTCATATGGAGTAATAAGTGGCTCCCAAATGAACTGTTGGAAATGAGGAACAAAAAAGCTAGTTTGTGAATTGAAAAAATAGAAGTCCCACATAAATAAGAGGGATTACATATTCTAGTAGTGTATATGAGGTAGATGTATGACACTTGGGGTGTGCCCCAAGGGGTATCCCAATTTTGTGAAGGAGTGAGAACGCATGCATTTTCTCACGTTTTTGGTCAAAACCCTTCATAGTTTCACGTTTGTTTTGTGGCCGCGTACTTGGTCAATACCCTAAAAATTTTGGAGTCAACCAAACCTAGAATAATGGGGCATGTTTTTAGTGCGAGTCTGGTCTGTTGGATCCCGAAATTTCTCAGATCCAGTAGCAGATTTCCTCTATAAATAGAGGGTTTTGCTCAGTTGTAAATCACACCAAAAACTCTCCATTCTTCTAATGCTTTTCTCTTCTTCTCCATCCATATTCTTACTTCTACATTTTCTTTCTTTCGAGTGGTCTTAGTACCATATTACAAGTGGCAGCCATTAGATTGCCACACGGTGCATTATGCTGGGGATGGCGTGGTTGATAGTCTGCCTTGCACAATTTGAGCAGTGCCGCGAAACGTCTTAAAGAGAGCGACCTAGTCCGCATAATATTTTCAGTGACATAAATTGTTTTCAAACTGGTTTTTCAAAACTCGAAACAACAATTAAATTCAAACACTTCTATTTTTTTCTTTTTCTTTTTCAAGAAAGTCACTCATCTAAAGGGAAGGGAGGTGAGGAGAGGAAAAGAGAGACGTCTTTTGTTTAGAAAATAGAAAGAAATATATATCAGCCTCTCCCTTCTCACCTCTCTTAAAAACTAAACTAAATATATTCTACTTACAATATTTTTCCTCGTCACTCCATCTAACTCCAATTAAGTTTTTTAAGGAAAACTCTAATTTATATGGGTAATTAAATTAAGTTTAATCTTTTTTAGAATATAAGACTCCTTATTATTACTTTCGGTTTAATGATCATACACTTTTAGTGTAAATATTTTTATACCAACAACAAACACAAGTCGTTAATTGAACAATTATTTAATAATAGAAATTATAATTGTGTAATGAAATGTGAAATCAAGAGTTACTAATTTACGGTCAATGTAAAATTAGTTTACATTGATAATGAATCTTTCTTTTTCTCTATTACTAATCAGGCAAATCAATTAAATTGATTCCTATTGCAAGTTTTCTTAATTAAAAGTTTTGATCAAAATTTCCAAATTCGTAAAAAAATAAAAAAAAAAAGTAATTGATTATTTGTTTTAAACCATGATAAAATATCCCACATTTGTTATTTTTATATTTTAACTTCATTATTTTTAATTTTATTATTTGTATGAATATTTTTTAACTACGGAATAAAATTTGGTGTCAACAACTTCATAGACTTGGTTTGGACTTCTATTAATAAACTCTAATTTATTGAAAAAAATAAGGTAGATTCTCAATAAGTAAATAAAGCACATATGGAATACTACCGATATGTTTTGATTTTTTTTCCCTCTCAAACTATTAAAATTCAAGCAAAGTGAAAATTAAGTCGTTTCTAAGTTCTAAATTCAAAGGGAAACTGCGAGGGATCAATCTTACTGTCTTTTCTACTAGTTTTTAACAACGAAATTTAATTTGATAACTTTGTCTAATTTAAGAAGCTGAGTTTATATATATATAAATTACTTTTTTAACAGGAAAATAAAATTTATTTATACTAAAAACACATTACAATCAGATTTAATGATCAAGAAAATAAAAAACACCGTTAAGGATACACGTAAATTAACATTGCAGAACTCTATAAAAAATTATTTGACCAAAATTTTAATTCTAACAATTAAATTAATGTCTTTCATCGAGCAATAGTTAACAATAATGCAAGATTTAAAGTGTTTAATGTCATCAATCTTCGAAAACATATTTGCTGATATTTACTTAATACAGATATTGACAAATGATTTGTAAAGTCGAGAGAGTATTTAATTTGATAGTAGCTTCAATAAACCTCTTGTTCAAATATGATATCGAAAAAACGAGTCATTTGTATCTACAAATATTGTAACAATATGAATAAACAAAACATGCTACACCACAAAGATGTACAAACCAATGTCGTGTTTATATAAAAAATTATAAATAAAACATAAAAAATTTAAATATACATACAAAACTACTTATTCAAATAAAATAAGATAATAAAATAATTTGAAGAGTAATTAAAAAAAAATTCTGAAACAACCCTATTCACTTTTTAGATCTTATTGTAAAATTCATTTAAACATCAACTGCGTTGAATCATATCTGTCTTTTCCATCCGTATTATAGTAGTAGTTTGAGTTCAAAAATAGTTGTTTATATTTTTTTAACCAAAGAGATCATTGTTCATCTTAAATTAAAATATGACTATTTCAATTAATTGAAATTTCACAATCTAGCCGAAGAATAAGAATTCACCCACTAAAATAATCTAATTTTTTGAATAAGAACTCACCACTAAAATAAAAATAATATAAGTTGATGATGCTCTTTTTCTACTTGTGACTTTTAAAACTATAAATAATTCTTAACTTAGTTAACAAACTCTTGAATATGAATTGATAAAAATACATCATATCCATATCTACCGGTTGTGGTGGAGCTTTGTGACATAGTTGTCTAAGGCCACCCAAAATTTTCAATAATTAAAAAAAATATAGTTTGTGAATTGAATTGAGATTGTTGGGTTATTATTGTCGAAATGTATGTTATGTGTATACTTTTTTTGTTATATGAATAACGTGACCAAATAATATGCATCATATATATTAATACATGTAGATCCTCATTAGATTGACATGTCTATATAGATTAAAATTTATTTTACTAATTTTTTTAATTATTAAAATTGTACTTTTTTTTTATTAACCTCAATATTTAAGATTAGAATAGAAACTCCAAAATCTTTAAGACGACTATGAACTAAACACATCAATTTTTTTAGACTAAATTATAATCTAGATGTTTATTATTAAAAAGTCGAAGGGAATAATTTATAAAAAAATTATAAAAACAACTACTATAATTATAAAATAAAATAAAAATTTCAACCGAAATTCGAACATAAAATTTTTAATTATTAATAATATCAACCAAAATTTGATTTACTAAAACATAAAAAATGTAAATATACTTACAAAACTACTTATTCAAATAAAATAAGATAATAAAATAATGGCTAAATAGCACCCGTGGTCCCTTAACTTAATTTCAGTTAACATTTTAGTCCTTTATCTTTTTTTTTCCCCGATTTGGTCCTTTATTTTAATTTTAAGTAACAATTTGATCCTTTATGTTTTAAAATGTCAACAATATTATCCTTTTTTTTTACAAAAATTCAAAAACTCATCAAAATTTTCAACCAAAACCCATAAAATTAATTATATTCTTTATTATAATACAAATTTCATCAAATTCGTAACTCAAATCTTCAAATAAACTCATACAAAAATTTCATTCTTTATTTGATATTGTTAGAAATAGAAATATGAGTTTATTTTAAGATTTGAGTTTCAAATTTGATGAAATTTGTATTATATTGAAGAATACAAATAACTTTATAGGTTTTGGTTGAAAATTTTGATGAATTTTTTGAATTTTTGTAAAAAAAAAAGGATAACATTGTTGACATTTTAAAACATAAAGGATCAAATTATTACTTAAAATTAAAATAAAGGACCAAATCGGAAAAAAAAAGATAAAGGACTAAAACGTTAACTGAAATTAAGTTAAGGGACCACGGATGGATGCTATTTAGCCTAAAATAATTTGAAGAATAATTCAAAAAAAAAATTCTGAAACAACACTCCAATGAATGAAAGGAAAGTATAACCTAAGTTGTTTTTATTTTTTTATTTTTGTTCAGAAGGCGGGTGAGCTTGAGAGAGTAAAGTCACTAAAGCGATTGGTTTAGGCTTTCATAAAAAATAAAATTTTTATTTTATTAAAAGACCTCAAAAAAAATTTTATTTAAAAAAATATCTTAAATTTTAATACTTTTAAAATTAAAACATATAAACTTTTTTAAAATTTAATATTTTCTCAATAATATTAAATTAATTAAAAAATATATATTACATAACAACAATTATATTAATTTATTAATGTCATATTAAAATTTAAAAAATTCACTTTAAATTTTATAATAAAATTCATTTAAACATCAATTGCGTTGCACCGGATGTTTCTTTTCCATCCATTTTATAGTACTAGTAATAGTTTGAGTTCAAAAACAATTGTTTATATTTTTTTGACCAAAGAGATCATTGTTCATATTATATTATATTATGACTATTTCAATTAATTGAAATTTCACAATCTAACCGAAGAATAAGAATTCACCCACTAAAATAATTTAATTTGATTAAGAATTCAGTCACTAAAATAATCTAAGTTGATGATACTCTTTTTCTACTTGTGACTTTTAAAACTATAAATAATTCATAACTTAGTTAACAAACTATTGAATATAAATTGATAAAAAAATACATCAAATTAGTGATATATTCATATTCATATCTACTAGTGGTGGTGGAGTTTTGTGACATTGGGTGCCATGGCCAGTCGGCCACCCAAAATTCTAAAAAATTTAAAAAAAAAAATAGTTTGTCAATTAAATTATGATTGTTGGATTATTATTGTCAAGATGTATGTTATTTGTGCACTTTTTTTTGTTATATGAATTAATGTGATCAAATGATATGCATCATGTATATTAGTACATGTGGATCCTCGTTAGATTGACATGCGTATACAGACTAAAATTTATTTTATCAATTTTTTTAATTTTTAAAATTGCACTTTTTTTTATTAAGTTCAATATTTAAGATTAGAATAGGGCCTCTAAAATATTTAAGACGACTATGAACTAAACACATCAATTTATTTAGACCAAATATAATGTAGATGTTTATTATTAAAAATTTGGAGGAAATAATTTATAAAAAAATTATAAAAACAACTACTATAATTATAAAATAAAATAAATTTTTCAATCTAAATTCTAACTAATTTTTAATTATTAATAATGTCAACCAAAATTTGATTTACTATATTTAGAAAAGTCAAGTAGAACATTTGAAAAACCTAGTCCAATTAACAAATGTTAATATAGAAAGAAAAAAAATTATACATTAATTAATGACAACATAAAAATTTACATCACCTTCTTGAATTATCGTAAAACTATGAGCATCCAACCGGAGATGAATTATGCTGGTACAACGAAACTAACAATATTTTAAAGGAGATTTGAATTTATATTATATTAATGTTATCGATTTGAATAAATAAATACTATTTTTTTTTAAGAAAAACTTACAAGCCAGCAAGTGATTATACATTGCTCCTTTATTTTATTTCATTGAATACATAAGTTTTTATTGTGCTATAAATAAAAAACAACATGTATTTTATTAATTAAAAAAACGCTTATTTTATTAAACAGATACTAGGGTTGAATAGAAGGGAGGTTCGAGCCCAAAATGTCATAACCAACCCAAATTGCGAGTGGTATTATGACATTTAACTCTTTTTAGAAAGTTTTTCCTCATACCCCCACAATTATATTTATATCCCTACAAAATATTTAAAATGTTAAATTTATCTTTTATTTTTTTTTATTATTTTATCAAATTAAAATTTAATTTAATTTATCTTTTAAAGATTTTTAGATCACATAAAAACAAGATTTCTGGTGTGTAAAAGTTTTCCTGTAGTTACTGGAAAACTTTTTTCAAGTTTTCCGGTACACTTCTACCGAAAAACTTGGAAAAAGTTTTTCGGAACACGTACATTTAACACTACCGTAAAACTTGCCAGAAAGTTTTTTAGTAGTTTTTTTTTCTTTTCAATTTTTTAATTTTTTTTAAAATTTTGATAGATATGAATAATCCACTATTATTATATGATAAAACATGCGTCGATACTACCAACGTTGGTAGTATTTAAAAATGTTGGTAGTATCCACGCATGTTTTTATCATATAATACTATGATTATCCATATCTATCAAAATTTTAAAAAAATTTAAAAAAAAAATTGAAAAAATATTTAAAAAAAAATAAAAAACTACCGGAAAACTTCCTGGCAAATTTTCCGGTACCATGACAAGTTTTCCGGTAGTGTTAAATGTACGCGTTTTTTCTGAAAAACTTCCTCTCAATTTTTCCGGTAACTATCGGAAAACTCAGTTTTTCGGTAGTGTTAAATGTACACGTCTTTTCCAGAAATATTTTTGCAAGTTTTTCGGTAGAAGTTTTCTATACTAGAAAACTTTTACGTACTAGAAATCTTTTTTTTGTGATCTAGAAATCTTTAGAAGGTAAAAAAAAAAGTAAATTTTAATTTGATAAAATAGTAAAAAAAAAAATGAAGGATAATTTGACATTTTAAAAAATTTGTGGAGATATAAGTATAATTGTAGAGAATGAAGTAAAATTTTCTTGTTCTTATTATATATTATATGTTTGATTTTTTTAGGTTGCAGTTTATTTGTTTAGACGAGTTAGTTTATATTTTCATTTGATTTGGACTTTTTTTGATTTATTTTTATTTGATATTTCTTTTACTTTTGACGAGTCTATCGATGATTATAATTCTTTTTTAACGTAGCTTACTTTTTTATCAAGTTTTGCAATATGGTTTTAGAAAATTGTATTGTGAATATTTTTTAAATTTAGTCTTTCTTTATATAATTTTTTTTATCGTTAGTCTTTATTAATACGTTTAAAACACTAGGTAATATTCAAAGCCTTGATCTTTCATTTAGTTTGTAATTTGGAAGGAGAGCGTCTAAGAACTATATTTGACCAAGTGGCTGGCATGTGGAGAGACTTGAGACTTGAGAGTTAGTGGGAGCATCGTCCCCAGTCTTTACGGTAAGTTCTCTCATTGGTTTCCAGTTTCCACGTATGTACGTACCATCGGAGAAAATTACGTGAAATAATATATAATAAATAAAAAATATATTAACGGTAAGAAATGTAACTAATGTTATATTTGTATTGCAAAATAATAAATAATTTAAAATATAAAAAATAACATAAATAATAACTAGTGAAACATTTAAAATAAAATAACTTAGTAGAAATGACAAGTTTATAAGATGAATACGTCTTTATTGACGGTTGAATTCTTTATGGAGTAATTGTTTGAACTTCACCCTCGATATAATATAATATTAATGATATTAACATTTATAATTTATTTAAACAAAAATGAAGAAAAACTTACTAATGCTTATAAAAACTAGAGTAAATAATTTCTGGCTAAAACAACTAAATGATGAGTTGTAACACGAAAATTTAAGAGATTTAATAATATGTACGTAAGGGAAAAGTTATATTATATCAGCAATCAACTTGAATATGTCAATACATGAAATAAAAAATTGAAAAAGTAAACTATATAGTTATTTGATGTGTTGATTAACTGTAATTGATTATTGGTGTAACATAATTTTATACGGTATGTATAGTTTATAAATTCAATTTAATTGATGGAACCAAAAATTGATGTTGATGAATAGGGGTCGACATGCTAACCCGCTCACCCAATTCAACACGTTATTGATTGAGTCGGTTTGAGTTAAATGAAAAAAATTCGGGTTTAAAATTTAGCTCAACCCAAAGATAATCGATCGAGTCAGGTATCGAATTTTGTCAAAACTTGCACAACCCAACCTACGTACACTCCTAAAAATATAAAAATTCATCAATTCTAAACAATGTCAACTTCAAGTCCAAGCACTTAACTGTTAAGTGTTTGGACTTGAAGTTGACATTACTTAGAAATGATAAATTTTCATATTTTATTGATTTACTGTTGTTGAATTTATTTATGTATTTCAAGATTGTTGGATTTATTTTTGTGTGTGAGAGGTTGGTTTTTTTTAAAGAATTGAATGATATAATTGAAATTTTATAATTTTTGAGACATTCAAGTATTAAATATATTTTCATTCAATAATTTTTCCGTAAAATAAAAAATAGGTTATTATTTATGTATAACTTGCCAACTCAACTCAACCCGTTTTTTATCAGGTCAGTTCAGTTTGGGTTAAATAAAAAAAATACGGGTTTAGAACTTAACTCAACCCAAAGATAATCGATTGGGTTGGGAATCGAATTTTGTCAAAACTGATCTAACTCAACCCGCGTACACCCCTATTGATGCATTTGAGTTATATTAATTGAGCCAAATTGCTTATACCATTTATTTATAATTTTTTAAATTTAATAAAAGTCAAGAATTGTTGTGGATTTTTTCCTTTTTTTTTTTTTTTGAAATACCCCTTCTTCTTTTCATATAGAATGCAAGTGGAGAAAAATAAGTTTCTCTTAATTTTCTATATGTTGGGTGTATTTGGATGTTTAGGAGGAAAGGAAAGAGATGACTTTTAAAAAAAAAATAAAAAGGATAAAATAGAAAGAATGAAACACTTTGGAAGGAGAGGGAGATGGAGTGGAAAGAAGGAAACATTTTGAAATGAGAGAGCTTTGAAGAGTTTAATTTTTTTACAAAACAATTTTTTTTTTAATTTGGGAAACTCAAAAATTTGAGTGGTTCATTAATATGCATGATGGTAACTATTTTTAAGTAATAAGTATTTTATATTGTTAATTAGTGTCTAATCTCTATTAAGAATCTAGTGTCCACAAGACTAATTCTTCTTTTCAAACCAGATTTTTTCCATACGTACAAGTGTAAGATCAAATCTCATAACATTTGCTTAAAACCTCCCTTACCACTCACACCAAACCATTGTTGGTGAGTGCTTCCCTTAATTACTTGTGAAATTTAAAATTATGTACTTAGCCATCGAGACTCAAAAGAGGAATATTGGTCTTTAATATAAATATTTTTATTTTTAAAAATAATATTTCTTTTAACATTGGAGGTTAGATCGGATGAAAACAATTATGCTTCTATAACATAATGAATTTGAGTTTGATTTTTTTTTTTTAAAAACATATCCACATTATATTCGATGTACTTCAAATAATATTAACTCCCGTGAAGAGAAACTATAAAAATAATACTTATTTTATACATACATACTTAGCATACATACAAGGGTCAACATATAGAAAAAAAATATTCTAAATTAACTATGAGTTCCATTATTACAATTTTCTCCCTAAAAGAATTACATTTTTTAAACAAAATAATCAGTTTTGTT
This sequence comes from Cicer cuneatum, assembly GCA_037974295.1. Classification (NCBI taxonomy): domain Eukaryota; kingdom Viridiplantae; phylum Streptophyta; class Magnoliopsida; order Fabales; family Fabaceae; genus Cicer; species Cicer cuneatum. The sequence goes on along the minus strand of JBBPBO010000005.1, from coordinate 11,983,832 downwards.
TGTTAAAGCATTTTGGAAAAATATTGAAAATTTAGAAGAAAAAAAATCTAAAAATTATTTAAATGAGAAGCAGTTTTTAGAAGTTTCTAAAAAAAATTATTCTTCATAATATCTTTTTGTAAAAGTAATAATTTTCATTATCACAAATAAACACAAAATAACTTCCATTTTTTTTAAATATCTAAAACATAATCTCTAAATTTTGTAATACTAAAATCGCTTTCTTTTATAATTTGTAACAAAGAATCCCTATATAGAGTTGACAACTTGAGGTCTATCGGCATGACGATAAACTTTGAAATTAGCGGTGCAATATTACATATAAATGCAAATTTTATATAGAGTATGAATACTTTAATCCGTTCCATTAAATAATCTTTTTGACCACGAAGATATAACGAAGTGTATGTATGATTATGAAAAAACAAGCGTAGTGGTATTAATTGAGAAGTTGAAAGAGTATTCTAATTAAGACAATATATGGTTCAACTTTAATTTGTTGTTTTTGCAACGGGTTCAATTTTGTTGATGGTAATATAATGTTCTTAACATTTACCTAAAAACAAACTTTGAACTTTATTGTGATGGATAATATATTGATAGATAAAAACAAATTTCATTAATTAATGCACAAATTCAATATCATAGTGAGAAGAGACTTTATCCACTTTCTATGAAATAGAGGTGTCACACAATTATTCACTCCAAAGTTGGACAAAACAAAGAAGTCCAACATAAAAGGAATTACACATTCTAATAGTATTTATAAGGTGGAGGTATGGTACTTCTCAAGTGTACCCAATTTTGTGAAGGGACGAGAACGCATGCAAATTAAATCATCACGCGCGCTGCCGTCCATCCGGCTGGGTCGGGCCTAGGTGGTGAATTAATTTTTTAGTACAAAGAAAATTAAAAAAATTATCTATTTATTTATCTAAAAAAAGGAATGCTTGCGTTTTTATTTAATTGACCCGATTGGACACGTGTCTGCCCTCCACTAAGTCAACACTGAATATCTAATCCGGTCACTTCATTCCCTCTATTTCGTGCGCATCAGTTTATGGTCAAAACTCTATCTGTTTTTTTTTTTGTTTTGTGGACGCACGCCTGGTCAAAACCCTAGAAAATTCGGAGTCAAATTAACCTAGAAAATTATGGCACATTTTTCGTGTGGTTCTGATCTGATGGATCCCGAATTTTCTCTGATCCAATTGCAGATCTCCTCTATAAATAGATGGTTCTACTCATTTGGAAAATCACACAAAAAGCTCTCCATTCTCTGAGGTTTTTCTCTCATTCTCCCTCTCTATTCTTACTACTTATTTTCTTTCTTTCGAGTGGTCTTAGTACCATATTACGAGTAACAGCCATTCGACTGCCATATTGAGGGTATAATTCTAGAACGGTTTTTCACGGTGCAGTGAAACTCCGATACAGAGTATCTGAGTTGTTTTATCCTAGGGACTTCGTGGTTGATAGTCTGCCTTGCACAATTTGGGCAGTGCCGCAAAACGTCTTAAAGATAGCGACCTAGTCCGCAACTCAACCCAATATTATTTTCGGTGCCATAAATTGTTTTGAAACTGTTTTTTCAAAACCTTGTCATCATTGGATGCAGATCTTTGGCAAGAAGCTATAAGCAATGAAATGGATTCTCAAGAATCTAACAAGACCTGGCATATAGTACTGATTGCAAACCAATAGGTTGTAAATGGATTTTGAAAAAGAAACTAAAACCCGATGGTACTATTGATAAATACAAGGCACGCCTTGTAGCCAAAGGTTTTAGACAAAGAGAAAATATAGATTTATTTGACACTTTTTCTCCAGTCACTAGAATAACATCCATTAGGGTACTCATTTATCTAGCAGCAATTCATAGCTTGGTGATACACCAAATGGATTTTAAAACAACCTTTTTAAATGGTGATCTGGAAGAAGAAATCTATATGGAACAATCTGAAGGTTTTGTAATTCATGGACAAGAAAACAAAGTTTGTAAGTTAGATAAATCTATGTATGGTCTTAAACAAGCTCCTAAGTAACGACATGAAAAATTTGACAATTTGATTATATCGTATGAGTTTAAACTGAATGAAAGTGACAAATGTATTTATTACAAATTCGAAAATGACATTTGCACTATCATATGTCTTTATGTAGACGACTTACTCATATTTGGTTCAAACATTCATGCTGTAAATACTGTAAAAACATTGTTGAGTAACAACTTTGATATAAAAGACCTCGGAGAAGCGAATGTAATATTAGGAATCAAGATTACTAGGTCTGAAAAGGGAATTTCTTTGGATTAGTCTCATTATGTTGAAAAAACCCTAAAGAAATATAATTACTTTGACTGTAAACCTGCATGCACACCATATGATCCAAGTATGAAACTTTTTAAGAACACTGGTGAATGTGTTAGACAAACTGAATATGCGAGCATCATTGGCAGCCTTAGGTATGCCACTAACTGTACTAGACCCGACATTGCCTACGTCGTGGGACTATTGTACAAGTTTACCAGTAGACCTAGTATGGAGCATTGACGCACTATCAGAAGTGTCATGAGATACCTAAAAATGACCATGAGTCTAGGATTACATTATCAAGGATTTCCTGCCGTCCTTGAATGATACAGTGATGCTGATTGGAACACCTTATCAAATGACTCAAAAGAAACCAGTGGTTATATTTTTAATATACCCGGCGGGGCTTTATCTTGAAAATTGAAGAAACAGACTATACTGGCTTAGTTCACTATGGAGTCTGAAATGATAGCACTAGCTACTGCTAGTGAAGAAGCGAGCTGGTTGAGATGGTTGCTAGTTGAGATCCCTTTATGGGAAAAACCTATGCCAGCTGTGTTGATCCAATGCGATAGTACCGCGACTATTGCAAAAATTGAGAATCGTTATTACAACGGTAAAAGATGACAAATACGTCGTAAGCACAACATAATTAGAGAATTACTTACTAAAGGAGCTGTTATAGTGGATCATGTACACACTGATGATAATTTAGCAGATCTTTTGACGAAAGGATTGACTAGAGATAAAGTCATAAATACATCAAAAAGGATGAGACTATTGCCTATAGATCATTGAGTCACTCATGATGGTAACCCGACCTAAAAGACTAGTGATCCCAAGAATTAGGTTCAATGGATAATAACAAGTCATAGTGATATGAGATGAACATGTTATTATACCTAACAGAAGCATGATTCCTGAAGCAATGAAAGGTTGAGATAATAGAAACTCTTAATGAGATCTATACTCTATGTGGAGGAAGTACCTAGCTAAAAGAGTACTTTTGATAGACTCATCTATGTGATTGTGGAAGTGGGGCCGTTTTCTATGGAATTTTGAGGAAGAAATTCCTAGAGCGTTTACTATATTGGGATAGACGTGCAGAGCCATAAATGCACATGCTTTTTAGAATACACCCAGTGAAAAGATTGTGTGTAGGGTACCCAATTTTGTGAAAGGGCGAGAACGCGTGCAAAATAAATCACCACACGCGTGCGTCGCCGCTGTCTGTCCGACCGGACCTAGGCTTGGGTGGTGAATTATTTTTTTAGTACAAAGAAAATTAAAAAAATTATTTATTTATTTATCTAAAAATAAGGAATGCTTGTGTTTTATTTAATCGACACGATTGGACATGTGTTTGCCCTCCAATTAGTCAACACTGAATGTCTAATCCGGTCAATTCATTCCCCCTATTTCGCACACATCGGTTTATGGTCAAAACCCTACCTATTTTTTCGTTTGTTTTGTGGATGTGCGCTTGGTCAAAACCCTATAAAATTTGGAGTCAAATTAACCTAGAAAATTATGGCACGTTTATTGTGTGGTTCTGATATGATGGATCCCGAATTTTCTATGATCCAGTTGCATATGTCCTCTATAAATAAAGGGTTATGCTCATTTGAAAAACCATACCAAAAGCTCTCCATTCTTTGAGGCTTTTCTCTCCTCTCCCTCTCTATTCTTACTACTTCTTTTCTTTCTTTCGAGTGATCTTAGTACCATATTACGAGTAGCAGTCATTCGACTTCCATATTGAGGGTGTAATTCTAGAACGGTTTTTCACGGTTCAGTGAAACTTCGATATAGAGTATCTGAGCTGGTTTATCCTGGGGACTTCGTGGTTAATAGTCTGCCTTGCACAATTTGGGTAGTGCCACGAGACGTCTTAAAGATAGCAACCTAGTCCGCGCGACTCAACCCAGTAATATTTTTGGTGGCATAAGTTATTTTTAAATTGTTTTTTCAAAACTTGAAACAATTAATTGAGAAGTTGAAAGAGTATTCTAATTAAGACAATATATGGTTCAACTTTAATATGTTGTTTTTGCAACGGGTTCAATTTTGTGAATGATAATATAATTTTCTTAACATTTACCTAAAAAACAAACTTTGAACTTTGTTGTGATGGATAATATATTGAGCTATGAGATTCAATAGAAATATATCTACGTCAATCATATGTAAGTTGATTTAAGAAACAATAATAATAATAAAAATTTCATTAATTAATGCACAAATTCAATATCATAGTGAGAAGAGACTTAATCCACTTTCTATTTTACAAATGAGGTATACTTAATATTTCAGTTATTGTCTGATATAGTGATTATGGACCCCTCGTGATCCACATGGTTAAAACGACGTGCCTATTAAAAAAAAACATGTCATACTCCTATACATCATGTACCCCATAAAACATCACATGAGGCCAATTACGCCAATCAGCCAATTTAGAACTTCAATTATATCACCTATTGAATCCATCTACCATTCACATGCTCGACATTATGATAACAACACCAAACACTTGCAAGTATAAACATGGGATACACATCCATAACAGAGTCAAAACACATTCACAGTGTAAAATCACAATCCACCATATCACATTAACCCAAATTCAATCCATTCAATCAAACCAGATCCCTTTTTGCTAGCCCATCTCTATCATGATTGGCTTCCCTGTTTACTCTTATAAATAGTCACATAGTAATTTTCGAATAATTTTGGTTTAGGTATAGTTTTGGTCGATCTATTTTTATCAATTCACTAAATTAACTCTCATAATTTAAAATTTAACAGTTTTTGTTATTCTTTCATATTTTTTAACTAAAAAATAGTAATTTAACATATATTAAATGATGTAAATTCATTTAGATGCATTAATTATTTATATATTATTACTTAAATTATAATTTCATGAGTGTTAATCATTTAATATCATTATAATATATGTCACATCAACATATTTTAATTAAAAAATACGAGGTATAGATCAAATTTGTTTGATTTTTAAATAGGAGAATCAATATTACAAATTAAGTAAAAATAAAAGGAACAAAACAACAATTAAGTCAATAATTTATTCATTCAAATTTACAAAATAGCATATTATAGTCCCTTAATTAAATTAAAGAACAACCTTAAATTTAATCATCATATCAAAGTGAGTGGATAATTCAATTGATTTAAGTTAAAAGTTAAGAATGAGAGGACCTAAGTTCAAATATAGTAAAAGAAAAAAATACTATCATAACAAATTAGTTACTAACTTTAGTCCCAACGAAATTATCTTGTAAATATTTTTAATTTCTGTTGAAATATCAATAATTTAATTTTTAAATCTATATTTTTGTTACTTTTATCTTACGCATGTCACATTTAAAAAATTTATTTTTTATTCATGTCAAGTTAAAAATTTATAAATTTATGTGGATGAACATTAAATAATGTTCTAAACATTCTTGCAAAAACTCGTTCAAATATTTAAAAGTCAAATGATGTTTTGTTCCAACAAAAACTAAAACAATTTGTAGAACAATTTTTTAAGGACTAAAAAATGTAATTTTTTTACAAAGACTAAAAATGAAATTTTAAAATTTTATAAGAACTAAAATATTATTTAACTACATTTATTAAAATCAATAAAACACTTACATATTGACTTTAGTAGTCTATTAGAGCATCAAGAATAACACAATCTTTAAGACTGTGATGTGAAATTTGAAAAAACAAACTAAATTGATTGACGTTGTTTACCAAACTAATTAAATAGTTACTTGTGTTGCTTATACTCAACACAATTTGATTTTAAAACCAACCCATAGAGGCATATATTATTGATTGTTTTTTCCATGTAGCACAAAATAAGTTGGCCAATTGTTTGAGTAAAAAATAAAAACCAAATAACTCATGTTTTTGCTCTTACAACCACTCTGGCTAATTTTTGTCTTTATTGACGTTGTTAGATATATTTAACATATTATCATAAATGAAATATTATAAGCACCCTTAGTAATAAAATAAAAATAAAATTAGAGTATAATGCTTGGTGGGTTGCATTCTTAAAAAATTGCGAGCCTCCTCATTTTTTTCCCTTTCCAAATAAAATTAGTAGCCTTTTGTCAACTGTTTTCTTCTTCTTCTACGAGAGTTGGGTGATTTATTTTAACACTTTTTTTTAATCCGAAATAATTTCTAAATTATTTTTATATTATTTTATTTAAATAAATAGTTTCACATAAATTTACTTTTTTTTATGTTTTTATTTTATTGCGGTATTTGTTTTGTTTATATTGATATATTGACTTCAAACCATTACGAATCATATCAATGATTTTAACATCATAACATTACATATATGAAAACATAGAAATATTATATCATTTTATGCTTTAAGCTTAAATGTTGTAAATTTGTTCACAAATTCACTTTTTTTAATTTTAACATCTTTAAATTTATACTATTTACAATCATTATATTCTACTAATTTAAATGATTGAATATTTTTTGAGTAGTAAAATAGAGTGTAACACTGGTTGACAACGATGAAAAATAAACTTGTTCCACTTAGCCCTTAGCCCTTAAAATTAAAACCTACTCATAATATATCGCAATTAAAACCTACTTAGAATTGCACTGAACTTAATTAATTTGAAAGTGGTTTTTAAGAACTAAACCAAACCATTAATGTAGTTAAATGCGGTTCAGTTTTTTCACCATGAACACTCCTACTGATAAATGGTGTATTTATATATTTCATTTATAGCTAGCATATAAAATTCAACATTATATTTTGGATTTAGTTCATATACAAGACTAATTAATCACAATCGTTAAATTATTAAAAATATTTAATTTTTATTATAACATATCCATGAATAGTTGTGATGTCTTATAAGTGTAAAACTTTTTACATTGACAATGTATGCCAATTAAGCACTTATATTTTTTAGCAAAATTATTTATGAGATCCTTTAACTTGGACTCATTTTTTAGATTGATCATTTAAGTTTTTTCTTCAGATTTGGTCATTTATGTCATATCTAGTTTGCATCATTAGCATTTTAGTTATATTAAATTATACATACAATCTTTTATGTTTGACAATTTTCTCAAATTTCTGTCATTAAATATTAAAATTTAATACAAATAGTGCAATGATTTGACTCTTTAAACTACTTTGCAAGTGGAAGAAGGTAATGGCTTTGATTATGTGGATAACCCTTTATCACCAAAATTTTAGAGGATTTATATGTATCTAAATGGTTGTAGAGAAAATCAAGGAATGTGAACCGTTTAAAATGTTTGATGGATGTTTTCTCAAGGATTAATATAACTAACATATTGTTGCAACATTTGGTAGAGTTTCTAATGATCATTTGCTTTCATTGCATTAGTTGATGATGAAAAGTGACACAAATGACTAACTATGCAAATAGAATGTAACTTAAAATATCAATTTGAAAGAAAAAAAAATGATCAATTTGGAAAATAAGTCAAATTTAATGAATCTCAAACATAATTTTAGTATATTTTTTTACAGACAAATATTGGTAAATTAATGGTTATGTTAGTTTCTTAGATTTGAATTTGAGACATTTTTAAAATTATTTTAGTGTTCTTTAGCTCACAGATCAAAATACATAAGACATTATATTTATTTGATAAGAAAATATCAATAAACTAATTGTTAGATTAGTATTCTCGAATTTAAACTTGAAATCTCATTCTTATGTGTTATCAAAGGACAATATATGTTATCGATTGTTTGGTTATGTATCCCTTTTGAAAACTAAGGATAGCCAACATTGTCAACTCATTAGTTTCTTTACATGTTTTCTAGATAAATATATATGAAATTTGGTCATCTCAATGACAAATTTTTCAATAATTGTAATTGCAATAATTAATTTGTGACAAATTAGACCATAAAACCTAAATTTTATAGATAAATTAATGCATGTTGTAATAATATTAATATGAAATTAACAGTGAATAGTCACATACTCAATTAACATGTCAAAATATTTTAGAAGAAAATGAGAAGTAACAAATGCAAACCTTAATTTTAACAACCGAACTTATGTATTTTACATATTGTCAATGGTCAAGACTAACACAATCTCTTCAAAAATAAAAAAGAATAATGTAAGTTCAACAATCTTTAATCTCATTCATTTTCAGAAGAAAAAAAATATATTTGTTAGTGTTCAGTTATATTATAGATGATCTCTAACTTGGGCAATTCAACAACATGTTGACAAATTATATGTAAGTATAAAAAAAATGAGTCTTTTGAAAGCATTACATCAAGATAGAAAAAAACAACACACCATGATGACAAACAAACCAACATTGCATTAAGATAACAAAATTATAGATAAAACATGAAAAAAAATCAAATATGTGTGAAAAACTACTTTTTTAAATAAATAGAGATAATAAAATAATTTTGAGGAGTGATTCTAGACTTGGAAAATGACCCTAAACCACCCCTCTAATGGATGAAGAAGACGTGAAAGGCTAAATTTTTTCTTTTGGAAGTGTCACTAGGATTTAGATTTTGTTTTAATTTATAACAAGTCTGGATTGTGGCATCGAAGATCAATTGAATAGCGTTGTTTCTTGACGACGGGGGAGCCAAAGCGGTCGTGTCTTAGTAGGTTTAGGGGGTGACGACAGGGACACAAAGCAACACACAAGAGAAGGGGGCTGATCTATTTCGCGTATGATGATGCAGGATGTGTCGCAACCGTATGGATTCCAAGTCTAATAGAAATGAAAATAAAAGTTAAGCAAGAAGAAGAGGAATAGAAAGGGATGCAATTAGTGGAGGAAGAAAGATGGACAAGGAATTAGGGGAAAAGATTTGGGTAATGGGGAAAAAAAGAGTGACACGTTAGTTTTTTGACTGAGGTGGAACAATTGTATCGGAAGTGATACTGATTTGACAACAAAATATTGTGAAGTTGTTTTAATTAAGAGAAATGGTATTTGAACACACTTTTAGACATAAATTAAATCACAAATATAATATTTACTTTTTATACATACTATTATGACATAAATGTGAGCCATATTTTCTCCCTCTCTCTCTTTCTTATTCGGTAAATGTAAGCCTTATTATATTTATGTTTTAATTTATATCAAAAAATGTGTTCAAATAACATTTCAATTTAATTAATTATAAATAGATTCCATTGATATATTTGTCTATTAAAAAATTAGACACTTACAATTTCAAATTACCAAATCATTTGTACTTGAAGTATATGTTGAATGATAAAAGCTTAATCTTGTAATATCATATTATCAGAGTTTAAATTCTTTAAAAAATAGTTGTAAAATAATTAATAATGCTACTTTGATTAATGAAAAAGTTTCCCTTCCCAACTTTTTATTTATTTAAAAGCTATCTATTCATTCCAAGAGAAAACCACTTCAAAAATATAATCCAATGATTAAAAGGTCAAGTTGTAAATTCACGTGATTTACACTATTTACTTGTCGTTTGTTTAACATTTTCTTAAACAAACAATGATACATCTCCAAAATCAATTTGCTTTTTTAATGTTAAAAAATTTTAAATTTAAAAATAATAAAAAAATATTAAAATTACTAATAAAAAATACTTAATGATTAAAAATACTAACAATTCATAATAATACTATTTAATTGATTAAAATTGATAAAAAAAAATACATTAAAATGAAAAAAGTTGATTAGAAATGCGAATCGCTTCCAATCAATATTTTTTATATGATTTGACATCACAGATAGTTGATACATTTTGAACAATTCTTTGTGTATCTTTATATTTCAAGATTAGGACGCACCCTACTTCTCAAATTAAAATCAAAATTGATGTTAGCAATAGAATGTCAAGAAAATTAGGACTATGATAAATATTGAGTTGTAATCAAATATGTTGTTTGAATGTCGTTGACACTTATATCCAATCATATAATTTGATGTATTTTTATGTTCAATTTTAATCAATTAAATAATATTATTAATAAATTATTGTTTTTTCATATTTATTAAATTAAAAATATAGTTTTAGATAAATATTAAAAAATAAAATAAAAAATTAATTGAAGTAAGAAGTTGCATTCTAAAGATGCAATCATCCTTTAAATCATGAATAAACACATTAATAATAAAAAATATGTATACCATTTAAGAGGTTACATATTAGAAATGTAACTAATGTTAGTATTTTAAATATATGGTATTTAGATTTACTTTGATAAAAATATTAGTATTATTGGTGTAGTCATACTTTGCAAAAAAAAATTAATAAATAAACTATGGTGTAGACGTAGTAGTTTGAAAAATTTGGTCGAAAGTTCAATTGCCTCCTATTCCTTGTCGCGAGTACTCAAATGCAGCCCCTGACGTAAAACAAAAAAGAAAAAGAAAAGAATAGCAGCCCCAAGACCAAGTGCTCTCTATAAATACATGAAACATAAATTGTGTTACTCACTCATTCACAAAGCACGAATCAACTACTTATATTTATCGAGCATATTCCCAAAGCAAAACCATTATTTCACATTCACAACCATGGGGATCTTTTCCTTGTTGGCATACTCTGTCTTTTATCTTTCTATATTTTTCATTATCAGGCTTTTGTTCCAATCAAGAAAATTCAAAAACCTCCCACCCGGTCCACCTTCTCTTCCCATAATTGGCAACCTACATCATCTCAAACGTCCCCTCCACCGTACCTTCAAAGGACTCTCTAAAACTTATGGTGATATCATTTCTCTTTGGTTTGGATCACGTCTTGTGGTTGTTGTTTCTTCTCTATCCGAATTCCAACAATGCTTCACTAAAAATGATGTTGTCCTTGCAAATAGGCCACGTTTTCTCTCAGGAAAATACATCTTCTACAATTATACTACCTTAGGATCCACATCTTACAGTGAACATTGGCGCAACCTTCGTCGTATCACTTCCCTCGATGTTCTTTCAAACCATCGCATCAACAACTTCTCTGGAGTCCGAAGGGATGAGACTCAACGACTAATCGCGAAGTTGGCTGAGGATTCATCCACTTCCTTTGCTGAAGTAGAACTTAGTTTCAGGTTCTACGATATGACCTTCAACAACATCATGCGAATGATCTCTGGAAAGAGGTACTATGGAGAAGATTGTGACATGAGTGATCTTCAAGAAGCAAGTCAATTCAGAGATATGGTAACTGAACTGTTGCAATTGTCAGGTGCAAACAACAAAACTGATTTCATGCCTTTGCTTAAATTTTTTGATTTTGAAAACTTGGAGAAAAGGGTCAAGAATATTGCTGGCAAAACGGACACATTTTTGAAAGGACTTCTTCAAGAACAACGCAATAAGAAGGAACGTACAAACACCATGATAGATCATCTACTTAATTTGCAAGAATCGCAACCAGAGTATTACACTGATCAAATCATCAAAGGCCTCGCTTTGGTACATACATAATAATTACTATTAATCACAATTTTCACACGCGCACACACACAAATATATATATTGATTGAGCTTGGTTAAAATTTGTAGGCTATGCTCCTTGCCGGAACCGACTCATCTGCTGTAACTTTAGAGTGGTCAATGTGTAATTTAATGAACCATCCAGAGGTATTGAAGAAGGTAAAGGATGAATTGGATATTCATGTAGGCCAAGATCGTTTGGTAGATGAATCAGACCTTCCAAAACTTACTTATCTTAAAAATGTCATCTATGAGACGCTTCGGTTGTGTACTCCTGCTCCCTTGTTATTACCACACTCAACTTCACATGATTGCATTATTGGAGGATATAAAGTTCCACAAGACACCATAGTTTTGATTAATGCATGGGCCATTCATAGGGATCCTAAGACATGGAGTGAGGCCACAACCTTCAAGCCCGAGAGGTTTGACCAAAAAGGGGAGATTGAGAAGGTGATTGCATTTGGGATGGGAAGAAGGGTGTGTCCTGGAGAAGCCTTGGCTCTTCGAACAGTTAGCATGACTTTGGCATTATTGGTTCAATGTTTTGATTGGAAACGTACAAGTGATGAAAAGATTGACATGACAGAACGAGATGGATTTGTTTTGACAAAATTAATTCCATTAAAGGCCATGTGTAAAACTCGTCCGATCATAAACAAAGTTTTCAAGTAATTATATTCCATGGTACTTGCTAGTACTAGAGTTCTTTGAAATTTGTATTCAATACAATGCAAGTACTATATATGTATGCTCAAATATGTGTGATATGTATCCTTAGTATGAAAAAGCAATAAGCCGTCATTGTATACATTTTTAACTCCATTTTCTTAAATAAAAAGTTATTTTGTCTTAATCATCTTAGATAAATTATGAATTTCCAATTGTTCCTTCACATTGTTGCAACTTGCAACCAGGATGAGTAAAAGAAAACAATCAACTGGTTGATTATGTGTGCAGTGGCATATATGTTACAAGAGTTTGTAAATATTGAACAAATAAGTCAACTTGACCAAGGAATATACAAACAGAAATAGCTAGGGATGTGTATATTATGAATTTGATTATTATTGAGTTTATCGTCTTTTGAATTATAAAAAAGAAATTGACTCTAACTTACTACAGATTCATGTGTATTGAAAATGAAGTTATGGAAGTTTTGGTGAGTAGGATATGCTCCTCGAACCCTATTCTCTCTAGAATTGAATATATATAAAAAAATAACTAAATTTATGCTTATTGAGAAGTAAACAAATTTAAGAAGCTTTTATTCTCTTAAGTGAGATGATTTAGGGTTTTCTCTTTGTCGTAGGAAGACGATGTGAGACATGGATCTTTATGTTTTGACAATCACATAGTGCTTAGCTGCGTTCAAATTTGTTTTCTTATTCATTAAATACATTTGAATCACATGGAGTTTTAGGTCCAGGCACATAATATTCCAATTTCCTTTATGATTGATATAGTTGGTATGTAATTTTCCAGCTCCGTTGGGAGTCTTGGAGCTCAAGAAGTTTAACACTTCATGTAGAGAAAAACACAAAAAATGAAATGTTTGAACTCACAAGAAATGTTTGAACTTTGTTTCAAAAACTTTATTAATAACCAATTTAAATATTAGTGATGTTGAAAACAAGAATAAGTAAAACAATAAGCAAAGAGATAAGAAAACCAATTTAAATACTAGTGACGTTGAAAACAAGAATAAGTAAAACAATAAGTTAAGAGATAAGAAGAAAAAAACAAGTCAAATTATCTTGGTTCACCACCAACGCAGCAACTACGTCCAGTCCTTTCACACAGATGAATTTAATCCACTATTCACCAATAGTGTCACAACTCCACTGAACACCTTCCACTCAAACTGATTGTGTTCTAGTTTTCTTAATCTTCTAACTTAGTGCGGTCAAGCTATTGAGAGTGGGAGCCACTAATGGACTAAGTTACAAAAATGTTTAGGTTGGTTTTTTGACGTACTCTCCCACAAGAGTGTTTACACAAATTGCTCTCATAAGGTATTTTAGGTTTCTAAGCACTTAGAGCTAATCCAAGAGTTTTTCATGAGCTTGTATCTGTGACAACAATAATTCTTCTTTTGTGTTTTTGTGTTGTAGTTTTTGTGACGATCACAAATCCTTTTATAGAGAAGCTTTTAGCCCATTTGAGTTTCTAAATATTGATGTGATTGTGTGAAATCAGTGTGTGAAATAATAATTAGTATCAAATCTTCTAAGATATTGAGTCAACATTATAAGCTTGTCCAATTTTTTTTTCATAATTGATTCGTATATTGATAGAAATGACAGGATGACCAAAATGTGTAACTATCATAGAATGCCATGCACTTTTTCAATAAGAGGATAAGTCTATTATGATGTGCAAATGATGTTTGAATGTTGACTTTATCATAGTGTTGACTTTATCAAATGGTTGACTTCATTAGACAGTCAATTTGTATACCAAGATTATCGGACGCAGAACCATCAGTATGAGTGTGTATTTACAAATTCAGCAAAGGTGCATTGGGAACACATTTGTTAGAGTTAGTTATATCTTAACATATATTTTAGAACATTGCATTAATTTTCTTGCTCAATTTATCTTTTCATCAGAGGATGCAGCATAAACAAATAAATTTATTACCACAATAAATTATTCCTACAAAATGATTTTTGTTGTCATCAAAATAATTAAGGGTCATTGTTCTTCAAATCAGCATGGTTCTAACATCTCAAACATTTGAAGTCCTTACATGAGACTAAGGGTTAGCGTGGAGGATAGAAAACCACTGCAAACTTTCTATTTCTCAAAGGAGTTTCTGTAAGCATGAGTTTTCCCAACATTAGATATCTCAAATTTTGAATTGGGTTTCAATGATCTTCTTCTTTGTCCTTTTGAATGGTGGACCTCGTCAAACATTCAATTCTCATAGAGTACCTAAACAAGGAGATATGTTATCACCTTACCTCTTTATTCTTTGTGCAAAGGTTTTTCAGGTGTTATTTGTAGAACAATTAACCAAAATGTGTTGAAGAAAATTTAAATTGTTAAAGCTGGACTTGCGTTATCATATTTGTTTTTTTGCATACCGTAGCCTTATTTTCTGCAAAGCTACTCAATCAGATGCCACTTGTGTTTAAAATATTCTCAATCTTTACCAAGATGCTTCAGGTCAATTTTGTCAATATTGACAAGTCAGAGATCTCTTTTATTTGAAATATGTCAAATGACAGAAAATTTGATTTCTCGAGATGGATTCCTTTTAAGGATGTAAAGATACAATCAAAATATTTGAGGTTTTCCTCTTATGTTAGTAGGTCGAACCAATAATTTTTTTATTTATGTTCAAAATGAATTTAGAAGAAGTTAAAATGTTCGAAGGAGAATTCTTATCTTCAATAGCATGTGAGGTGTTCATAAAATATGTGACAATTTATTCAAACTTACATCATGGGTTGTTTCCTATTACCTCAATATTTATATGATCACATTGAAGCCATGATCAAGTTATTTTGGTTGGGTTACATTAATGGCGAGAAAAAAAAAGTTTTATTGGCTATCTTGAAATAAATGTTGTCAACCAAAAAGTAGAGGGGATTGGGTTTTAGAAGTATCATAGCTTTTATTTGGTAGATTATCTCTAATCCAGACTCGTTGGTTTCAAAATGTTCAAAATCTCGTTATTTTTTCTGTAGCAATGTTGCTAAAGGCTCATCTTGGTGACTTGCCTAGTTATAATTGGTGAAGTATTCATGAGACTATATAGATTCTTAACAAAGGTTGTATGGAGAATGAGAACTGGACAATTACTAAATATTTGGAAGGATAACTGATTAACTTTTCAAAATGGCTACATCTTTCTACCCTTTGAAGCTTCTTAGATCATTCAGATACTTCTCTTTAATTCAAATCAAATGGGCACTACGTTTTAGCCCCCACTGATAACTCTTCATCATATGCATATTTTTCATTGTTTTTAGTCTTATTTATCTTCAATCATTAGTTAATTTAATGATTTATTTGATATATTTTGTTGATTTTAGTTATTGGGTTTAATAAAATGCTTATGTTCTTATTTCGTTGATTAAGTAGAGATTTTTTGGAGTTTTGCGTCGTTTCTTTGTTTTTAGTGCAGTGCTGAATTCTGGTGAGAAATCAACATGACCTATGTGGAGTATTTCAGTGATATATGGAGTTGTAGATGTCCAATTGGAGTCAAACCAAGTGCAAATGAAAGCTAACATCCATAGCTACAACTTTCATGAAGACACTGGAGCCAAATTCGGACTCAAAATAGTAGAAATATGCAGTATACGTCAGACTGAAGATGCTGTGCGCCTGAAGCGCAAAGCATGCGCCTGAAGCGCATTTCTGCGCTGTTGATTCTGTTTAAATGCGCTTGAAGCGCAAGGCATGCGCCTGGGGCGCGTGACGCGCTGCAGATTGCATAAAATCGAGTTTTTCTGATTTTTTTTAAGGATCTTTTGGTCAATTGAGAAGTTGAGAGACTTGTGCCCTAGCAGAGAAGCTCAGAGACGGCTGTTCTACACCATTGAAGGAGTTTTATCAAGAATCATTCATGAACCTTTCTTGTAATTCTTCTTTAATCTCTATCTCTTTAATATCTGTAATGAGTAACTAAATCCTATTTGTTAGGGATGAGTGAAACTAGATGAATACCTTAATTGTCTGATTTGATTCCTTGTTATATGAATATGTTTATTGAATTATTTTTCTCATCTCTGTGCTTAATGCTTTTTATTGCCTGATCAACATTAAAATGTTCTACGATTCGTAATTTGAAACGGGAGTGGACTTTACGAATGCTTGAGATGAGAAACTCATGAGATTGTAGTCTAGGGATAGATGCAAGTCATGAAACCAATTGAATTAGTTGCAAAGACAACAATTTAAAAAGAGAATTTTTGTACCGTAAAGCTTAATTATAATTTTAAATCCACTAAGGAATTATGGGTTATTTTGGAATTAAAGGTTCTGTCACTAAGACATTAGGGCAGAAATACTAAAGATAATTCGGTAATAATTCAATAGAGAAATTCAGTAACTAGGATCAAATTAGAAACAAAGGTTGGACTCAAAGTGAAACTCATCCCTGACATTTTTCTCATTAAAAAAGTTCAATTTTATTACTGTTGTTATTTTAAATATTACCTCAATCAATTCGGAAACTTTTTGTTCAATTTTTAGTAATTAAAGATAATTCGATAGTAAAACGCAATCCTCGAGTTCGACACTCGGTACTACCGTTTTAATTATTACTTGCAACGATTCAGTACACTTGCTGAAACGCTATCACCCACAAAAAATGTATTTTTCTATTAAAAATGTGTATCATGGTACCAAACAATAGGAAGAGGTTGAACTACATGAAAGCTCTCACCAACAAGCGCATAAAAAATTTGGCCAGGGCTATGGTATTTTCAAACAAGTTCATTTGGCTTGCAAATTTTGGAAGCTTGTTTCTCCAATTAAAAAAAAAAACTTCAACAATAACGAATGATGTTGGAACCTTTGCATCTAAATGTGATTCTACTTAGGGAGATATAAACCCCTATAGTATCCCCAATTTTATTCGGACATTGAAAATTTTCAAAAATAAGTTATACATATTTAATTTTCATACTCACCATGCATAAGTATTCAATTTACATTTAGCTCAAAAATGTAACAAAGAAAATAAATAAAAAAGCATATTGCTAAGTTTTTTACGGGTGTGAAATTTTTTGCGAGTATTGTTGGAGCTGGTAGCTATTTTTTTGGGTATGCAAAGTATTGCGAGTTAATGGGTCTTTCAGGTTTTGTTTTTTTGTTTTTTTGTTAATGAGGATACCATGCTATGTATAAGGTGGTGGTGAAGTAGCTTTTAACTCAGTTGTTATGGAAAGTTTTACCCCATATCCTCCCTTTTATACTTATATCCCCATATATTTTTTAAAATGTCAATAACACCCTGCATATTTTTTACTATTTATGTAAATTTAAATCACTTTTTTTTTACCTCCAAAAATTTTTGGAGCTAAAAAAAAAAAAGATTTTCGGTACGTAAAAAGTTTTTCGGTAGTTTTTTTTTGTTTATATAGTTTTTTATTTTAATTTTTGATAGATATGGATAATCCGCTAGTATTATCTGATAAAACATGCGTTGATACTACCAACGTTTTTAACACAGAACATGTATGAATAATTATAATTACTATCGTAAAAATCTATTATTATAATTAATTATTATAATGTATTTTATATTTTATTTAAGATATTTGATACACGGGAAGCTGTTGTGAATTGGGCTAGAGAAATCGGTATAAAACACAAAGTGACCGTTATTATCACAAGATCAGATAAAGAGACTGGAGAATGAGGGAGGAAAAATAAATTAATATTAGGTTGTGATAAAGGAGGAAAATACAAGTGTGTTGATAGTTTACCTCGAATTTCAACAAAAAAGTGTGGTTGTCCTTTCAAGCGTAGATCAAAACCATTAAAAGATGGTTCAGGATGGACAGTAAAAGTAATTTTTGGAGTTCACAACCATGAAATACATGATACTTTGGAGGGACATGCATTTGTTGGACGTTTAGATGAAGAAGAGAAAAAACATGTACACGACTTAACAAAATATAATGTTGCACCGAGGCACATATTATTGTCATTGCAAGACCGAGATAAGAACAATGTTACTCAAATCTCACCAATATATAAACAGAGGAGTATCATTCGATTGAAGGTGAGAGGTCATAAGACAGAGATGCAACATTTATTCAAGTTAATTGAAGATACAAAATATGTGTGTTGGAATGGAAAGCGGGAAGACTCAAATGTTATGAAAGATATTTTTTGGGCTCATCCAGATTCGGTGAAGTTGTTGAATTTGTTTCCTATTGTGTTAATTATGGACAACACCTACAAAACCAATAAATACAGAATGACATTACTTGAAATTGTTGGTATGACATCAACAGAGATGACATTTGTGGTTGGATTTGCTTATTTGGAATGTGAGCGGGAAGAAAACTTTTGTTGGGCATTAGAGAGGCTAAAAGAACTGTTTGTTACACAATAATTTTCTTCATGTAATTGTGACAGATAGAGATCTTGCTTTAATGAAAGCAGTTAGTAATGTATTTCCACATGCTGTTAATTTGCTTTGTCAATTTCATATCGACAAAAATGTTGGAGCAAAATGCAAGCAACATGTCTTAAAGGATATACAAGAGTTAGTATTGAATATGTGGAAAGACGTTATGTATTCCAGTGATGAAAAAGAGTATATCATGCGCTTGCATATGTTTGAGCAATCATGTGTCGATTGTAAAGTGTTTGTTGATTATGTGAAAGAAACTTGGTTGACTCCTCATAAGCAACGGTTTGTTGAAGCATGGAAAAATCGAGTCATGCATTTGGGAAACACAACGAGTAACAGGTATGACATCTCACTATTAAAATTTCATTTTGTAATTTTACTATATATTGTTGGATTGCTTCACGGTGACAATTTACATGTAATGATAGGGTTGAGTCAGCTCATTGGAAACTAAAGTTAATGTTGGAAAACAGCATGGGTGACATGTGTAGATGTTGGGAGGCTATGAACAACATGATAAGGTTGCAACATAAAAGAATCAGGGCCTCATTTCAGAAAAGTTTTTATGGTGAAGGTCGCGAACTCAACAATCCATTTTATCAGAGATTGAACACATTTGTATCAAAAGAAGCTAAAACACGTATTGCTGAAGAATACGAGAAAGTTGAATCGGTGGGTACCGAAAAATCTGTATGTGAGTGCTCTCTCAGAAGCACATACGGGTTACCCTGTGCTTGTGAATTGGCACAATATAAATTAATGGGTGAACCAATTCCTTTAGATTCTGTGCATATTCAATGGAGGAAATTAGGTATGGAATGTGAACTCACTCAAGACACAGAAGATGGATGAGAGTTAGATATGTCTGTTGAGATGGATGCCTTGTGGAAATGCTTTCGATCACTTGATGTTATAGGAAAAAGGGTATTGAAGAGTAAGGTGCGTGAACTTGCTTTTCCAACTACAAGTTCAACGTGTCCACCACCTGAAAAGGTTCAAACCAAAGGTCGGGTGAAGAAGAGTAAGTCTAAGAAGCCGAATGGATATGATGTATATCGAGACCCTTCTTACTTTTAGCATGTTAATGCAACATATTGTGAAGATCCTACTTCCCAACCATGTCAATCATCAAAGAAGAGACATTCTCTTTCATCAAAGAAACAACCATCTCAATCATCTCAATCATCAATACATTTGTTCTTAAAGACAATTTCCTGATGTTATTCAACCATACATTGATGACATATTTAATGTGATAGCAGATGGAAATTGTGGCTATCGCGCTATTGCATCACGGCTTGGACACGGTGAGGAATCTTGGTCTTTGGTCCGCCATAGATTGGACCAGGAGATTGCTTCTCATATAAGTCCATATGATAGACTCTTCCCAGGACGCATTAAAGAAATTATAGATTCGTTGAAGATAACAAGCTTAGGTGTTCAACCGATAGATAAATGGATGTCCATACCTGATATGGGTTACGTGATAGCGACAACATATAATATTATTCTCGTCACGTTTGGTCAGACATTTTCTATGACTTTCTTTCCTATGAGAGGTTCACATTCAGGATCGACAAAAAATGATCATATCATATGTATTGGTTTTGTCGACGCAAGTCACTGGGTTCAGGTAACATTATATTATTTTCTTAAGTAATGTTTTTTTTAAAATAATAAAATTATTTATTATTTTAATATATTTTGCAGTTAAAGATGAAAGATGGATTTCCAATGCCAAACATTGCACCAGGTTGGAAGCAATATCGCAACGATGAGGCAACTTCTTGGGCAATAGCATATACAGGGCGTCTACAACATTGGGGGTCTTTAATAGACAATATGTCACGTGTTAGACAAATTCCACTAAAAGAACCCGTAGATGCCATGTCATTAGATGATGATTGATTTTGTATGAACTACAATACTTTAAAAACATATATAAAATCACTTGTTATTAGTTCATTTTAGTTTTCTATCGTTGTATTTTATCTTGTATTTTATTTAGTTTACTTTCGTTATAGTTCATCATAAATAATATAAAATTAACGAAATATAATTAAATAATACTAAACATAATGAAATAAAAACAAACTAACATTAATGTTTAGAAAATCAATGTTTACAAAACAAACTAACAAGAAGTCTATTAATTATTGTGACCACGAGATAAATACAAAGCTCTATAAAAATAAGAATACAAATCATCGTCTGGGTGAGCTTCATGTGCCTCCAAGCCCTGCTATATAAGATCACCGACCTGCTGTAGAATAGATGGCTCTGAACTAGTAGCATCTGCAGCGGTGGTCAGTGCACTAAAATCTGGGACCTGAGGTACACCTTCAGGTCGCACTAGCAGTGGATGAGACACCCGGTAGAACCACTCCAAATATCCTTCCCGAAACTCAGATGGATATGTAGCTAGATGGATCCTGTGATATAACTCTGTGACAGGAGTCACATATCCCATCCATTCCACATCTGCATCATATAATCTAGAAAGATCTGCAAATGGCTGTGATGGAATATGTTGGATATATCCGAACTGTCTCAAACACCTCTCCGGCATGTACGCCACTACTGTGGTACATAATCGGAGGTGACCGGTGTAGAGCATGATATCATCAAAGGGAATGGCATCCCTATGATTCTCCCATGGTCTCCATATGACTTCAGCAGGTGTTAGTGCGTCAATCATATGTCTGTACTCAGGGATCTTGTGTTTTCCTTGTTTGTAGCTCCATCTATTCATCCGAGCAAAGCATCTAAGATCAGCACCCTGGTCACCTCTATTACAAATATTTGGAAAATATTCGTATATCTAGCACTGCTGCAAATAAAATTAAATAAATTAATGATAAACATACAAATTAATAATTTAAAAATAATTAAAATATTTAATACCTGTAGTAGTGACATATAACCACCTAACTCTTTAGTGGCATAACAGCAGGCATCCGAGAGGTAGTCATAAAGGACTACGAGTGCACCAGTACCCCAGGCGTATGCACATGTACCTTCCAAATCTCTGTATAAAGGTAGTTCGCAGCAATAAGAGTATGACTCTTATCTGTGAAAATAGTACTCCCTACTAAATTCAGCAGATACGCCCTGGCAGCACAATCAAATCTCTCTGCTTGGCATTGCCTCACAAATACCTCCTTCAACCAATCCAGTCGGTAGTGCGCCCCTCTGGTCTTTCTGGTCTCCTCCCAGATCTCTTCTGCAAACACTCCTAATAAAGTAATGGCGAGATGACATGCCATTGCTCTATCTGCATTAGGTGGAGTGTAGAACTGACCCCTGACAGGCAATCCAAGAAGATTGGCAACATCATCCAAAGTAATCGTCATTTCACCGAATGGCATGTGAAATGACGATGTCTCAGAATTCCATCTTTCCACAAATGCGGAAATCAGGTTATTGTCAATCGTCTTCAAACTACCCCGTTGTAATGGGGTCAATCCCGACAAGGTCACCCAGTTCTCGATGACTCGCGGGAGTACCTGCGGCGTAAATTGTTGCAGCTTTTTCCCATGCGCAACAATTTTCAGCATTGGTCGCTCTTGTGTACAAAGAAAATATATGACATTAAAATTAAATATAGAACAAAAATAATAATTAATTAAAATATTTTTAATGCACCATAAATAATAATTAATTTAATATACATGACCAAATCATAACCTAGCTGAAACATGTTGATCGTATCCAGTAAGGACTAAGAAATCATATGGTCCTCAGGATACTGCGTCCCCTGAGGTCCATCATGTCCCTCCTCCGTATGCTCTCTCTCCTCCTCCTCATGTACTACAAGAGGGTCCTCCTGCTGATACATAGTAACATTAGTGTAAGACCCTTAAATTTTAAAATTAAATTCAGATTTGATTTTAAGGGTATTTTGGGAATATTGGTGTAATATTCAATATATGTATATTTTGTGTAAATATATATATATATATAATTGTTTTGAAGTTGGAATTAAAATTATGGATGATGGATGAATTAATTTAATTTCGAGTAATTAAATTATCGGGCCGATTAATTAAGATATTTTCTGCTATTTGCGACGAAACGGATTAATTGCTGGAGGATCAGAAGATATTTTAATATAAGAGTTGGTGAGGTGGCGTAGATATTTGTGAAAAAGGAAACAATTCCTCTCTCCTCTGCTGTGTCAGTTGCTTTTAAGTGGATACTTAAGTGAGAAGATACTTCTTCTTTCCTCTGTACGACAGAATTCTACATATATCTTCTTCTTCTTCTTCTGTTTTCTGTGTTAGAAAAGGAAAAAACAGATTTCTAAATATTCTTTTTTCTGGAAAATCTGAGTGTGGAATCAGAAAGTTTCAAGTACGAAAGTCATTCCTCTGATCGTTACGGAGCTAAAGAACTAATTTTCGTAGCGGCGAACGCGAACGGGAGTATCGTCGGCTTTTTTTTCGCAGAAGCGTACGAACTAAAGGAACGTAACTAAGGTAAGGGCACCTTCCAACTTTTTAGATTACATTTAGGGCTGTAAATGCACGTGTGATGAATGATTATTGGTTTATGTTTGTGAAAAACATGGTGTTATGTTTTGGAAATCATTCCGTGTGTGTTGAATGATGATTCTGGTTCTGATTTTGTTTTGTTAAAAATCAGTGAGGTTATTCTTATTTGAGTGAATCTGTGTTTTGCTGGGTTTTGTTAAAACAATCTGTTGCTGATATTGGATGAAAAATTTCTGAGTTGAGATTTTAAAGAGTGGTAATTATGATTCTAGGGTTGGGTTGGTTTTTCAAAGGAAAGGTTTTAAAAATGTGTTGAAGTTCTAGGAAATTTCACTGACTTAGCTTCTGTATTCGACTACGACCCTCTGTAGCCGAATACAGATTTACAACTTTTGCCACTGACTTCGCATCTGTATTCGACTACGACAACCTCCTATTCGAATACAAAATGCTGATTTTTCACTTCTTTAGCTTCTGTATTCGAATACAAGGGAGCTGTAGTCGAATACAGATTCGTGTTTTTCAGAAATTCAAGTTTTTAACATTGTTTTATAAACCTTAGTGTTGGGGTACCTTGGGAAGGTTTGTGGTGATTAAAAATGGAAATTTGGTGATAGTTTGAAGTGGTGATGAGGAAGTTTTTGAGAATTTACTGAAGATGTAGAAATTCTGATTTTTGTACTGTGACAGCCTCTGTATTCGAATACAAGGAGTCTGTATTCGAATACAGGATGTTGAGTCTGCCTTGTTTGGCTTCTGTATTCGAATACAATGAAGCTGTATTCGAATATAGATTCGTATTTTTGCCAGAAAACCTCAGTTTTAATCACAACTTTGAATCTTAACAGTTGGGGAAAAACCTTTGTTAATAAAGAGTGGAACTTTGAGGTAATGCAAAGTGTAATGCTTGCTTGAATGGTTAATCTTTGAATGTGTTGAGATTATTTGAAAAAAATGAGGAAAATGCATGAATTTTACTAAGGTTGCATACTGTTTTCAATGAAGTGAAACAATGCATACTCATGCATGGCATAGTCAGGTGGTACCCGCGATGGGCCACAGAGTAATGCGCATCCACGTGCTGATCTGTAGTGATTGCACGAGTGCTGATCTGTAGTGATTGCACTAGGTACTAATCTGTGATTGTACCTTGGTATATAAGTGTTGGTCAGATAAACGACTGCACTGGTACCGGACTGTAGTGTCTGTATCCTGAAATGCGCAGCCACGTGCTGATCTGTAGTGATTGCACGAGTGCTGATCTGTAGTGATTGCACTAGGTACTGATCTGTAGTGATTGTACCTTGGTTTATGTCAAACGTGTTGATCTGTAGTGATTGCACTAGGTACTGATCTGTAGTGATTGTACCTTGGTTTATGTGAAACGTGCTGGTCTGTATGCGACTGCACTGATGCTGATCTATATGCGATTGCACCTTGGTCATGAGGGCTGTTAAATTGTGCTGGTCTGTAAGCGACTGCACCTTGGTGATTCCAAGAATTTATGATCATGAGCATATACATATTGCATCAGAGTGTTTGACCGGAGGGTCACGTTTTGATTTTATGTTGATGGTGGAAAATTGTTGTGTGAGTAAGTATTTTTTTTTAAATATGTAATTTCGGATGAATTGATGTTTGTGCTTACATCATGATTTTCATACTTACTTGGTTGCTGTTTTGTAAAGTACAAATGACATGTATTTCAAAATTTAGCATCCTTATTTATCATCATGTACTGAATATGTTTGATATTGCTGTTATAACTGCTATATGGTAATTGTTATTTTTGGTCGGTGACCCTTTACAATTTTTGTGGAAATTGGGCTTTGCCCTCAGATGAGATTCAAACCCGTGTCCCTGATGGTCATACTAACGACAGGGAACGTCGTTAGTTTCCCTTGATCTTTACTTGTGGGCTATGCAAAGAGATGAGCAGCTGGGTGAAGAAAAGACTTGTGAATATTGTAATGCTACTGTAGCTTAGGGTATGATCAGAGTAGACTTATGTATAGGGTTTTGAACTCAATGGTTGTAAATATTCATTTTGGGAATTATTGTAAAACTCTTCCGCACTCTGATAAATATTTTGATGTATCTTTATTTTAGTATATTATAAAGATCAAATTTCGATAAATATCTCATTCGATTTAATTGTGATGTTGCTGTTTTAAATTCCTTACTATTTTTGATTACGAAGTCGAATGATATTTAATTTGAATTGATTTTAATTTCCTTGAAACGGAATTCTGAAAACTCTTTTATTTATGTATTCGTTTTAAAAAAAAAAAAATACACTCGCGCTGTGTTTTAAACTCGGGGTGTTACAATTAGCCTCCGGGATAACCGTATGCTCCGGTCTCCCTCGTCATCTTTTTCTACTATCATCCGTCGTCTTCTCCTTGTCGACGCTGTCGGTCGAATCATCTCCGGAGGATGCATCATAGATGATGAAGTACCTTCCTCGCGTGATGGTCGAACGATTCTGCCGTCTCTACCTCAAACACCAGCGCCCACTAAAATGAAAAAATAACAAGAAAAAAATTAGTTAAAAAATTTTTTTAAAAAAAAAAAACTTCCGAAAAACTTGATTTTCATGTTTCCCAGTAGTTCAATTTGACATAAAACTTCAAATGAAGTTTTCTGAAAGTTTTCTGTAAAATTGAACTACCGGAAAACTTTAAAATGAAGTTTTCCAGAAGTTTAACAAAAAAACTTACTTTTTTCAGAAAACTTCAAATGACAAAATGACAAAATTTTCAAATTTTATACTTTGTAGAAGAACAAAAACGTCTTTTCCTTATGTTTGTGGAGGTATAAGTATAAAAGGGGGGGTATGGGGTAAAACTTGGGTTGTGATGGTAGGCGTGGTATTGATTTGGCCATCTACCCATTGGAGCTAATATTTTGTAATTGATTGTTGTCAAGTGGTTTGTATGTATTTGATTTGGAATAAGGTGATTTTGTGTTTATTGTTTAATCTTTAGTGTGTATGAGTTGGGTTGGCTTTAGCTGTAATTAGACTGGTTGTTCTTCGGGTTGGACAGCTCAATTGTTTTTGTTTAGGTCCAGTTTGCTTGTAATTAATTTCATTGACAAAAAAAAATAATAATAAAAATAATTAACAAAAAATAAATAAAAATGGATTGGGAGCCCCGGGCATCCCAAAAAGATAAGTCACTCTTTATTTTGTGTAAAGACAATTTTACTTTTTTTTTTTTTTTACTTTTTAATACTTAATAGTAAAAATTTTTAAAGAATTTCGAAATTTTAGATAAATATGAAACTTTCCAGATTCAAATTTTTAACAATTTTTAAAAATTTGAAACTTTGGATGAATGCGAAACTTCTGAAATGTAATTTTTTTTAAAATTTAAAAAAATTTCGAAACTTTGGATGAATGTAAAACTTTTGAAATGCAATTTTTGTAAAATTTTTAAAATTTTGAAACTTTAGATAAAGTTTAAAAAATTTCAAAACTTTAGATAAATGTGAAATTTCTGAAATAAAATTTTTTTTAGATTTTTTTTTAAAATTTTTAAAAAAATTTAGATAATGCGAAACTTCTGAAATGCAAATTTTCTAGAAAAAATTGAAATTATCAAAATGGATAATAATCTAAAAAAATTTAACTATCAAGTTATAGAGGATAAAATGATACTTTTATGTGTTTTGAGGAGTGGGTGGTAAAAATAAAAGAGTAAAAGGTATATTTTTCCAATTATAAAAGCACAAAATAAAATATCAGAAAATGCAAGTGTTAAAACGGTGTTGCTTGGATCATGACAAAAGAAACTAAAAAAAACCCTTTAAAAACAATAAAAATCAAACCTTTCAAAAATATAGTATAAACCCTAAGTTATGAAAGCACATATGAAATCCAAGTAAATGAAAGTATTTGTAGTGCCCAAGTTTATTTGACTGATTAAAAAAAATCCAAAAATATATATTATAATATGTTTACTATTACTTTTATTGTCCTAAAAAATTCAACAAAAAATAACTTCAAAATGAAATACTTCATTTAACCCATTATTTGAGCTAAAATTTACACAAGGGCTCAATTACATTTATGCAACTCAAAAATAAAATAAAAAATACATATATAAAATTAAAAAGTAACAAAAACTAGAAGCAGAAAAAGTTATTGATTTCTTCATAGCTTTGTTGTATTCTTCTTTTGTTGTTTTCTCTTTCTCTATTTGTGCAACCTCTCCTCTCGGATCAAGATTGCCTACCTCTAAGGCATGAACTACACCATACCTTTTGAGCAGTTTCGTTCGTTCGATGAATCTAATGCTCCAGATCAAGCAGCGTGTCGAATATTTATATAATTATTTTAGAAAAAGTTTAAATCATACATAATCCCGAAATGAAAATAGATCCGCCATTACAATTCCTACGATGTAAAGTGTAAACCTCTTCCATCCTTGTTTTGCGCCGCCTAACGCGTCCATGTCGCCCCACCGTGCCGCCACATTCTCGTCGCAACACCACCATTGTTCCTCCGTAGTCAGTATCATGTTAGTCAGATATTATCTGCTTTAGTAGTATCATAAATTTAAAGCAAAAGAAGAACATGAATGCTACTCATATTAACATAGCTTTCATATTTTCTTTTTCAAAGAATCTTTTATTCTTTTTCCTATTTCATGGTTTTCAAATCGTAAAACTGAACAAAAAATCACTTTTTTTTGGGTGAAAAGCTTGAACTAGTGATTTTTAAATGTTGATGTCCGAGTTGTTGCTACTAAATTTGTTTTCCTTTTCTTTAGATGGGTAGGGCCAGTCACATGCTTTTGTCTATCACTATAATAGATACACTAAAATGGGTTTTAACAATGCATTTCTTGATTATTTTTGACAATTATTGTTTTTTATTTCAACGTAGAACGGTGTGAATATAAGGTACAAAACTATATTTTTCTAAGTTTTATTTCATTTAAATTAAATAGTAGTCTCTATTGTATAATAGACCATTTATAGATGGATCTGAATCTTCTAAACTGAATATCTCACTTTAATAAAGTGAATAATTAATATTTAAATAATAAATCAAAAGTAAATATTGTAGCTGCATTATAATCAATTATGATTTTATTAAAATAATTTTGATTTTTTCACTTTACTTTTTACTTAGTTTAGAGGTTTTAAATCCCTTATAAATATATTTGTTTATGGGTACTATGAAGAGATTAAAAAAATTATCTAAAATTAATCTCATGATTATTTATAATATTTCTACATTAAATTTAATTGATTCAAATCTAAAAAATTATAATTTTGTGTAAATGAACTTCTAATAATATTTTAAACATACTTGTAAAATATCATTCAAAAATTTAAAAATTAAAAGATGTTTGTTCCACCAAAGACTAAAATAGTTTTTAGAATAGTTTTATATGACTAAAAACATGATTTTTTTTATCGGAATAAAAAATGGTATTTCAAAATTTTATAAAAACATATTTAAAAATAGTTTTTTATTGTGAATATTTTTTATATTCAGTCTTTATTAATAATTTTGAAACACTGAGTATTAAGTTTTTAAGTCTTAACTCAACTCACAAATGCCGATATTAGTAGATTGTGAAGGTGCAAACACGAGAAGGGGGGGGTTGAATTGTGTTTGACTTAACTTGAATACTTTTCCTGTTTTTGCACTTTTAAAACAAAACTTGATATATGATTAAAAACAGAGTTAGCAGCGGATAAAAGTAAAAATAAAACTCACAGTTTTTATACTGGTTCACCGTTAACGAGGCTACGTCCAGTCCCTTCACCTTGAAGGATTTCACTAATTCAAACCTTGAATTACAACCTTGCTACTGACCCTCCAAGTCAGTCTTCTCAAACAGTCTAACAATCCTAGACTTCTTTGAGGAATGCAGCTCCTATCTTCAGCCAATCTGACAATCCCAGATTGTAGAAGAAATCACAACACTATAAATCTAATTGCCAAGTAACCTGCTACCCCTTCTGACTCCCTCAGATTGTAGACTCTACTTCAACAACTTAGATTTAACACACAACACTATGAATCTAATTGCCAAGTAACCTGCTACCCCTACTGACTCCCTCAGCTTGTAGACTCTACTTCAACAACTTAGATTTGACACACTGGAAGGAAAATAACACGAGTACTTGCTTCTTGAAAGCTGGAACTCACAATTGACTTCTATGAAAATTTGAGAGTGTTTGCTTTGGAAGTGTATGACTCTTTTGTGATTTTCGATTCTTAAGTATTCTGCCTTGAGCCTCCTTTTATAGATGCAGATTTGGGCCTCTTCCAATGCTTAAATTCGAGTTGAATCTTGCTGGATTCTCTGTAAAAATAATTTGACCAATTGGGCTTCATATAAATAAAAAACATATCTTCAGATTTCCTTTCAAAATAACTGGCCAATTAAATCTGTTGGTTCCTTCCCGCCACAGCTCCTGAATTCCACAACACCTCACTTTATTTTTGTAATAAATCTTTTTAATCCTTTGATCAAAATAAATTAAATTTTCCATCGTATAAATTTCCTTATTAAATTTGGACCATTGGATCTTCATGCGCCAGTCCACATCTGGACCATACTGATTGTTATGTTGTGATCCTCTTATTTCGGCCTTCCCTGGACCACACTTCCTGACCCTATGATCTTCTGATTTCGGCCATCTTGGATGTGCACCTGATATGCTATAATCCTCTGAATTCGGTCTTTGCTGGACTATACATTATGTCCCTCTGATTTCGGCCAACACCGGGCCATGGTCTGATTTTCTGATCTGGACCATCACTGGATCAAATAATTAATTCTGAACCATTGATCTGGAAACCTTTACTTTGATCTGGACAGATTCTGGAATTTGGTCTGGAACAAACTGAAATTAACTTGAACAAAAAATGTTTCAGTCTGGACATTTTACCTTTGATTTTGGACCAGGTCTGGATTGATTCTGGAATTCATTTCTTCTGGTCTGGACTTAGTTCCATGCCCTGAATCATGTTATCTTATGGTCTGGGCCAAATCTGGATTGATCCTCTTGTTCTGGACTCATAAACATACCTTCTGGTCAAGTATGGAACAAGTCTGGAACAAGTAATTTTTCACTGCCAGACCATCTTCTGGTCAGAATAACTTGTGGAATAAAATTGATATTTGATTCCTGTTTGTCTGGAACAACTCTCCTTCTGGCAGGCTTTCCAATGGTATGATCCATGTTTCATTCTGATTTTTATTCCTTCTGTTCTGGGCCATCAAAGATATCTTCTAGTCATGTTTTGACATTCCTGGAGTATCTTCTGGTCATTCCCGAATTCATTTTTCTGGAATCCTTTGATCACTGCTTCTGATTCCTTCAGTTTCTGGGGCATTTAACTGAATAATTCAAAGTACAAAATAAGTTTACATAGAGTACATTTGTAAGCATCAAAATCCTAAGTACTTAGAACCAACTTGGTTCCAACAATCTCCCCCTTTTTTATGATGACAAAACCTTAACTTATTTTGCTAACTTATGACTCGAAGACTTTGAATTACTCCTCCCTCAGACCAATCTCTCCCCCTAAGTCTGATACTCTCCTTTTCAACTCCTTCTTTGTTCTCTCTTTCTTTTCTTCTCTTCTCCTCTCCTTTTCAACTCCTTCTTTTTGCTCTCTTTCTTTTTCTCTCTTCACATTTCCTCTCCTTTTCAACTCCTTCTGTTTTCACTCTTTCTTTTTCTTTCTTTGTTTTTCTCTCTCCTTTTCAACTCCTTCTGTTTTCTCTCTTTCTTTTTCTCTCATTCTTTCTTTTTTTATCTCTCATTTTCTACTTATTTCTCCTTTCTTTCTCTCTCTCTCTCTCTCTCTCTCTCTCTTTCTCCCCCTTTTTGTCATCAGCCAAAAAGTGGTCCTACTATTTTTGTATTTTTTGTTTTTCTCTTTACAAATTACAGAAAGTAAAAACTGAAATTAAAAGACATAAAATAAAATTGTAAGAAATTTTAAAAACTCCTAAGATGACTACTTGAGCTAGTCAGATATGGAGGTCATGCTGAGATGCTTCTTAATGAACTCGAACCTATCTTCTGGTAATGCCTTGGTGAAGATATCAGCCCATTGATGATCAGTGTCCATAAACTGGACGCTTAAAGTCCCTTTTTGAATATGGTCCCTAATGAAATGGTGTTTTATTTCAATGTGTTTGGCTCTAGAGTGTAAGATATGGTTCTTGGTTAGGTTTATGGCTGAAGTGTTATCACAGAACAAAGTGCAGTTGCCACTTATACTTTTCCTTTCCAGCTCTGTATGTTTTCTGGTCTGCCTTTTGGCTGGTTTCATCTTTCTCAAGTGAGCAGGTTGGGTGCATGGGGGTGGCCATTGGCTTACATTCACTCATCTTGAACTTTTTGAGAAGTTCTTTAGTATATTTTGATTAGTGAATAAGTGTACCTGATTTGCCTTGATGAATCTGAATTCCCATGAAGAACTTAAGTTCTCCCATCATGCTCATTTGGAACTCCTTCTGCATTAGGTCAGAAAATTCTTTGCACAAAGTGCCATTAGTTGATCCAAATATGATATCATCAACATAGACTTGAATAATCAGAATATCATGTTTAATGGATTTCCTAAATAGTGTATTATCAATCTCGCCTCTATTAAATTCATTCTTAAGCAGAAAGTTACTAAGTCTGTCATACTATGCCCTTGGTGCTTGTTTTAAACCATATAAAGACTTTTTAAGTTTGAAAACATGGTCTGGAAAATCAGAATTTTCAAAACCAAGGGGCTGTTTGACATAGTCTTCTTTACTTATGTAGCTATTTAAGAATGCACTTTTGACATCCATTTGATACAACATTATATCATGATTAGCAGCAAATGATAAGAGAATTCTAAATGCTTCTAACCTGGCCACTGGAACAAAAGTCTCAGTGTAATCCATACCTTTCTGTTGACTGTATCCTTGAGCTACAACTTCACCATTTTCATTGAATTTGTTTATGAATACCTACTTGGTTCCAATAATGCTTCTATTTGGTCTGGATACCAGATCCCAAACATCATTCCTTTGAATTTCATTCAGCTCTTCTTGCATTGCAAGTATCCAACCTTCCTCTACCAAAACTTCATCAACAATGCTTGGTTCGCATCAGCTTCTGGTTCTGTAACAGCTTCTGATTCTGATGAATCAACTTCTGGTTCTGGTGAATCTGTAACAGCTTTAGATTCTGGTAAATATCCAGATTTCTCTTATGACTTATCTTGGGTGTTTCTGACTTGATCAGATTTATCTTTTGAAGATTTATCATGTGTTGCTGACTTGCTTGTATCCTTTACCTTTCCAGGTACTTCTGTTTCTTGTGCTTCTGCTCCCTGCACTATTTTTATCTTGCTTTGATTTGTTAAGATCAAGCAGTTTGTCATTTTACATAATGCAAATCAAATAAGTTAAAATTTAACTCAATACAGCCAAATCATTCGTTCTGCTTCTGCTTCTGCTCCCTTTGGTTCTGATGAACATGTACTATCTTTATCTTGCTTTGATTTGTCAAGCAGTTTGTCATATACTATAATATAATTCAATTAATTTAAAAATGAACTTAGTATGGCCAAACCATTAATTCTGCTTCTGGTGGTTTCTGTTTGTTTTTGAAACCACTGGAATGCTGTTTCTTTTGAGTGTTCAATTCGTGTGAATCACCTGGTTCCTCTGATGTTTTGAAAACCTGCAGAATACTTATCTAGCTTTGATTTGTTAAGATCAAGCTTCTTGTTATCACTGTAAATATTAAATAATAATAGTATTTACAGCAAGATGTAGCCTCAGGTTTACTCTGAAAATCCTCTTGCTTCTGATTTTCAGATTCCTAATCTATATGTTCTTAGATTACATGGTTTGGATGAGGGAATTTGAATTCCCTTCCAGGTTTGTAGTCTTGATGAATCTCACTGGAGAGTTTGAAGAACTCTCTTGATTCTGATTCTTTAATTTCTGTTTTGGCTCATACACCATATTCCTCTGGTGATTCTGGAACTTATGGTGATTATGATAATCATACTTATTTTGATAATTAAAGTAGTTCTGATGATCATACCTCAACCTTTGATATCGATACCTGTTCAAGTTCTGGTTCTGGTTCCAGTGTTGGTTCTAGTTCCAGTTCCTGTACCTCTGATACTGGTTCTAGTTTTGGTTCTGGTTCCAGTTTTTGTGCTTCTGGTACTGGTTCCAGTTCCTGTTCCTCTGATATTGGTTCCAGTTCTTGTTCTGATACGAGTGATATCCATGATATTTCCTGTTCCTCCTATAATTCTGGTTCTGGTTCTGATAGGTATTGTGTTGACCAGTTCTTCTTCTACTAGAGTCACTTTGCTTCTGTTTGGTAGATGTTGGAACATAAACCTTCTTCTGCTTGTGCGTTGCCAACATCCATTGTCCAGGCACCATTGTTGGTGTCTCCTTCTGGTTGCTCAAAATATCTGCAACATAGACAATTTGATCTTTTGGTACCCAGAACTGATTGGGTCCAGGTTTGTTAGTTGTAACAGCTCTCTGATCTTGTTCAGATTTTACCATTGGACAAGATAATTCAGAGTGACCTTTCTTGGCACAAACACTACATAAAACAACAGAATGAACAACTTTATTTTCAGTAATTGTTTCTGTAAAAACAAGACCTCTTTTTCCAGAATTACTGTTTCCATAAATCATAGATGCATTTTTACTTCTTTCCATTCCATTGGAAATAAAGTTTTGAAAAACTTGCTCATGCATATTAGATTTACAAACAGTTTCAGAAGTGGAACAATTATTACTTTTCAGAGTTTGGTTTTCAGATTTGAGTCTTGCAACATCAGTTTTAAAATTTTTGTTTTCAGTTGCATACTCAGAATTTTGATTCTTTAAAACTTGGACTTTCTTTGGTTAGATTTTCCTTATCTTCCCTAAGAGTTTTCAGTTTTAAAGACCTTTTATTGTTTGCATTTAACAAGTCTTTTAAAGTCTCAATTACCTCATTGTCTTCATCTTCTGATTCTGTTCCAGAGCCTGAGCTATATTCAGAACTTGAGTTGGTATGAGCCATCAGAGACAGAATTGTTTCCTCTGATGTGCTTCCAGATTTGCCAGAATGATTGCTTCGATCATTCTTCCTTCTGCCTGTTTTCCTTCTGGAATTCGTGCATTTATGAGGTCCAGAAGCAGACTTGATGTGAGCTATCTTTGCTGTTTCTGCCTCTTCTTCATCAGAAGATTCTTCCTCTGATTCTGATACATCCCAGGCAGCCATCAAACCTTTCTTTCTGTATTTGGAACTCTTCTTGTGCTGTTTTCCTTTTTCCAGATTTGGACATTCTGACTTGATATGTCCAGGTTCATTGCATCCATAACAGATGATGTTCTTCTTGTCAGATTCTTCCTTGCTGTTATGTTTCTTCTAGGAACCTCTCCTCTTTCTGTTTTCCCAGAACTTAACCATCTTTTTGGTTAAGTAAGCCATATCATCACAGTCACTGTCACTATCCTCTGATTCTGAAACTGCCTTTGCAGCTTTCTTCTGTTTCGACTTCAGAGCCAGATTCTTCTTCTTCTAAGGTTCATCTTCTTCCAGTTCTATTTTATGAGACTTGAGTGAGCTGATTAGATCTTCCAGCCTCAAGGTACTCAGATCCTTAGCTTCCTATATTGCAGTAACCTTTGGTCTCCACCTCTTTGGCAGACTTCTCAGAATCTTCCAGACATGATCTGCAGTGGTATAGCTTTTGTTTAATACTTTTAGACCTGATACCAGAGTCTGAAATCTGCTGAACATTGTGTCAATGTCTTCATCCTCTTCCATCTTGAACAGCTCATACTTTCTGACCAAGATGTTAGCCTTTGCTTCTTGAACCTACTTGGGTCCTTCATAGGTCAGAACGAGACTGTCGAATATACTCTTTGTTGTTTCTTTATTTGTGCATCTATCATATTCCTTGAATGTGATGGCACTGACCATGATGGTTCTGGACTTGTGATGAAGTCTGTGTAATCTGATCTGATCTGGTTTCATATCATCCATGTCTAGTTTCTTATTTGGATCTTCTAGATCAGTAGGTGTAGTGTATCCTCTAACTATCATCTTCCATATTTCAGGATCTTGAGATATAACAAAGCTTCTCATTCTGTCCTTCCAATAGTCAAACCTTTCTCCATCAACTAGTGGTGGTCTGTTGATGTTGTTTCCCAATTCTTCTAACATATTGAACCCCTTGGACCTTTCCTCAAACACTTTTAAGTGCTCAGCCTTGAGACCGAGCTCTGATGCCAATTGAAGGTGCAAACACGAGAAGGGGGGGTTTAATTGTGTTTGACTTAACTTGAATATTTTTCCTGTTTTTGCACTTTTAAAACAAAACTTGATATATGATTAAAAACAGAGTTAGCAGCAGATAAAAGTAAAAATAAAACTCACAGTTTTTATACTGGTTCACCGTTAACGAGCCTACGTCCAGTCCCTTCACCTTGAAGGATTTCACTAATTGAAACCTTGAATTACAACCTTGCTACTGACCCTCCAAGTCAGTCTTCTCAAATAGTCTAACAATCCTAGACTTCTTTGAGGAATGCAGCTCCTGTCTTCAGCTAATCTGACAATCCCAGATTGTAGAAGAAATCACAACACTATAAATCTAATTGCCAAGTAACCTGCTACCCCTTCTGACTCCCTCAGATTGTAGACTCTACTTCAACAACTTAGATTTAACACACAACACTATGAATCTAATTGCCAAGTAACCTGCTACCCCTACTGACTCCCTCAGCTTATAGACTCTACTTCAACAACTTAGATTTGACACACTGGAAGGAAAATAACACGAGTACTTGCTTCTTGAAAGCTGGAACTCACAATTGACTTCTATGAAAATTTGAGAGTGTTTGCTTTGGAAGTGTATGACTCTTTTGTGATTTTCGATTCTTGAGTATTCTGCCTTGAGCCTCCTTTTATAGATGCAGATTTGGGCCTCTTCCAATGCTTAAATTCGAGTTGAATCTTGCTGGATTCTCTGTAAAAATAACTTGACCAATTGGGCTTCATATAAATAAAAAACATATCTTCAGATTTCCTTTCAAAATAACTAGCCAATTAAATATGTTGGTTCCTTCCCGCCACAGCTCCTAAATTCCACAACACCTCACTTTATTTTTGTAATAAATCTTTTTAATCCTTTGATCAAAATAAATTAAATTTTCCATCGTATAAATATCCTGATTAAATCTGGACCATTGGATCTTCGTGCGCCAGTCCACATCTGGACCATACTGATTGTTATGCTGTGATCCTCTAATTTCGGCCTTCCCTGGACCACACTTCCTGACCCTATGATCTTCTGATTTCGGCCAACACTGGGCCATGGTCTGATTTTCTAATTTGGACCATCGTTGGACCAAATAATTAATTCTGAACCATTGATATGGAAACCTTTACTCTGATCTGGACAGATTCTGGAATTTGGTCTGGAACAAGCTGAAATTAACTTGAACAAAAAATATTTCAGTCTGGACATTTTACCTTTGATTTTGGACCAGGTCTGGATTGATTCTGGAATTCATTTCTTCTGGTCTGGACTTAGTTCCATGCCTTGAATCATGCTATCTTATGGTCTGGGCCAAATCTGGATTGATCCTCTTGTTCTGGACTCATAAACATACCTTCTAGTCAAGTCTGGAACAAGTAATTTTTCACTGTCAGGCCATCTTCTGGTCAGAATAACTTCTGGAATAAAATTGATATTTGATTTCTGTTTGTCTGGAACAACTCTCCTTCTGGCAGGCTTTCCAATGGTATGATCCATGTTTCATTCTTATTTTTATTCCTTTTGATCTGGGCCATCAAAGATATCTTCTGGTCATGTTTTGACATTCCTGGAGTATCTTCTGGTCATTCCAGAATTCATTTTTCTGGAATCCTTTGATCACTGCTTCTGATTCCTTCAGATTCTGGGGCATTTAACTTAATAATTCAAAGTACAAAATAAGTTTACATAGAGTACATTTGTAAGCATAAAAATCCTAAGTACTTAGAACCAACTTGGTTCCAACAGATTGAACGTTTTATCTTATATTCGAACTCAAAACCTTACAATTGTGTGAATTAATTATAATAGTATTTGTTGAGGTAAAAACATTTTTATACATGTTTTAATGACAACAAACCTCATGAAATAAATGATTAAATTTTATAAATGATGATCTACTAATGATTGCACTTGAGTTTTATTTAAGGAACATGAATTGCATAATTGAACAAGCGAGAAACCATCAACAAGTGCATAAGTACATTCTCAATTGTTATGAAATAATGTTCTCATGGTGAACAAGTTCATTGCATTCATAAATAGTCATATCAGTTTGGCAAAATGACAAGAATCAACTTTGAAAAATAAATCATTTCAAGATTGAGTCATGTATTAAGTCATTTGTTGAAAGAGTGATGGAAGAATATTCACCAGAATGTTCTAGTTATTCAATTAAAGAACATTTGACAAAGGGGATCTTTTTAGAAAAGCAACATGTAATAAATTAGTTGACATTTCGCACATGGTGTTCCCTACATTTAATGAGCAATTAAAAGTCAATTTGAAGGTCTACTTGCAAAAACAAACATATAGATTGATCTCCAGATTGATGACAAATTGATAAGAAGAACATTCTGGTTAATAAAAGATCATTCTGGTTTATCAAAAGATCATTCTAGTTTATTAAAATATCAATTTATTTTATCAAAAGTCCATTCTAGTTTATTAAAAGATCATTATGATGAAAACAAGATCATTTTGGTTCGTAAAAAAAAAACAGTTTGGACAAACCAAATCGTTATGGTTTTTGATAGAGTTCAGTCTAATCAAATCAAGATTTTTCTAGTTTTTCACAGCATTCATGCTAGTCAAACCAAGATCATTTTGGTTTATGATAGCATCAGCCTTCTTTATACAAGATCATTCTGGACCACTGATTTTAAAGATAAAAAAATGAAATGAATCAATTCCAAATCTTAAGTGAATTAAAAAGGCAACTTAGAACTATGATCAAGCACAAAAGTTTTAAAAGAAATAAAACAACATCAAGAACCATAAACAAGATCAATCTCTAGATTAATGGCCTAAAATAAAGTACAGCTAGGACCGCAAGGATAATACACTGGTACTGTATCTCTACAGAAAGGCAACATGCGTACAAAGCAGAAAAATACTAACATTAAACAGCTGTCAAAAAGCTCTCAGTCCAACACTCACTCAAAACAAAAACTTAGAACATTTTGGTTTTACAAAAGAACATTCTAGTTATTGTATTTTAAAGACAAAATTAAAAAAAAATAATTTTCCATTGTCTAAACACAAGTTAAAGAATATCAAGACTGCTCAAATTAATGGTGAAGCCCATAATTCGAGCTGAATGCCTAAATGAGGAAAACAACCTCCAGATTGATCTCTAAATTGATAAGTTGTGAGCAAGGATGCAAATACATTGTACTTACATTATTCTGTAGAAAGCTTTGCATAACTCTGATTTGAAACAATATCAACTAACATTTCACAGCCCATTCACTCACTCATTCACATTTTCCATCAGACTCAAAAGCAAGAACATTTTGGACAACAATATAAACACATGTTTAATTATTTTAAAATAGATCTGACACTTCAGAAGTGTGTCCAACGATTATATTCATTTTAAACTGAATATTCAAAGCCTTTTTGTCATTTATAAATTGAATATCTATTGGAAGATCAAGGCAAGAGTTCAATTTACAAATCTACCAACACTTGTTGAAGTAAGAACAAGTTAAAAACTCTTCAAGCAAACTCCAACTCTCTTCATTATATCTATGGATCATCATTTACTGACTTTATCTTTATTTATCTCAAACAAGTGTTGAGAAGTTTCAAGATCCCAAACACTTTTATCATACACATCATTTCTAACTCAAGTATATATTTTTATGTTAGATTGATTATGTTTGTAAAAATTTTAAGTTTATAGGTGCACCTAAGGGGGGGGGGGGTGAATTAGGTGTTTAGAAATTTTCTAGTTTTTAGAGAGTTGGTGGATTATTTTTATGATTTATGATAAGTGAAGTAGCACGTGTATAGTAAATGTAAATACAGAAAAATAAAGAACACAAGCAATTTATCTTGATTCCCCTTATAACCAAGGGTACGTCCAGTCCTCTTGCACACCACAAGAGATTTTCCACTATGTTAGAATCAGTACAAGTCTAACTCTAAGACTTCTTTTACAAACTCCTAACAAAATCCTAACAATCTCACTAAGATAGCACACCACTATCTTAATTTACAACACTTGAAGAAAAGTACACCACTTTTCTTCAATAATAACTTGAGTGATTTTTGATAACTTAAGTAAATATACAATTGACAAGCTTTCTTAGTATAATGATAATAATCCAATAATATTGTACTTCAAGTGCAGCAAGAGAACCTTTCTCAATGATATGAAAATATAAAACAGAATGCACTTGAAATATGAATATTTTGACTCTTAATGGATTCAAAGAAAGTTCTGAATTTATGTGAAAGTTGTGTAGTGATTTATACTCCTAAGACATCACTTCAGTTTAGTGGCAATTGTTCCTAGAGGTTTGATGAATATATGCAATGTTCCAGAATCATTATGACCTAAAAAATCACATTGATTCGCAGTTGTATTCAACTACAGTCATTGTGTAGTCAAATATGAAGGTGCAAACACGAGAAGGGGGTTGAATTGTGTTTGCCAAAGTTGAATACTTTTTGCTGATTTGATGAAAGTTGATATAAATTATTTGGAGAAGAAGCAATCAGACTCAGCAACAGCGGATAATAAAAGCATAAGTGTTTGGACACATAGATTTATCATAGTTCACCACTAACTTGGCTACATCCAGTCTCCTCATTTAGAAGGCTTTAATCCACTAATTCAAACACTTTGAATTAAACAGCACCTGACCCTCCAAGTCAGTCTTCCCAAACAACCTGACAGCCCCAGACTTTTGAGGAATAACAACACCTTGACCCTATGCATGATCAGATAACGACTCACAACCAACAATCTATCCAAAGCTCTACCAAAAAGTTTAACCAAAAGCTCTAGCCCAAAAATCAACCACAAGCTCTAACCAAAACTTTAACCAAATTTTTTAACCAAAAGCTCTGATACCACACTGTAACACCCCGAGTTTTTAAACAACGCGAGTGTATTTTTTTTTCCTTTTCGACCAAAATAAATAAAAGAATTTTCCAATTAATAAAAATAATTAAAATCAATTTAAATTGAAATCATTCAACATCGTAATCCAAAATTCAAAAATAATTAAACAGTTACATCATAATTATAGTCAAGTAATTTAATTTTTGGGAAATTGATCTTAAAAAATTATCAAAATAAATTACATCAAAAACTGTATCCTGGACCCACCAAAACACTATCAGAGTGCGCAAAAGATACAATTATCCCAAAATAAATAAATACAGCCCTCAACACTAGGCCCTATACAAAACTAGTCTGATCTGATCATGCATAAAACTACAGTAGTACGGTTTCCACCGCATCCTCTACAAGTCTCGTCTTCACCCTAGTTGTTCGTCCCTCTGCGTTGTTCACGAATACTCCGTACGTGAAGATCAAGGAAAACTAACGACGTCTCTGTCGTTAGTGTAACCGTCGGTGGGACGGGTTTGGGTATCATCTTAGGGCAAAGCCCAATTTTCCACAATAATTGTAAAGGGTCACCGACTGAAATTAACAATTACCACATAACATTTATGTCAAAAATAACAAGTATATTCATGGCATGTTCCAATGCTTATGACAACAAGAATGAATAAGTATGCTCACTAATTAAAATGTATCACTTCTATATCTTTGCAAAACAGTCAATTTAACATTTAAATCATGTTGCAAGTACAAATACAATCAACAATCACAACCACACATTAGGCACTTAGAATTTATAAAATACGTGCACACATCAATTTCCACTCATCAATTCATATCAAATCATGACTCACAGGTCAATCATCCCAATGCAATATGTATATGTCAATGTACTCAACTCTTGAAATTACCAAAGTGCAGTCTCTCACGGACCAGCACACGTGCAATCTCTCCTGGACCAGCATGATTTACAGATCGAATGGACCGTCTAATACATGCAGAACCAATCCGTAGCTCGGATAGAATGAACCGTCTAATACACGCGGAACTACTCTACAACCCCTCAAGGTTACTACATTTACATGTATTAGCCTCTCACAGGCCAAATACACAGAAGTTAAATCCTCGCACGGATAGAATGGACTGTCTAATACACGCGGAACTACTTTGACCCCGGATAGAATAGACCATCTAATACACGCGGAACTACTCTATAACCCATCACGGTTACTATTTTACTTCGCGGCCCATCACGGTCACCGCATCAACTCTGTGGCCCATCGCGGTCACCACCTGACTATGCAATGCATGGACATGCCATGTTTCCTCTTCACTGAAAACAGTATGCAAATACAATCTGAAATTCAAACACTCCATCACCACCTCAAACCATCTCAAAAACTTCATATAGTTTGTCATATGTCTTCCAAATGTTTCCCAACTCATTAAGTGCAATAACCAATGTTTAAAAATAGAATTTTTGAAAAAAAATCAATGTGTATTCGAATACAACTTCCTTGTATTCGAATACAGATGCCAAAACAGTGGCAAAAATCAGCAATCCTTTATTCGAATACGAGGTTGTCGTAGCCGAATACAGATGCGAAAACAGTGGCAAAAATCAGCAAATCTGTATTCGAATACGACAGGGTCGTAGCCGAATACAGATGCGAAGTCAGTAGCAAAAATTGCAATTCTGTATTCGAATACGACATGATCGTAGCCGAATACAGATGCTAAGTCAGAAGCAAAAATCACGTATTTGTATTCGAATACGACATTCAAAATTTGAATAAAAACTGGAATTTTACAGGAATGTATTCGAATACACCAGTACCGTATTCGAATACACCAGTACCGTATTCGAATACACCTTCGAAAACAGTGAGATATTCCAGAAAACTTCAACATAGTTTCAAACTTTTTTTTTTAAAACCAACACCATAACACAATCATCATTCTTTTGAACCACAAAACCCAAAACATTTGCAACACAACATCACTTATTTCTATTCATCAACACAACAAAATAGAACATCATATATATTCATCCATCAACATGCATTTACAGCCCTAAATGCAATCTAAAAAGTTGGAAGGTGTCCCTTACCTTAGTTACGTCTCCTTGCTTGTTTACGTTACCGCGACAAAATCGG
This sequence comes from Cicer cuneatum, assembly GCA_037974295.1. NCBI lineage: Eukaryota > Viridiplantae > Streptophyta > Magnoliopsida > Fabales > Fabaceae > Cicer > Cicer cuneatum. The sequence continues at coordinate 11,941,115 of JBBPBO010000005.1, read as the reverse complement.
CGAAACTCCCGCTCGCGTCGTCGCTACCAAAGTTGGTTCTCTAACATCGTAACGACGAGAGGAACAACTTTCCTCGTTGACACTTTCTGTTCCGATTCTCGGATTTCCAAGTAATTTGGATTTTGAGGATGCTATTTTCTTTACCAACACAAGCAAAACAGAAAAGAGGAAGAAGAAAGATGAGCTGGTGCGCAGTAGGTAGGAGAGGGAGTGTTTCTCTTTCTAATTCTGATTCTGATTTTTCCCTTCCTTGCTTCTCACATGCAAACAGATATATACACCTACTCTTGCCACCTCATATGTGTATATATAATACAATAATTAAACTTGCCCCTCAAGCAACTAAATACTCCCGCCGCAATTACGTCGACAGATAAAATCTTAATTAACTGTCTGATATTTAACTACTCGTAATTAAATTAAATAATCATTCGTCCAATAATTTTACTCAATCTCAAAAATAAGTATTTATATATATATATATATATATATATAAATACATATATTAAATATTTTACAAATATTTTAAAATACACTTAATATTAAATTCATAATTTAATTTAAATTTAAGGGTCTTACAGATCAATTCTTTTTTAAATCTAAATCAAATCTTCTTCAAATCTTAATTAAATCTTCTTCAAATATTGATCAAATCTTAATCAAATCTTCTTCAAATCTTAATTAAATCTTTTTCAAATCATAATTAAATCTTCTTCAAATCTTGATAAAATTTTCTTCAATTCTTAATTAAATCTTCTTCAAATATTGACCATATTTTCTTTTCAACTTGGTCAAAGATTTTCTTCAATTATAAATTTTATTTAAATCTTATTTTAGATTTTCATCAATTATAATTTTGAATCAAATCTTATTTTAGATTTTCTTCAATTATAAATTTGAATCAAATCTTATTTTAGATTTTATTCAAAAACATGAATCTTCTTTCATACTCTTTGAAGTCAAATATATTGTTATCATAAAATACTTTTGTTAATATCAAAACTCTTAATGTAAAACCAACTTGGTTCCAACATGAATCAGTATATTTTTTGTGTTTGATCTTTCTATCTCTTATCTTTAATTATTTGGACACACAAATCGCACTTCACTGTCAATTAATCTGTTTTATTTACTTCTAACATATCCATAAAGTTTTGGACTTTCTGTTTCAACCAAAATTGATCTTGAGTTAATTTAAATTAAACACATTAAACAAAATTTTAAAAGGATCACAATTAAAACTTTTTTCTTATGAGTGACATTGTTACTTAAATATTTACTATTTTTTCTACGAAAATAAAATACAGTGGGATTAATATTGAAACTCTTGTTTAGTATAAAATAAATAAAGAATTGATTCTTGATCTTTCTTTTAGTTTGGAAGAAGAGAGTCTAAGTACCATATTTGACTAAGTGCATATGGTGAGACTTGGAACAATGGCGGTTTGGTGGGATCGTCATATCTGCTCTCCCCAGATTTTTTTTAATGTAAACTAAATAGTGAAATTATAATAATTTAAATTTTAAGTAAAATATAATAAAAATAATTTTAATTAAAATAATTTGTTTTTAATTAAAATTAATTTAGTTATGGTTTTAGTCTCTCTATTTTTATTTATTTATGAAATTGATCCTCTTATATTAAAAGTCCATAGTTTTAATTTTTATTTTATTTTTTAACTAAAAAATGATGATGTGAGATATTTTAAATGATATGAAATATGATATGATGATATAGAATGATTAACACTCATAAAATTGAAACAAAATACTGTAAAAACGTATATTTCAACTTCAATTTCTTTTTTATATTTTTAATTTAATTAATAACATATGAATAATTAATACATCTTGATGGTTCTATATCACGTTATTAAAAATATATTAAATCGTTATTTTTTAGTTCTAAAATATAAAAAAGCAATTAAAATTATCACTTTTAAAATAAAAAGAACAATTTTATAAATTAACAATATGAGGGACAAAAATACAATTAAATTTAAAATTTCTTATTGTTCCAGTTTCTACAATAAGTTCTCTCATTGGTTTCCGGTTTCCACAAACATATGAAGATATTTGTCGCTAAAGTCAAATTTTCTTTTAAAAGAAAATAGAGTGGTGGAATTTTCTCGTATGAAGATATTTGTCACGACGTGACTGCGAGAGTGATAATCAACAAAAGTGAGCGATCGAAAATAATTGAAGAGATATGTTCTTTATTGGCGGCCGAATTCAATTTACTGCTTTGGTCTCATGTATGATGTACATTCGTAAATTAGAAGATTGAATTATAAAACTGACTTGACAGTTGACGCAGAAGAGTTAAGAAGTTTAATTGAACTTCACGCTCAATATAATATTAATAACATTAATGATAGTAAAATTTATAATTTATTTAAACAAATAGAAGAAGAAAAACTCACTGGGAAAAAGCTACAGTTAACAATTTCTGGCTAAAATAACTCAATAATTTTAGTAAACAAAAACTCAATAATGAGTCGTAACACGAAAATTTAATTGATGGAACCCAAAAATTGATGTAGATGCATTTGAATTATACTAATGAGCTGTAAAAAAAATTAATTCCATTGATCATTCATAATTTTTAAATTAAATTAAACAAAAGTCGAGAATGTTGTCGATTTTTCGCCTCTTATTCTTTTTCTACTGACCCCTTCCTCTTTTTTTGTACATCCCCTTCTTTTTATATAGCTAGAATGCGAGTGGAGAAAAATATGTTTCACTTATTTAATCAATATGTATGGTGTAGGCTGCATTTTTTCAATAACTATATTAAAGTGCAAAATATTTTATGCCAGTTCAAATTAATACACAACGGTCAAATTAAAACTTGAAATGTTGGTTTAAAGTCTGAGTCATTTATCACTTATCACTTAGACAATATATTGCCAACAAGTGTGATGCCCTTAATTACTTGTGGAAATTTAAAATTATTATGTGCTTAGCTATCTAGACTCATAAGATCAAAAGATTTAATTAATATATAAGTAGTATTATTTAATATGAATCATTTAAATAAGAAAAAAGACAAAAATAAGAAATTAGATTAATAAATAATTAAATGACCATATAAAAAAGAATAGATAATTATAATTTGTAAATATTACATGTTGTTACGGACTATTATTCTCTTTTTTACCAACATCACTCGAAACAATGCACATTTCTCTTATTATTATGTTTAACTTTTAAAAATAATAATTTTGTTTTGTACTACATACTTGATGCATGATGCATACCTTCTCTCTACGAGGGTAAAAAAATAAATAATTCTTTTCCAAAATAAACTAGAGTCGACAGTTTGAGGCATATCAGCGCGATGATAAACTTTGAAATCAGCGGCACAAATTGCACAATTATTAAATTCATATATCAGATTTTCCTAAGATTAAATTGCATTTATTATTAATTTACATAATTAGTTTTTTATTTTAAAAATCAATAGTTTTAATTTCTTTTTTCATATCATATTATTTTAAAAATGTTGAAACACATTAGACCTAACTATTTCAATAATGCGAAATATTAGGACCCACACCCAATTTTCTTCTCCTCCTTCCTGTTCCTTCGTAACACTTTTGCTCCTTTTTCTTCTATTTGTGCGGCACTATTTACTTGTTTTTAATTTAGGAATTTCAAAAAAAAATTCTCTACATGGGTATAGTCTAATTAACGACTTATTTCCAAAAAAATAACATGAAAAAATTAAAGTGTGAAAAATTATAGTTAATATATTATAATTGTCTTATTTTTATATTGGTGATATTAAAAAACAATTATTTCTTGTACGATATATATAATTCAATTATAATTAGTGTATATTATAGTATGATTATTCTTATTTTTATTTAGAAGATATAAAAAGTATTATTTTTATTAATTGATGAATAAAACAACATCATAGTATTTGCTTTCTAATAAATGACTATTTTAATATATGTATATGAGCTTGGATCTATACTCAAAATTTGTGGTTGATTTTTTATATATATTTAAATAATGTATTTTTTTAAATTGTGTAGACCATTGAAAAAAAGTATATATAGATTTATATACTTTTTATTATATTATATTGATTGTTAAATATAAAATTTTTAAAAATAATTGTTTGAGATATATTCAAAATGTAACTATTAACAAGTATACCATTAAAACTAAAATGAAATTATTTATTTTCCTATTTAGAATATTGTTAATCAAATTTCTTATTTTAATTAATAAATTCTTTTATTTTTTAATCAAGTATAGATATAATTACCACAAACGGGGGTTGAGTCTAATGGCAATTACGTTTAGTGTCTGATGCACTTCAAATAGAATTATTTCCCGTGGATGGAACCTATGAAATACTAAAAAAAAAAACATGTAATTAATAGCAATGAATTGGTCCAAGTAATAAGGGACTTCGACCCCTTAAGTAATTGGTCAAAAAATTATGACTCATGCGTATTAAGAAAATTTGATTACAAGAAGAGAATTCACCTTATGTGTCTACATAATTTTATGAAGATTAGTCACCGTTAAATAGCGGTGAAAACTTTGTACTTATAACATGCTAAAAAAATAGACATATAATTAATTTTGTATTTTTGTAATATTTACTTCATCATTTAGATATTTTTGGATAACTTTTTTTAATTTAATGTAAAATTTGAATTTGAATTTTTTTCGACATAAAACTAATTTTACTCGTGTATAAAATTTTTTTATGGAAGAATCCACCTTATAAAAATTAATGTTTCTTGATGCATTAAAGTTTTTTAAAAATTGATTTGCTTAATAGACCTTTTATAATTTTTGGATTTCATTGGGTACATATTTTTATTTTGTGTAAATTTGATCTTAAAATTATTGCTATTATTATTATTATTATTATTATTATTATTATTATTATTATTATTATTATTATATTAACAGCATATTATAAAAATTGTATATGTATTCGTATTGTTTATATCACTTACATTTCTGGTTTAATTTGAAAAAAATGAAAATGTAATATAAATTGATCAAATTTTTATAATAAAATTACATATTAATCTGTAGAGTTAAAAAAGATATATGAATGTAAAATCTAAAATTACCATAGGATCGGAATGTGATTATCAACCCTCTTTGCATATATATGAAAAACAAAACAAAATTAAATTAAAAAATGGAAAGAAGAAATGATTTCCTAACTTAATAATTGGGGTGTACAACATCCAGTTTATCCTGCGAAACCGACCTAGCCCATAAACAACGGGTTGGATATCATCCGGTAAAAAAAAATCAAGGACAAAAAAAAAAAAAACAGGACATGGACATGGACATAGACAAGGTAAAAAAATACAGGGTTCGAGTCACCATCCGAGTTACCTGTTCCAAAATACATTAAGGGCAAGAGTTTTTTGTAATTATTTTATTTATCATTTTATCTTATTATTGATTCCATGCACTAAGTTAACTTAGGGTTTGAAAAAATATTCTCTTTCCTGTACATTTCTCCTCCATGTTACTGTGATGCATTTTTCTTCTTCTCTTCGAGCATCATTTTTTTTTTATTATTATTATTATTATCATTATTATATTATTATTATTATTATTATTATTGTTATTGTTATTATTATTCTTAGACAATGTTGTTTTGATACTGCTCTTCATTAAAGAGTAAGACTATTAGTTGGTGAAAGATCTCTTGATCCATTAAGAAGTATGTTACTTGTTTTGATTAAATGATTTGTACATGTAGATCAGAACTGATAAATAAATAAATAAAAAATCAAGATAAAATGCATCATATCTTCTAAATATAATCCATAGAAATAAGTATATTAAAATATTTAAAACAAAAAACATCAATAATTTAATGTAAAAAAACATATATTGGTTCAGCAGTTGTAAATATTGAGTGAGTTCTAAGATATTTCCTTGGGTTAATTACTAACTTACCATACACCAATAAAAAAATTTATGAGTCAAAATATAATGACTTAAAAAAAAATTTAGATACTTAGTTGAAAATTATTAGTAATTTTAAGACCTAATTGAAAAATTAAATGAGAGTTATTTGCTTTTAAATGAATAAACAACTATCATGACCTAATTAATAATTTTATGACATAATTGAGTCACATATATGAAAATAAGTTTAGACAAATAAATTAATATAGAAAAATAAGTGTTATTTAGGGATAATATTTGTGTATATTATGAATATTTTTTTTACTAATACCAACACATATATTGTATAGTTGATAACATGTCTTAAGTCTTAACAGTCGATTATAATACTTTCTTTTGACAGATCTGTTATCAATATTAATTATAACTATTTATTAGTTTTAATATGTTTTTAATTATAATAATAAATTTTTCTTAATTACGACTTTATTTGTATTTTTTTTGTCATCATTCCACCTGATTCTTAAATATGAACATTCAATAAAAATCATATGTTAAGTGATCTAATATCATGCCACGTTTACTATATAATTTTACAAGACATTTATTTACGGTGTAGATTGTGAGCTTCTCATTTTCTCCTTTTCCTAACAAAACTACGGTCACTTTGCACCTATTTTTTTCTACATTTTTTCTACATCTATCTAGGGAATTTTTAACGCCTTTATTTAGTCTGAGTACCTATCTCCAATTTTTTTTTATCTTTTTATTTAAATGTTATTTCTCCATAAATTTTATTTTATTTTTCATAGTTTATTTATAACTTTTTTCGTTCGAATGATATTGTTTTGTTTGTTATGTTCAGATTGATAAATTAACTTAGATGATTATAAATTCAATCAATAATTTTAACGTAATCAATTTATTTATAGATGTAGGTATTTCAAACACTTTAATTTTATCATATTTATAGATATTTTATTATTTTATACTATTAAACTGAATATTATAAATTTCTAAATTTATTCTTTTTAATTTTAGCGACTCATATGCATTGTATAAATTTGAATTATCGATTTTTAGTGATAAAAAATAAAGGATAAGACTAGTTTACAACGATGAAATGTAGACTGGTTCCACTCAGCTCTTATCCCTTATATATATATATATATATATAAAAGACAACTTGATTAATTTTTTTTTATAAATTCACGTGATTCACACTATTTACTTCTCGTTTGGTTAACATTTTTTTAAAACAAACAATGGCATGACCTCCTAAATCAATTCGCTTATTTAATATTAAAAAAACAGAAAAAAAAATTAAAAATACTAATAATTTATTATCAATACTACTTAATTGATTAAAATTGATAAAAAAGAATACATTAAAATGATAAAAATTGATTAGAGATGTCAACAACATAGTATAAAAATAAATCTAGACTATGGCAAGTATCCGGTCATAATCAAATATATTTTTTGAATATACAACCATAATATTTTTTATATTTTTATTTCAAATTTAATAATTAAATAGTATTATTAATAAATTATTAGTATTTTTACTATTTATTGAATTAAAATTTTTATTTTGAATATTAAAAATTTAAATAAAAACAAATTGACAGAAAATATCGCATTATAAAAATATAATATTTTTTATATAAAAAATAATATATATAACGTTTGAGACGTTGTATCTTAGAGATACGACGTGTGTTTGTAAGAAATATAATATTTTGGTGTTTAATTTTAAAGTATAGTTATCTGTTTTTTTAAATATAGTATATTTAAAAAAAAACTATATAATTTTTGGTACAGAAATTATATTAATTCAAGGACAAATACTATCAATAGTTGTGTAGCATAGTATATTTAAAAAAACTATATATTTTTTGGTACAGATGACGTGAGTTTGATGGCAAACTTCTACCACCTCCTACTCCCGTTAGTCAAATTCAGCCCCAAGACTAGCTAAGTGCTCTCTATAAATACTTCCGAAACATAAATTGAGGGACTCACTCATTTCTGTACCCAAACCAAAACAATTATTTCACATACACAACCATGGGGATCTTTTCCTTGTTGTGCTACTCTCTCTTTTATCTTGCTATATTTTTCATCATCAAACTTTTGTTCCAATCAAGAAAATTCAAAAACCTCCCACCAGGTCCAACTTCTCTTCCCATAATTGGCAACCTACATCATCTCAAACGCCCCCTCCACCGCACCTTCAAAGAACTCACTAAAAAATATGGGGATGTCATGTCTCTTTGGTTTGGATCACGTCTTGTGGTTGTTGTTTCTTCTCTATCTGAATTCCAAGAATGTTTCACAAAAAACGACGTTGTCTTAGCAAATAGACCACAATTTATTTCAGGAAAATATATCTTCTATAATTATACTACCTTAGGATCCGCATCCTACGGTGAGCACTGGCGTAACCTTCGTCGTATCACTTCCCTCGACGTCCTTTCAAACCACCGGATTAACAATTTCTCAGGAATTCGAAAGGATGAGACTCAAAGGCTAATAACGAAGTTGGCTGAGGATTCATCCTCTAACTTTGCTGAAGTAGAACTTAGTTTCAGGTTTTACGATATGACCTTCAACAACATCATGCGAATGATATCCGGAAAGAGGTATTATGGAGAAGACTGTGACATGAGTGATCTTCAAGAAGCTAGTCAATTTAGGGATTTGGTATCTGAACTATTACAATTGTCGGGTGCAAACAACAAAACTGATTTCCTACCCTTGCTTAGATTTCTTGATTTTGAAAACTTGGAGAAGAGGGTCAAGAGTATTGGTGACAAAACTGACACATTCTTGAGTGGACTCCTTCAAGAGCAACGCAACAAGAAGGAGCGTACAAATACTATGATAGATCATCTCCTAAGTATGCAAGAATCACAACCTGAGTACTACACTGACCAAATCATCAAAGGCCTTGTTTTGGTACATACATAATAATTACTATTAATCACAATTACATTATATATATTACTGCTCTAATTCATTAATGATTAATTATTGATCAAGTTGGTTTAAAATTGTAGGCCATGCTCCTTGCCGGAACCGACACTACTGCTTTAACTTTAGAGTGGTCAATGTCTAATTTGTTGAACCATCCCGAGGTATTGAAGAAGGTAAGGGATGAATTGGATACTCATGTAGGCCAAGATCGTTTGCTAGAAGAATCTGACCTTCCAAAACTCATTTACATTAAAAATGTCATCTACGAGACGCTTCGGTTGTATGGTCCCGCCCCTCTATTAATACCACACTCAACTTCAGATAATTGCATTATTGGAGGATATAAAATACCACGAGACACCATAGTACTGATTAATGCTTGGGCCATTCAAAGGGATCCTGAGTCGTGGAGTGAGCCCACAACCTTCAAGCCCGAGAGGTTTAACAAAAAGGGGGAGTTGGAGAAGTTGATTGCATTTGGGATGGGAAGAAGGGCATGTCCCGGAGAAACCTTGGCTCTTCGAGCAATCAGTATGACTTTGGCATTATTGGTTCAATGTTTCGATTGGAAACGTACAAGTGATGACAAGATTGATATGGCAGAACGAGATGGATTCGCCTTGAAAAAATTAGTTCCGTTAAGGGCCTTATGTAAAACTCGTTTGATCGTGAACAAGGTTTTCAAGGAATCAATTCCTGTTGTACCTTCCAGTACTAGAGTTGTTTGAAATTTTTATTCATAAAAGTGCAACTACTATATATGCATTCTCAAATCGGTATTAAATGTATCCTTAGTATGAAAAAGATATAATAATTTTACTCTGTTCCTTTACATTGTTGCAACTTGCGTCTAGGATGAGTAAAAGAATACAATCAATTGGTTGATTATGTGTGTAGTGGCATAGTGGGGAGCCAGAACACACATCCTGAATAATTTGATTGTGCATAGGTTGCGGGACCGACCTATTGAATGTATGTAAATCATTTGAGTATGTAAATGAAAAATCATTCGACCCTCAATTAGTATCATCTTTTTTAAGTTAAAAATTTATTAAAAAGAAAAAAAGAAAAAAAAACGAGACATATACCTAACCCATAAAAGAGAGAAAAAAATAAATATAAAAAAAAAGGTTAATCAAATCATACAGATTTTTTAATACTCTTATCATCTTATTCCTATGAAAATCTAACAAACAAAACCCAAAAAAATTATAAAAATTCAATCTAAAACACCTGTGAATTATTAAATAGGCTTATTCCAAAACACCAAAATATTCAATCTCAAAACTGAGTCTTATATTTCACAATACCAAATTGGTCTTTTTTTTATCCTACTTGTCAAATTGGTCTTTCATTCTAGTTATTTCACAAATTGGATGTGGATAGTGTAATGAAAGGGGTCAGTGTGGAAGATAGAAAACCATTGAGAAAGGAGATAAAGATTAAGCAGGTTGGAGGATATTGATATATGTTGTTAATTTCAAATAACAAAGAATGCAAACTTTTTATTTTTTATGTGGCTTGTTTGGCCATTCAGAAAATTAGTGTGAGAAGTTATTCGATGTGGAGGCTGATGATGGGGTTTACTAGTGGGGAGATACATGCAATTTTATAAGTGTGACAAATCATTCTTTGAACATAACACACAACAAGAATGAGCCGGAAAGCACAAACCCGTTCACGCTCTGCACGAATACCATATCGCCGCCGTCTCCATCGCGTTGAACAGTCTCTCTATGGTATTCTGGGTGAAATATAAAAACTAAATGGAATTTAAAACAAAAAACCAAAAATTAAATGGAATTTAGAAAAAAACTAAATGGAAAACAACTGTTTAACATTTTTCTATTTTCGTTACTTAGACTAATACAACGCATGCAAATGATGAGACGGATATTGCCGCAGAAATATTTGATTACGAGGATTGATATAATGACTTTTTGCACTCCAATTACACTAAAATTTTATATATGCATTGAGATAAAATAACTCAAAGGTGAAATTACTCACGTAATTCCACTAGACGCTTCTTGCGTCTTCTTTTTATCTTCTCTTTTAATATATTAAATCTAATATTTTTTTCAATTCTCATCTCTTCTTCACACCCATCATTTTCTATCTTCTCTCTCAACATATTAAATCTAATTTTTTTCAATTTTCATCTTTTCTCCACACCCACCACTATGAGTATGTGACGGTAGCAGCAACCTACTAGACGCCACCACCCAGCACCAACTCTCTCAATAGTGTGTTTTGCCTTCTCAAATCTCGGGGGAGGTATTACTTTGTTGCATTTGTACGTTTATATTTATGATAATGTTTATTATTTGTTTTATGAATATTGATATTTGAAAAAAAGAAATTGGTAAAACTCAACAATAGAATGATGAAAAAGACTTATTTATTTCATAGCTTGCTAGCCTATTTATACATCAATCATTCTTAATCAATTAACAAATTTGTTAACTGAAATCTAACCAACTAACTAACTAATTGGTTAGTTAGTTAGTTATATTTTCCAATTATTACATTACTTGAACTACAAATCACCTTATACTTTCCCTTAATTCAAGTATCTAAGTGATACTACACCTAGCATATGTCTTAGCTCCTCAAATCTGTTTGTCTTCAATGCCTTAGTCATGATATCAACAATTTGCACTTCAGTTTGGCAATATATGAGCTTGAGCTTGTTTCTTCCAACACGATCTCTTAAGAAGTATAACCTTGTCTCTATATGATTGCTTATTCCATGAGACATAAGATTCTTTACTAGTTTGATGGCTGAGATGTTATCAATCATCAATGGAATTGGTCTGCACATCTCAATCTTCAACTCATTAATCAAGAATTCAAGCCACAAGGCTTGGCATGCTGTGTAACTGCCAGCAATGTATTCTGCTTCACAAGATGTTAGAGCTATGACTGGTTGTTTCTTTGAGTTCCATGCAATTGAATATTTCATGAACCTGAAGACATAACATAATGTGCTTTTTCTATCACTTTTGTCCCCACACCAATCAAAATCTGAATATCCAATCATATCTTCATCTCCCTACTTCAAGTTTCTGGCAAACAGAATTCCATGCTCTAGTGTCCCTTGAACATATCTCATGATCCTCTTGGCTGAAATCAAGTGAGTATGCTTGAGATTTTCCATAAACCTATAAGTTATACCAACACTATAGCATAGGTTAGGCCTGGTGTTGCTTAAGTATCTTAGAGACCCAACTGTTGGAACCAAGTTGGTTTTATACTTAAAGTTTTAATGATAACAAAAGTATTTTATGAGAACAATATATTTGACTTCAAAGAGTATGAAAGAAGATTCATGTTTTTGAAAATAATCTAAAATAAGATTTGATTCAAATTTATTGAAGAAAATCTAAAATAAGATTTGATTCAAATTTATAAATTGAAGAAAATCTAAAATAAGATTTAATTCAAATTTATAATTGAAGAAAATATAAAATATGATTTGATTCAAATTTATAATTGAATAAAATCTAAAATAAGATTTGATTCAGATTTATAATTGAAGAAAATCTTTGACCAAGTTGAAAAGAAGATACAGTCAAGATTTGAAGAAAATTTGATCAAGATTTTTCTATAACAAAAATATGAACAGTATCGATCTGAAGAATTTACAAACTCAATCCAAACAAAATACGAACATAATCAATCTGAAGAATTTACAAACTCAATCTGAACAAAATACGAACATAATCAATCAAGAAGAATTGCTCAGATTGGATTCAGAAATAAAGAATTGGCTAAAGAACATATTATAAAAAAAACATCTTGTTCAAAACTATTTTTTGAAGATCATTTTTTACCAAGCTAAGAATGAAGATACAATTCAAAATTAAACAAGGACTAAATTGAAGCCCAAATTTTAACTATAAATAGATACTTAAGGTTGAAGAAGAATATCATCGAAAAGCAGAAAAGAGTAGAAGAACTCAAGCTCAAAATTCCAAATTCATCTTAGAGTTCAAAGAGAGAAACACTTGTACGAATGAGAAATATTCTCTAAGTGTTTTTTCTTAGAGTGTGAGAGTTATTATTATTATTAGCTTTGTTAGAAGCAAACACTTAAAATTCCAATATTTTGTATCCAACCCGATAGTGGTTTAGTTCATTCTTCAATTTGGGTTTGTCAGGTTGTTAGGAGAAGACTTGGCTTGTAGCGTCAAAGTTGTTAGTTCCTCAAAAGTTTGGGGTTGTCAGGTTGTTTAGGAAGACTTGGCTTGTAGGGTTAAGGTGGTGTCGTTCCTCAAAAGTCTGGGGTTGTCCGGATTTTTAGGAAGACTGGTTTGGAGGGTCAGGTACTCAGGTGTTTTGTAATTCAAGGTATTTGAATTAGTGGATGAAAGCCTTCTGAATGAGGGGACTGGATGTAGCCAAGTTAGTGATGAACCAAGACAAATCTATGTGTCCAATTATTTATGCTTTCATTATTTGCTGCTTTTGAACCCGATTGCTTCTTATCTAAGTAATTCATAAAAACCAACCAACCTTCATCAGATTAGCAAAAGGTTATCAACTTTGGCAAACACAACCCAACCCCTCTTTATGTGTTTGCACCTTCACCAACAATTTGTTTGAATAAGGAGGTGTCAATCAGCTTTTCTTCAACTCCTTCTTCTGAGTTGGCATTGACTTCAATTGGATTGACAACAGAGTTGCAGCCATCCATGTTGTATCTGCTCATGATTTCACCAGCATATTTCCTTTGATGCATTACCAGCCTTTCCTTTGTTTCAGTGAATTCCATGCTCAGGAAATAAGTCAGTTTTCCAAAGTCTGACATTTCAAATTCATTCTTCATGATTACCTAGAATTTCTTAATTTCTTCTTTGTTAATCTAAGCACCTTGTTTTCCTTTAGGGTTGAGAGACAGAAACTTCTTCCTCAAGCAGACCATTTAAAAATGCATACTTGACATCAAGTTGGCACATCACTTTTCCTTTTGCATTAGCTAGTGCTATCACTAGTCTAATTGTCTCAATTCTAGCTACTGGAGCAAACACCTTAGAATAGTTTATCCATGCTATTTGTAGAAATCTTTTGGCAACCAACATGGTTTTGTATTTAGCAATTGAGCCATTTGGGTTTAGTTTAAGCTTGTAGACCCATTTGATTCATATTTGTTTTTGTCTTAGAGGTAGATCAGTTAAGTACCAAGTCTGGTTCCTTTCAATTGCCATAATTTCTTCCATCATTGGTTCTCTCCAAGGTCCTCTCCTCATAGCCTCTTCAACATTTAATGGTTCTATATTAGGAAATAGGGCAAAATGCCTTAGATCTCCACTGCTATCAACTTCGTTGTCATTGTATACCTCAAACTTACTTAAGTGTGCTAGTGGTTGCCTTGATCTTTGAGTTATGCCTGATTCTATTCTCTACTCAACTACTTCTTCATGGTTTTGACAATCATCCAACAATGATGTAAGAAATTGTACCTGTTGGCTGGTGTTGCTAGCCTTTTGCTTCGAGTCCCATAATTTTTACTATGTTATCTTCACATCTCTACTTAATACAATTTTTCCTTTAATAGGATCATACAATTTATATGCACCTGTTGGGTGATACCCAACTAAAATCATGGCTTTATCTTGTAACTTTATTCTCTTTTGGTCTAGTACATGCTTGAAACATAGACCTCCAAAAGTTCTCAAATGTCAAATAATTGGTCTATTGCCACTCCAAACCTCTTATGGAAACTTCTCATCCAATCTCTTTGTTGGGCATTTGTTTAGTATATAGACAGCAATTGATGTAGCCTTACCCCAAAACTTTTGTGGTAACTCCTTTCCTTTCAACATACTCCTAGACATGTATTGGATATTTCTATTTCTCCTTTATGCCAATCCATTATGTTAACGCGTATAGGGGCAATCACTTCATGCTTAATCTCATTTTTCACACAAAATTTCTCAAACTCATATAAGGTATATTCACCACCTCCATTTGTCTTAACACCTTGACATATCTTCCACACTATTTTTCAACATTCACTTTGAAATTTGTAAAAAATTTAAGTGTTTCATCTTTTGTTTTTATCAAGTATATCCACAACATTCTACTAAATTGATCAACAAATTTTATGAAATACTTATTACCTCCCAAGGATGGTGTAAGAACCTTAAATTTAATATTAATTTTGGAATTAATATTAAGGGTATTTTTGGGACATTTGTAAAATATTTAATATATGTATGTTTTGAGAAAATATATATATATATATATATATATATTGGAGGATGAATTAAAATTATTGGATTAAGAATTAAATTAATTTAATTACGAGTAATTAAATTAATCGGGCAGTTAATTGACGATTAGTGGCTAATTGCAAGACAATTAAGTGCTGAAGGACCCAGCATTATTTTAACATTATTTTTGGGTGAGGTGGCACCACAAAAGCCTATAAATAGGAGTGAGAAGGATGGTGAAATCAGAACACCATCCCTCCTTCCTCACTGTCCATACTGCATGTAACAGTGCTGCATGTAACAGTACCCCTTTCCCTCCCATTCTGTTTGCTGTTTTCTGCATTCATCCATTTCCAGTTCACGATTACAAAGAAAAAAAGAGGGAACTCCTCAAAGTGCCATTACTTGGACATCCAAGCACCGAAACACCAAAACCCCAGTACAAAAGTTATTCCCCATACCATTACGGAGCTAAAGAACCCAATTTCGTAGCAGCAAACACATGCTACAGTTTCACCAATTTTGGCGCGAAAACGGGAACGACAGCAGAAACGAGAGAAGTAGGAAAACACGCAACAAGGGTAAGGGCACCTTCCACTTTATAGTTGCATTAGGGCTGTAAGTGCATAACTTTCATGACATTTCTAGTGTTTTCATTACTGTTTTGACACTGGCATTACTAGGGCTGTTGCTTGAAAGAAATGAAAAATGCATTTTTTTGATGTTTTAAAAGCTCTATGATGATTGTTGTTTGGGCTGAATGTACTAAAGTTGTGTTGTTTATTTGGGAAAGAGAAAAGTGTCTTGTATGTTATTTTAAACATGATTAAAATGCATGTTCATAAAACTGTTTTGAAAATGGTTTTAAAATGCAAAAATGCATTATGTTGGTGTTTTGCTGCTCTGTGATGCTTGCATGTTATTCTGATGTGATATGAAAGCTGAAATGCTTGCATGTTATTCTGATGTGTTGTGAAAGCTGAAATGCTTGCATGATGTTCTGATGGTTTGAAAATATGGATGAATCTGATGATTCTGTTTCTGTTTTGAGTGATTCTGTTGATGTTGATGATTTTGTGATGTTGGTTGTTTTTGCTGATATAACATGTTGTTTTGCTAATGTTGAGAAAGCTGAAATGCTTGCATGTTGTTCTGATGATTGGGAAAACTGAAATGCTTTGCATGTTGTTCTGATAGTTGAGAAAACTGAAATGCGTGCATGATGTTCTGATGGTTTGAAAATCTGGTGTTACTGATGATTTCAAAATAAAAAGGGTTTTAAAACTGATGAAAATGTTTTCTTCTGGAAAAATCTGGTTTGATGTCAAAGTCTGAGTTTTGTGGTTTAAAAGAGTGATAAAAATGTTTTGGAGTTGTGCTGATTTTTCAAAAGAAACAGTTTGAAATGTGATGAAGTCTCAGGAAAATTTCACTGGTTTTCGAGGGTTTATTCGAATACAACATGTGTGTATTCGAATACAACCTGTCAAGCTTCTATTTTACTTAAGTTTTCAAACTTGTATTCGACTACGAGCCTCTGTAGTCGAATAAAGAGGAAGGATTTTTGCTTCTGATGATTCTGATGTAAATCATCCTGTTTCTGCTTCTGATGATTCTGATGTTAATTATCCTGTTTCTGCTTCTAATGATTCTGATGTTAATCATCCTGTTTCTGCTTCTGATGATTCTGATGTTAATCATCCTATTTCTGCTTCTGATGATTCTGATGTTAATCATCCTGTTTCTGCTTCTGATGATTCTGATGTTAATCATCATGTTTCTGCTTCTAATGATTCTGATGTTAATCATCCTGTTTCTGCTTCTGATGATTCTGATATTAATCATCTTGTTTCTGCTTCTGATGATTCTGATGTTAATCATCCTATTTTTGCTTCTAATGATTTTGATGTTAATCATTCTATTTCTACTTCTGATGATTCTGATGTTAATCATCCTGTTTCTGCTTCTGATGATTCTGATGTTAATCATCCTGTTTCTGTTTCTGATGATTCTGATGTTACTCATCCTGTTTCTGCTTCTGATGATTCTGATGATAATCATCCTGTTTATGCTTCTGATGATTCTGATGTTAATCATCCTATTTTTGCTTCTAATGATTTTGATGTTAATCATTCTATTTCTACTTCTGATGATTTTGATGTTAATCATCCTGTTTCTGCTTCTGATGATTCTGATGTTAATCATCCTGTTTCTGCTTCTGATGATTCTGATGTTAATCATCCTATTTCTGCTTCTGATGATTCTGGTGTGAGTCATCCTATTTCTGCTTCTGATGATTCTGGTGTGAATCATTATGTTTTGCTTCTGATGATTCTGGTGTGAATCATTATGTTTTGCTTCTGATGATACTGGTGTGAATCATTCTGTTTTGCTTCTGATGATTCTGGTGTGAATCATTCTGTTTTGCTTTTGATGATTCTAGTGTGAATCATTTTGTTTTGCTTTTGATGATTCTGGTGTGAATCATTTTGTGTTGCTTCTGATGATTCTGGTGTGAATCATTCTGTTTTGCTTCTGATGATTCTGGTGTGATTCATTCTGTTTTGCTTCTGATGATTCTAGTGTGAATCATTCTGTTTTGCTTATGATGATTCTAGTGTTAACCATTCTGTTTTGCTTCTGATGATTCTGGTGTTAACCATTCAGTTCTGCTTCTGATGATTCTAGTGTTGATGATTCGGATTCTGGTTCTGTTCCTGATGTTCTGATGTTAATCATTCTGATTCTGGTTCTGATGTTCTGGTGTTGATGATTCTGATTCTGGTTATGTTCCTGATGTTCTGATGTTAATCATTCTGATTCTGGTTCTGATGTTCTGGTGTTGATGATTCTGATTCTGGTTCTGTTCCTGATGTTCTGATGTTAATCATTCTGATTCTGGTTTTGTTTCTGATGTTCTGGTGTTGATGATTCTGATTCTAGTTGTGTTCCTGATGTTAATCATTATGATTCTGGTTCTGTTTTCTGATGATCTGATGATGATCATTCTGGTTTTGCTTCTGATGTTCTGATGTTGATCATTCTAGTTTTGTCTTCTGTATTCGACTACAGCCATGCTGTATTCGAATACAGAATGTTAAAATTGCAGTTTCATGCTTCTGTATTCGAATACAAAGGGTCTGTATTCGAATACAGATTCGAGTTTTCAGAAATTCCAAGTTTTTAAGAGTGTTTTGTAAACCCTGAGTGTTTGGGGGATATTGGGAATGTTGTGGTGAATTAAAATGGAACTTTTGGTGATATTTTGAGGACGTGGTGATGAAGTTTTTGAGACTTTACTGATGTAGTGAAAGATGTTGATTTGTGCACTGAGACTGCCTCTGTATTCGAATACCAGAAGGCTGTATTCGAATACAAAGTGTAATTATGCACTATTTTGGCTCCTGTATTCGAATACAGATTCGTATTTTCCAGAAATCTCAGTTTTAAAACACTGTTTTATGAATTTTAAAGAGTTGAGGAAAGACTTATGATAATTCAGAATGGAATTTTGTGATAATGTAAAGTGATAATGATTACTTGAATGTTTAATCATTGATGTGTTGATAATAAAATTGGTTGTGTTGAGGTATTTTGAGAAATGATGGAAATGCATGAAATTCATTGATGTCGCATACTGTTTTCCGTGAAGAGAAAACACTGCATATTCATGCATTGCATAGTCAGGTGGTGACCGCGATGGGCCACAGAGTTGATGCGGTGACCGTGATGGGGCACAAAGTTAAGTAGTAACCATGGGTTATAGAATAGTTCCGCGTGTATTAGACGGTCTGTTTTATCCGGGGTCAGAATAGTTCCGCGTGTATTAGACGGTCTATTCTACTCGGGCTACGGAATGGCCGCGTGTTCGTGGTGGTCCATTATATCCGTGCGAGGATTTAACTTCTGTGTATTTGGCCTGTGAGAGGCTAATACATGTGAATGTAGTAACCGTGATGGGTTGTAGAGTGGTCGCGTGTTCGTGGTGGTCCATTCTATCCGGTTTCAGAGTGGCCGCGTGTTCGTGGTGGTCCATTTTATCCGGGCTACGGAATGGCCGCGTGTTCGTGGTGGTCCATTCAAAGATGTATAACGTGCTGGTTTGTTGAGCGACTGCACGAGTGCTGGTCTGATGAGCGACTGCACTGGTGCTGATCTGTTGAGCGATTGCACCATGGTCTTGAGGGCCGTTAAAGTCTATCATACATATAAATTGTGTTGGTCTGTTGAGCGACTGCACCTTGGTGATTCCAAGAAATTGTATACATGAGCATATACATATTGCATCGAGTGGTTGACCGGTGGGTCACGATTGGATTATGATGATGAGTGGAAATTGAATATGTGTTAGTACTTTATAGAATCTGAATTTCTGATTAATGATTGTGATTGCTGAAGTGTTGGTTGTACTTACCACATATTTTTCATATTCATTGGCTACTGTTTTTGAAAAGGCATATATGTCATTGAATTTCAAATGAGCATCATTATTTCCATCATTGTTATACGATATGCCATGTATATATTTGTTGCTGTGAAATATATGCTATGTAAGACCCTTAAATTTAATATTAATTTTCGAATTAATATTAAGGGTATTTTGGGGACATTTGTAAAATATTTAATATATGTATGTTTTGAGAATATATATATATATATATATATTGGAGGATGAATTAAAATTATTGAATTAAGAATTAAATTAATTTAATTACGACTAATTAAATTAATCGGGCAGTTAATTGAGGATTAATGGCTAATTGCAAGACAATTAAGTGCTGAAGGACCCAACATTATTTTAACATTATTCTTGGGTGAGGTGACACCACAAAAGCCTATAAATAGCAGTGAGAAGGATGGTGAAATCAGAACACCATTCCTCCTTCCTCACTGCCCATACTGCATGTAACAGTACCCCTTTCCCTCCCATTCTGTTTGCTGTTTTCTGCTTTCATCCATTTCCAGTTCACGGTTACAAAGAAAAAAAGAGGGAACTCCTCAAAGTGCTATTACTTGGACATCCAAGCACCGAAACACCAAAACCCCAGTACAAAAGTTATTCTCCATACCATTGCGGATCTAAAGAATCCAATTTCGTAGCAGCAAATGCAGGCTACAGTTTCACCGGTTTTGGCACGAAAACGGGAACGACAGCAGAAACGAGAGAAGTAGTAGAACACGCAACAAGGGTAAGGGCACCTTCCACTTTCTAGTTGCATTAGGGCTGTAAGTGCATAACTTTCATGGCATTACTAGTGTTTTCATTACTGTTTTGACACTGACATTACTAGGGCTGTTGCTTGAAAGAAATGAAAAATGCATTTTTTTGATGTTTTAAAAACTCTGTGATGATTGCTGTTTGGGCTGAATGTACTAAAGTTGTGTTGTTTATATGGGAAAGAGAAAAGTGTCTTGTATGTTATTTTAAACATGATTAAAATGCAGGTTCATAAAACTGTTTTGTAAATGGTTTTGAAATTCAAAAATGCATTATGTTGGTGTTTTGTTGCTCTGTGATGCTTGCATGTTATTATGATGTGCTGTGAAATCTGAAATGCTTGCATGTTATTCTGATGTGTTGTGAAAGCTGAAATGCTTGCATGATGTTCTGATGGTTTGAAAATCTGGATGAATCTGATGATTCTGTTTCTGTTTTGAGTGATTCTATTGATGTTGATGATTTTGTCATGTTGGCTGTTTTTGCTGATATAACATGTTGTTTTTCTAATGTTGAGAAAGCTGAAATGCTTGCATGTTGTTCTGATGATTGGGAAAACTGAAATGCTTTGCATGTTGTTCTGATGTTTGAGAAAACTGAAATGCGTGCATGATGTTTTGATGGTTTGAAAATCTGAAGTTACTGATGATTTCAAAATAAAAAGGGTTTTAAAACTGATGAAAGTGTTTTCTTCTGGAAAAATCTGGTTTGATGTCAAAGTCTAAGTTTTGTGTTTTAAAAGAGTGATAAAAATGTTTTGGAGTTGTGCTGATTTTTCAAAAGAAACAGTTTGAAATGTGTTGAAGTCTCAAGAAAATTTCACTGGTTTTCGAAGGTGTATTCGAATACAACGTGTCAAGCTTCTATATTACTTATGTTTTCAAACTTGTATTCGACTACGAGCCCCTGTAGTCGAATACAAAGGAAGGATTTTTGCTTCTAATGATTATGATGTAAATCATCCTGTTTCTGCTTCTGATGATTCTGATGTTAATCATCCTATTTCTGTTTCTGATGATTTTGATGTTAATCATTCTATTTCTGCTTCTGATGATTCTGATGTTAATCATCCTGTTTCTGCTTCTGATGATTCTGATGTTAATCATCATATTTCTGCTTCTGATGATTCTGATGTAAATCATCCTATTTCTGCTTCTGATGATTCTGATGTTAATCATCTTGTTTCTGCTTCTGATGATTCTGGTGTTAATCATCCTACTTCTGCTTCTGATGATTCTGGTATGGATCATTCTGTTCTGCTTCTGATGATTCTAGTGTGAAACATTCTGTTTTGCTTCTGGTGATTCTGGTGTGAATCATTATGTTTGTGTTTCTGATGATTCTGATGTTAATCATCCTGTTTCTGCTTCTGATGATTCTGAAGATAATCATCCTGTTTCTGCTTCTGATGATTCTGATGTTAATCATCCTATTTCTGCTTTTGATAATTATGATGTTAATCATCCTATTTCTGTTTCTGATAATTTTGATGTTAATCATTCTATTTCTGCTTCTGATGATTCTGATGTTAATCATCCTGTTTCTGCTTCTGATGATTCTGATGTTAATCATCCTATTTCTGCTTCTGATGATTCTGATGTTAATCATCCTATTTCTGCTTCTGATGATTCTGATGTTAATCATCCTGTTTCTGCTTCTGATGATTCTGGTGTTAATCATCCTACTTCTGCTTCTGATGATTCTGGTGTGAATCATTCTGTTCTGCTTCTGATGATTCTGGTGTGAATCATTCTGTTCTGCTTCTGATGATTCTGGTCTGTTCTGCTTCTGATGATTCTGGTGTGAATCATTTTGTTTTGCTTCTGATGATTCTGGTGTGAATCATTATGTTTTGCTTCTGATGATTTTGGTGTGAATCATTCTATTTTGCTTCTGATGATTTTGGTGTGAATCATTTTGTTTTGCTTCTGATGATTCTGGTGTGAATCATTCTGTTTTTCTTCTGATGATTCTGGTATGATTCATTATGTTTTGCTTCTGATGATTCTTGTGTGAATCATTCTGTTTTGCTTCTGATGATTTTGGTGTTAACCATTCTGTTTTGCTTCTGATGATTCTGGTGTTAACCTTTCTGTTTTGTTCTGATGATTCTAGTGTTAATCATTCTTTTTTGCTTTTGATGATTCTGGTGTGAATCATTCTGTTTTGCTTCTAATGATTCTGGTGTTAATCATTCTAATTCTGGTTCTGTTTCTGATGTTTTTGTTTTGATGATTCTTATTCTAGTTCTGTTCCTGATGTTCTGATGTTAATCATTCTGGTTCTGATGTTCTGGTGTTGATGATTCTGATTCTGGTTCTGTTCCTGATGTTTTGCTGTTAATCATTCTGATTCTGGTTCTGATGTTCTGGTGTTGATGATTCTGATTCTGGTTCTGTTCCTGATGTTCTGATGTTAATCATTTTGATCCTGGTTATGTTTATGATGTTCTGGTGTTGATGATTCTGATTCTAGTTCTGTTCCTAATGTTAATCATTCTGGTTCTTGTTCTGTTCATGTTGTTCTGATGTTAATCATTCTGATTCTGGTTCTGTTTTCTGATGATCTGATGATGATCATTCTGGTTCTGCTTTTGATGTTATGATGTTGATCATTTTGGTTTTGTCTTCTGTATTCGACTACATGCATGCTGTATTCGAATACAGAATGTTAAAATTGCAGTTTCATGCTTCTGTATTCGAATACAAGGGATCTGTATTCGAATACATATTTGAGTTTTCAGAAATTCCAAGTAATTAAGAGTGTTTTGTAAACCCTGAGTGTTTGGGGGATATTGGGAATGTTGTGGTGAATTAAAATGGAACTTTTGGTGATATTTTGAGGACGTGGTGATGAAGTTTTTGAGACTTTACTGATGTAGTGAACGATATTGATTTGTGCACTGAGACTGCCTCTGTATTCGAATACCAGAGGGCTGTATTCGAATACAGAGTGTAATTCTGCACTGTTTTGGCTCCTGTATTCGAATACAGAGAGGCTGTATTCGAATACAGATTCGTATTTTCCAGAAATCTCAGTTTTAAAACACTGTTTTATGAATTTTAAACAGTTGAGGAAAGACTTATGATAATTCAGAATGGAATTTTGTGATAATGTAAAGTGATAATGATTACTTGAATGTTTAATCATTGATGTGTTGATAATAAAATTGGTTGTGTTGAGGTATTTTGAGAAATGATGGAAATGCATGAAATTCATTGATGTTGCATACTGTTTTCAGTGAAGAGAAAACACTGCATATTCATGCATTGCATAGTCAGGTGGTGACCACGATGGGCCACAGAGTTGATGCGGTGACCGTGATGGGCCGCGAAGTTAAGTAGTAACCATGGGTTATAGAATAGTTCCACGTGTATTAGACGGTCTGTTTTATCCAGGGTCAGAGTAGTTCCGCATGTATTAGACGTTCTATTCTACTCGGGCTACGGAATGGCCGCGTGTTCGTGGTGGTCCATTATATCCGTGCGAGGATTTAACTTCTGTGTATTTGGCCTGTGAGAGGCTAATACACGTGAATGTAGTAACCGTGATGGGTTGTAGAGTGGCCGCGTGTTCGTGGTGGTCCATTCTATTCGGTTTCAGAGTGGCCGCGTGTTCGTGGTGGTCCATTCTATCCGGGCTACGGAATGGCCGCGTGTTTGTGGTGGTCCATTCAAAGATGTATAACGTGCTGGTCTGTTGAGCGACTGCACGAGTGCTGGTCTGATGAGCGACTGCACTGGTGCTGATCTGTTGAGCGATTGCACCATGGTCTTGAGGGCCGTTAAAGTCTATCATACATATAAATTGTGCTGGTCTGTTGAGCGATTGCACCATGGTCTTGAGGGCCGTTAAAGTCTATCATACATATAAATTGTGTTGGTCTGTTGAGCGACTGCACCTTGGTGATTCCAAGAAATTGTATACATGAGCATATACATATTGCATCGAGTGGTGGACCGGTGGGTCACAATTGGATTATGATGATGAGTGGAAATTGAATATGTGTGAGTACTTTATAGAATCTGAATTTCTGATTAATGATTGTGATTGCTGAAGTGTTGGTTGTACTTACCACATATTTTTCATATTCATTGGCTACTGTTTTTGAAAAGGCATATATGTCATTGAATTTCAAATGAGCATCATTATTTCCATCATTGTTATACGATATGCCATGTATATATTTGTTGCTGTGACATATATGTTATGTGATTATTTGTTAATTTCGGTCGGTGACCCTTGCCATTATATTGTGGAAATTGGGTTTTGCCCTCAGATGTTACCCGAAACCGTTCTACCGACGGATACACTAACGACGGAAACGTCGTTAGTTTCCCCTGATCATTACGTACGGAGTATCCGTGGACAACGCAGAAGGACGGACGATTGGCTGAAGACGAGACTTATAGAGGATACGGTGGAGACCGTGCTACTGTAGCTTAGTGCATGATCAGACTAGACTTTTGTATAGGATCTTGAGTTTTGGGAAATGTAATTTATTTTGGGAATTAATGTATGACTTTTTCGCTGTATTTTCCGCACTCTGATACTGTTTGGTGGCCACATGCGGGGTGTTCTCTTTTGAAATCAACTAATGAAAATTTTATCTTAATTCCCTTGACATTAATTTTGGAAAACTCATTTTAATTATTTATTGAAAAAAAATACACTCGCGCTGTGTTTTAAACTCGGGGTGTTACATATGGCACCTCAAATGGTCCACATATGTCACTATGAACCACTTCAAGACACTCTTTTGCTTTTGCTAGCATTTGTGATTTGATGGAATTTCTTGATTGTTTTCCTTCCATACACACATCACACACCTTATCAAGAATATCAATCATAGGAACCTTCACTATCATCCTCCTCTGCCCATCATACATCTCTAGTGCATCATTCTTCATTATCACTTGAAACCTCTTTTGAATCAATTGGCCTATACTCAACATATTAATCTTCATGCCAAACACATATAGCACATCTCAATTGGCCTTCACTATTTTTCCATTCTTTCTTTTAATCACCATGTTTCCAGCACCTTCAGCCTCCAATATTCTATCATCAGCAAATTTGATCTTACTTTTCCTGGATCTGTCAATGTCCACCAACCATTCTTTGCGACTAATCATATGATTAGAGTAACCGATATCAAGAAATCAAAATTGAGATTGAGAAGGTTCTTCATTTGTTATAGCCATCAATAGGATTGTGTCTAAATTTGAGTCATCTTCTTGTGCACCACAAGCCTCGTCTTTGAAGGTGCAAACACGAGAAGGGGGGGTTGAATTGTGTTTGACTTAACTTGAATACTTTTCCTGTTTTAATACTTTCAAAACAAAACTTTATGTATAATTAAAACAGAGTTAGCAGCGGATAAAAATAAAAAATAAAAACTCACAGATTTTATACTGGTTCACCATTAACGTGGCTACGTCCAGTCCTTTCGCCTTGAAGGATTTCACTAATTCAACCTTGAATTACAACCTTGCTACTGACCCTCCAAGTCAGTCTTCTCAAATAGTCTAACAATCCTAGACTTCTTTGAGGAAAAACAACTCCTGTTCTTCAGCCAATCTGACACCCCAGATTGTAGAAGAATTCACAACACTATGAATCTAATTGCTAAGTACCTTGCTACCCTTTCTGAATCCCTCAGTTTGTAGACTCTACTTCAACAACTTAGATACAACCCTATCTAATTGCCAAGTAACCTGCTACCTCAACTGACTCCCTCAGATTGTAGACTCTACTTCAACAACTTAGATTTGCCACAGTGGAAAGAAAATAACCGAGTACTTGCTTCTTGAAAGCTGAAACTCACAATTGACTTATATGAAAATTTGAGAGTGGTTGCTTTGGAAGTGTATGACTCTTTTGTGATTTTCGATTCTAAGTAATCTGCCTTGTGCCTCCTTTTATAGATGCTAATTTGGGTCTCTTCCAATCCTTAAATTCGAGCTAAATATTGCTGGATTCTCTGGCAAAAATAAATTGACCAATCGGGCTTCAATTAATTCCAAAACATATCTTTTTTAAGCCTTAGATTTCTTTCATAAATTAACTAGCCAATCAAATCTGTGCATTGCTTCCCGCCAATAGCTTCTGACTTCCATGCTCCTTAACTTTAATTTAAAACAAATCTTTTTCACACTTTAAAAATAACTTGCAATCTCCATCATTGATCAAATTCGGCCATTCCTGGACCACACTTCCTGACCCTCTGATTTTCTGATTTCGGGCAACCTGGATGCGCGCCTGATATGCTGAATTCTTCTGGACTCGGCCATTTCTGGACTTGCACATTCTGTCCCTCTGATTTCGGCCAACACTGGGTCATGTTCTGATTTTCTGATCTGGACCATCACTGGACTCAAAAAATTATTTCTGAACCATTGATCTGGATATTTTTACTCTGATCTGGACAGATTCTGGAATTTGGTCTGGAACAAACTGAAATAAACTTGATCAAAAAATATTTCAGTCTGGACATTTTACCTTTGATTTTCGACCAGGTCTGGGTTGATTCTGGAACTCATTTCTTTTGTTCTGGACTTAGTTCCATGCCCTGAATCATGCCATCTAATGGTCTGGGCCAAATCTGGATTGATCCTCTTGTTCTGGACTCATAAACATACCTTCTGGTCAAGTTTGGAACAAGTCTGGGCTATGTAATTTTTCACTGCCAGCCCATCTTCTGTTCAGAATAACTTCTGGAATAAAATTGATATTTGATTCCTGTTTTTCTGGAACAACTCTCCTTCTGGCAGGCTTTCCAATGGTATGATCCATGTTTCATTCTGATTTTTATTCCTTCTAATCTAGGCCATCAAATATATCTTTTGGTCATGTTTTGACATTCCTGGAGTATCTTCTGGTCATTCCAGAATTCATTTTTCTGGAATCCTTCAATCACTGCTTCTGATTCCTTCAGTTTCTGGGGCATTTAACTTAATAATTCAAAGTACAAAATAAGTTTACATAGAGTACATTTGTAAGCATCAAAATCCTAAGTACTTAGAACCAACTTGGTTCCAACAGTCTTCACTTTTCTTCTTTTGATTGCCCTTTCTAGACCAACATTCATCAACAAAGTGACCAAACTTCTCACAATTATAGCATTGCACCTTCTTCTTGTCAAAGTTCTTTGTTTTGCCTTTGGGTTTAACGTTTTGCAATGATATTATGTGATTGATTGGATGCTCTAAAAATTAAGAATGCATACTATTTTTGATGCAAGTAAGACTTTAAAGTTTAATTGATTACATCACTCTTTGTTCTTAATTGTACATGCATATGCCTAATTCTTATCCTAAATTCAACATGTTTTCACTCTTTGTTCCTACACTTTTCATGATGGTGTAAACAAGTGTGAAAATCTAGTTTGATTTTCAAAGTTATTATCCTTGTTATAAAGACATTTAAAATAAATTAGTGTCTTTAATAAATTCGACAAAGGGCTTTTTTATCAAGTATAATTCATTGAATGATTTTTTCATACTTTGCATAATAACTTCTTTCAAATTACCATGTTAAATGAATTAACATCATTTTGTACAAATTCACCTCTTTATGTCCTTGAAAGTATTCTCTATCATGTTCTTCAATTGTTTTGCATATATTGAGTAGTATATACATTGCTTGATGGTTGAGTATAATTTTTTAAATATGGCTTTTCAAAAAGAAAAATTGAGTTTATATTGTGCCTTTTGAAAAAGATCCTTCTTCAACATATTTTAAATATATATTCTTGTTTAGGATTTATTTTTGAAGGATTTCAACAAGAGAATATATGTTTGGTCTTCATGAAAATGATTTGTGTCTCTAATTGGTTTAAAACTCAAAACTAATCCAAAAATATTATGGCATGAAGTAAAAAATTGATATGTGAGCATTTTGAGGCATATTAATAAATGTCATTGCAAATGAGACTTATTTGTTGCATACTTCTTTTGTGAAAACTGATTTAAAGTGTTTAAATATATTTTAAGTATGATAAATAGAAATAGCAACAATCAAAAAGTCTCATACACACTTACTAATGAAAGTAAGCTTGAACAAGTGCCTTATTGTTAGTTTGTGTGTTTTCAAAAACTTTGTGAAAAAGCATTGTTTAAAAGTGACTAAATCCTTTGGCATATTTTTTTATCCTTTTAAAAAAAATTAGTTTTTGAAAAATGCAAACATTATTAGCATAAGAATGTTTTGTAAAGAGGAAAATTATATTTGACAAGATGTCACATTCATCTTAGTTTGCTTCCATGTATACGCTCGTTATTTCTAGTTCTAAAAATGAAAAATAGATCTATTTATAACAGTAAGCATGATCATGTTCAAATTAAAATGTTGCCTCTTGTGAAAGAGGACAAAGAGCAAAGAGACGTCTTACTTGTGTTATCGAACTTTGAAATATTAAAGGATATTAATTTCATAATATTCAGAGAGAGTTTTTAGAAAGAATTGTTTTTCTTAAAAAACTGGTGTCAACTCATTGTTTTTTCTAAACGTGAGAAGTATATATTCATTGACTATTTTTTTTTAGTGTATTAAAATGTTAGCATATAATTATGTCATATTGCTTTTGTTGTCATTATTTATATCTTGATTGCAATATTGACTAAAATGATTATTGATCATCATACATGTTATGTTCATTGATATTAAATGCAAACTTGAAAATTTTGATATATGAATGCATTGATCAACCACATGATATTTATGTGCAGTATACTCATGTTATTGTTCCCTACATTTGTACTTAATTTTTTATTACCCAATCTTTTTGATAGATGCCAAAAGGGGGAGAGAAATATATGATGGATATAGGATGAAAGTAATTAATGAAGAATGTTAAGAATTAACCTTTTGCATATATTTAAGGGGAGTTTAATTAGAATGTTAAAAATTAAACTCTTTCATGTGTTTAGGGTTAGTTTATTTATATATCTATGAACATTCTTGTTTGTTTATACCATCCTTAAACTTAAGTTTTATTTAAAAGGTTTGTCATCATAAAAAATGGGGACATTGTTGTGGTAAAATTTTTTTTGATATATGTTTTAATGACAACAAATTTTATGAAAAAAATGATTAAGTTTTATAAATGATGATCTATTAATGATTGTACTTGAGTTTAATTTAAGGAACATGAATTGCATAAGTGAACAAGCAAGAAGCCATCAACAAGTGCATAAGTACATTCTCAATTGTTATAAAATAATATTCTCATGATGAACAAGTTCATTGCATTCATAATTGATCAAGGTGTGTCATCAAGAGAAAATATGTGAAGGAGAACATTCTATTTCTATAGCACATAATGAAAATCTCACAGTTGTGAGAACTGGACTAGCCTGAGTTGGGTGAACCAGTATACTTTTTTTGGGTGATGTTTCTATCACTTATCTTTAATTATTTGCATACACAAATTACAGTTTACTATAAACTAATTTGTTTTATTTACTTCTCACATATCTAGAAAGTTATGAACATTCTGTTTCAACCAAAATTGATCTTGAATTAGTTTAAATTAATCACATGAATTAAAATTTTAAAAATGTCACAATTCAAGACCCTCTTTTTTGTGATTAACATTGTTACGTCAGTATTTACTATGTTTTATATGAAAGAAAAAAAAAACAGTGGTACCATTATTCAAAGTCTTGTTTAGTAAAAAATAAATAAAGAATTCAAAGTATGGATTCTTAATATTTCTTTTTGGAAGGAGAGTGTCTAAGAACCATATTTGACTAAGAGCATATGGGGAGACTTTGGACAATGGCGGTTTGGGGAGCGTCATGTCTCCCCTCCCTAGATTTTTTTAATTTAAACTAAATAGTAAAATTCTAATAATTTAAAATTTAACTAGTAAGTAAAATATAATTAAAATAATTTTAATTAAAATAATTTGTTTTTAATTAAAATTGATTTAATTGTAATTTTAGTCTCTTTTTTTATTGATTTACGAAATTGACTTTTTTATATTAAAAGTCGATAGTTTTAATATATCTCTTTGATTTTTTAATTAAAAGATGATGATGTTAAATATTTTAAATAATGTGACATATGATACGATGATGTAGAATAATTAACATCCATAACATTTAAACAAAACGCACTAAAAACTTATATTTCAACTTCGTATTTTTTTTCTTCATATTTTTAATTTAATTAATAACATATGAATAATTAATACATCTAGACGGTTGTACATTATAGAATTATATATCACGTCATTATAAATATGTTAAATCATTATTTTTTTAATTCAAAAATTTAAAAATAAAATAAAACTATCGAATTTTAAAATAAAATTATTAATTTCACAAATTAATAATTATAGAGAGACTAAAACTACGATTAAGTTTAAAATTTTCTTATCAATTATTTAGTTTCTTTGTTCCAGTTTCTACTTTAAGTTCTCTCATTGGTTTCCAGTTTCCACAAAATGAAGTCAAATTTTAATTTAAAAGAAAATAGAGTGGTGGAATTTACTAGATAAGTCCGACGTGATTGCGAGAGTGATAATCTAACAAAAGTGAACAATCGAAAAAATTTGAAAAAATTTGAAAAAATATGTTCTTTATTGGCGGCCGAATAAATTTACTTCTTTGGTCTCATGTATGATGTACATTCGTAAGTCTAATTCAATTAGTAAAGAGTTTTTCAGAAGTTACTATATGAAGACTCATACATGTGTAGACTTAATTCATATGAGCAAAAATATATTAAATTTTCCTAAAAATATATTAAACTAAATAAGTTGATTCACAATGTAAATGAAGAAAAAGTAATAATAATTTCAATTTTTTTTTTCAATACATAGGCCTAGTTCAATTAAAAGACATATTTTTTTTTCTTTTCTTTTTTTAACGACAACAACATATGTCACATTGTCATAGTAGTAGTAGTAAAAATTGGTGGGTTCAACTTGGGTGGTGAACTCACTATAAATAAAAGTATGTTACATTGTTATTTTTTGAAATTTTTTGTAAAAAAAAGGATAATATTGTTGACATTTTAAAACATAAAAGATCAAATTGTCACTTAAAATTAAAATAAATGACCAAATCAGGAAAAAAAGAAAGAAGATAAAGGACTAAAACATTAACTGAAATTAAGATAAGGGACTACGAGTGCTATTTAGCCTTATTTTTATGCCGGTTATATTTAAAATATATATTAATTTTAACTGATCCTTTAATGACAATTATATGGTGATGAATATTTATCTTGTGTATCAATTGTACGTTTCCACGGGTTCTTTAGCGATTAATTTCCCAAAAAATAAGAAAAAGTTATAGTTTGGACATTATAATTGTTCTCATTTTTGTTATAGAATCAAAAATTATAGTTTGTGTATTTTAAGTGTTCTCATTTTTACTATCTCGTGTACCATTTTTTAATTAATTATATAATTAATATATTATGATTATTCTTATTTTTATTTAGAAGATATAAAAAAATAAATTTTAATTATTAATCCCGTTTATAAATTATACGTTCCAACAATTTTTTTAAAGACTTATTTCCAAAAAAATAACATGAAGAAATTAAAGTGTGAAAATTTATAGTTAATATATTATAATTGTCTTACTTTTATGTTGGTGATATTAAAAAACAATTATTCCTCGTACGACTTATATATATAAATAATGTATTTGTTTAAATTGTGTAGACCATTGAAAAAAAATT
Source organism: Cicer cuneatum (assembly GCA_037974295.1). Taxonomy (NCBI): domain Eukaryota; kingdom Viridiplantae; phylum Streptophyta; class Magnoliopsida; order Fabales; family Fabaceae; genus Cicer; species Cicer cuneatum. The sequence goes on along the minus strand of JBBPBO010000005.1, from coordinate 11,909,099 downwards.
ATATATATTGATATACTTTTTATTATACTATATTGATTGTTAAATATAATTTTTTTTTTAAATAATTGCATGAGATATTTTTAAAATTTAACTATTAACAATTATACCATTGAAACTAAAATGAAATTATTTATTTTCCTATTTAGATTATTGTTAATCAAATTTCTTATTTTAATTAATAAATTCTTTTATTTTTGAATCCATACCACCAACGGAGGTTGATTTTAATGGCAGAAGCTAGATTTTTACAATAAAGTGAACATGAATTAGAATTCTCACTAAAAAAAACTACATTTAGTGTTCGATGCACTTCGAATAAGATTATCTCCCGTGGATGAAACCTTTGGAAAACTAAAAAAAAAAAACATGTAATTTCTAACAATGAATCGTTGATGGAACCTATGGGAAACTAAAATAAAAAACATGTAATTAATAGCAATGAATTGGTCCAAGTAATAAGGGACTTCGGCCCCTTAAGTAATTGGTCAAAAAGTTCAATCGGACTCCTGCGTATCAAGAAAATTTGATTGGAAGAGGAGAGGTGAATTGTGACACCCTAAACCCCAAAATAACATATATAGTAATTTATACTAGACTTTTTTTTGAACAAAATTTGCAACGAATAAAGAAAATATGTTTTCAAGAAAATAAGAATTTTTATAACGAATTTACGATATTACGTTCCTCTAAATACACATGTAAAAATTCAACTTTATTTCTGAATTAAAACGATGCAATATCAATGAACTTGATTTAACTATAATATCTTGATTTAATTCCAAAACTTTACTAGTACTTATTGAAGTAGCAAAATTGATTTACAAGGAAAAGTGGTTTGAATTGTAAATCTCCCTTTTTAAAATTTCCTGAAAAACTTCAGTTTTAAACTCAAGAAAGTTCTTGGTTAAGGAAGCAGAAAAACGGAGAACGTTCTTGGTTTTATCAGAAAACGGAGAACGTTCAGATTAGTGTGTAAAACAGAAAAACAGTTTTGTATTTTAATCTTTGAAACACAATCAAACTTAATAAAGAGATTAAGGATAAGAAATAACACACATAGATGTATCCTGGTTCACCCAACTTGGGCTACGTCCAGTCCTCACAATTGTGAGATTTTCCACTAAGTGTTTAAAAACAAGAACCTTCTTGGTTTTACAGCACCTAGCCTAGATCAACCTTGATATTTGTTTACAGAACTTAATCTAATTCCACCCAGAAAGAGATTAATCAAATCACCTATCAACCTTGATAGGATTTCTTATAATCTACCCCAAACTATACTTAACTCTTATAGTTTGAGTTTTACAATAATAATTAGATTGTTTAGAATCTGAGATGTCTCAACTCTTGTTTGAGATTTCGATTCTTTACAGAGAAATCAATATGAATATATCAGAGTAAAACGAATTTAACTAAAACTGATTCTGTAAGTGATTTGCAGAATTTCAAGTATGTGAATGTGAATGATTTTGAGAGACTTGTTAGCACTTGAACTTCTGCGTTTTCCTTGAGCTGTGGCCTTCCTTTTATAGGCTTGAGAGCATTTAATGAAGGCCAATATAGCCGTTGATAGTGCCTTTGTCAGGCTTGACCAGAGGCATTATTTCTAAATAAAAATAATCCAACTTTTGACTATTTTTATTTTCTGTTCAGGCTGAGCTGTATGTTTCGTTTTGAATCAAACTTTCTTGAATAATTAATGATCCTCTAATGCTTCTGATAAGAGATAATATTGCTGACTTGAACTGAAGCTTTGAATCATTCAAAACAGATTGAAAATGATCACATAATGTTGTTGTAGAAAACTGTAGTGTAGTTGCAGGAGATTGATGATCAATTTGGAGCTTTAGATTTTGGATTTCCTGGAGATTGATAATCAATCTGGACTGATTTCTGAACATACTGGAAGCTGTCTTGATGCATTGTACATTGTCAAGATTGTTTAACAGTCTTGACAACAAAACTAGAGAATGTTCAGTTTCTGCTTGGGCAGCTTGATTCATGGCCTTTTTTCTTTGTGATTTGAATGGTTTCTTTTGATTGTAATTGATCACATCTGTTCCTTGTCATGTACTCTCAGTACTGATGTAAATTCCAGATGCAATAACTTTAATTAAGTGGTGGAGAAAGTTTGGTCTTTATGCTATCACAGCCTGGCGAACATTATCCGTTTTCCAGAATGTGAAGAATGTTCTTCAGCCTTTGTTTATGTTGTTTTCTTTGATTCTTTTGAAACTTATCTTTGAATTAACACACTCAAAAGCACATATTAAATTAACAATACATTTAGAATCATAATTAACAATCTTTAATTAACCTTTGTTTATTTTCAACAAAACATTAAAAATGAGAGTTTGTCTTAACACTTATAAGGTTTTCACACAAAAAGTCTTTTTTAATTAAATAAATGGAAATAACATATAAATTATAACTTTTAATTCCCAGTATCACCTATCAAAGTGGAGTTTCCCTCAAATTTGAACTTCAAGACTCATTAACCTGTAATAACTGCGATTTCGCAAACGCATGGCCAAGCTAGTCAAACACAAAAAATGAAGGAGGTGATTTTTGAAATCATGTTGATAGTATAATATAAGTAAGAAGAACACGCAATTAATCATGATAAACCGTATCATTATACAAACATTCTTCAAGAAAAAAACATCACATTATAATAGTCAAAATCACTCAAGAGAAATCAATACATTTCACTATAACATCAAATCATCTGAGAGAAATTATTATCGCACACGATACAATATTAATCACAACAAAACAATCACAAAGAGATGCAATGCTATGCATGAGCTTAGACTCTACTTCACAATGTGGTACCATTCTAACTCTGAAGTACTTGGTTAGGAGGCTTAATACTATGTCACCATCTTAGTGGACAGACAATTCAAATTGGCCCTGTCCTCATAGATCCTCTCAACTTAACCCGATACACATATACGCGACAGTCGAGGTAAACATGTGTTGAACGGTAGCTCCCGACATTTGGAGTGCTACCTTCAAGTCACCTAGAAATTCCCCACCCCAATACCTCCAAGGTCTAAAAATCTTGCCCTAAGGCTCAACAGTAGACCGCCACGATCATGCTCATTCAGTTGTACTTCCCCATAATCACTAGGCTTGTCAGGCCCTACCTATATGATGACAAAAAAATCTCCATTTCAAAAATTCACATCAACTTCAAATATTTCAATTATCTATTTTCTCCCCTCGTTAGCCTAGACTACTCCATTAAGAGCATCATCTTTAGCACAAGTTAGAATCATCACTATTTCATCAATTATGAGGTACTTTAATATCCTCATCACAAATTCATAATGTCACTATCATTAATCATATCTCATCACATAAACTCATCACAATTTTATAGCATCATTGTCATTAATCATACATCATCACATAAACTCATCACAAATTTATAACATCATTATTATAAATTATACATCATAATCACATAAACTTATCAAAATGCATCCATCTTTTATTATCATATCACATAAACCTATCTATTCAATCATATACATAAAATTCATTTGATACCCAATATAATAACAATATCAAATATCAAACATTTAACGAAATTAAATTAATCTACAACTTATAAATATTTCTATTCCACATTTTATTTTCACAATTTCCATATTTGCACATTAATTAATTAATCCCTCAAAGGGCTACTGCTGTACGTAGCGAGCCCCGGATGAATCATTGGGAAATACGATTTTCCCGTTCATCTCACAATATATTATACTCATGAATTCAATTTGGGTTTGTCAGGTTGTTAGGAGAAGACTTGGCTTGTACGGTCAAGGTGGTTAGTTCCTCAAAAGTCTGGGATTGTCAGGTTGTTTGAGAACACTTGGCTTGTAGGGTCAAGGTGGTGTTGATCCTCAAAAGTCTGGGGTTGTCAGGTTGTTTGGGAAGACTTGGCTTGTAGGATCAAGGTAGTGTTGTTCTTCAGAAGACTTGGCTTGTTTGGGAAAACCAACCAACCTTCATCAAATTAGCAAAATGTTATCAACTTTGGTAAACACAATTCAACCCCCTTTCTCGTGTTTGCACCTTCACCAACAATCTGTTTGAATAAGGTGGTGTCAACCAGTTTTTCTTCAGCTCCTTCTTCTAAGTTGGCATTGACTTCAAGTGGAGTGACAACAAATTTGCAGCCAACCATGTTGTATCTTCTCAAGATTTCACCTCATATTTCCTTTGATGCATTATCAGCCATTCCTTTGTTTCAATGAATTATATGCTTAGGAAATAAGTCAGCTTTCCTAAGTCTGACATTTCAAATTCATTCTTCATGATTACCTTAAATTCATCAATTTCTTATTTGTTACTGCCAGTCACCAGTGGGTCATCAACATATAGAAAAAGCAACAACTTTGTTGGCCTTCCATCTTGAGTGTAGTGTTTCATATAAACCCCATATTCTACAGTGCATTTGATGAAGCCAATGCTGATAACAAATGAGTCAATCCTTTTATATTTCCAAGCTTCTGAGGCTTGCTTCAATCCATAAAGAACCTTTCTTAATTTGAGCACCTTATTTTACTTTCCCTTGATCACAAATCATAATGGTTGAGAGACATAAACTTCTTCCTCAAGCAGACCATTTAAAAATGCAGACATGACATCAAACTGACACATCACCCAGCCTCTTGCACTAGCTAGTGCTATCACTAGTCTAATTGTCTCAATTCTTGCTACCATAGCAAATATCTCAGAATAGTTTATCCATGCTCTTTCTAGAAATCCATTGGCAAATAACATGGTTTTGTATTTAGCAATTGAGCCATATGGGTTTAGTTTGAGCTTGTAGACCCATTTGACTCATATTTGTTTCTGTCTTGGAGGTAGATCAGTTAAGCACCAAGTTTGGTTCCTTTTAATTGCCTTAATTTCTTCCACCATTGCTTCTCTCCAAGGTCCTCTCCTCATAGCCTCTTCAACATTTAATGGTTATATATTAGAAAATAGAGCAAAATGGCCTAGGTCTCCACTGCTATCAACTTCATTGTCATTGTATACCTTAAACTCACTTAAGTGTGTTGGAGGCTGCCTTGATCTTTGAGTTATGCCTGATTCTATTCTCTCCTCAACTACTTCATCATGGTTTTGATAATCATCCAACAATGATGTAGGAATTTGTACCTGTTGGCTAGTGTTGTTGACCATCTGCTTCAAGTCCAAGAATTCTAGCTCAATTATCTTCACATCTCTACTTACTACAATTTTTCCTTTAATAGGATCCTACAATTTATATGCACCAGTTGAATGATACCCAACTAAAATGATGGCTTCACTCTTATCTTGTAACTTTCTTCTCTTTTTGTTTGGTACATGCTTGAAACATAGAGCTCCAAAAGTTCTCAAATGTCCTACAGCTAGTCTATTGTCAATCCAAACCTCTTCTGGAACCTTCTCATGCAATCTCTTTGTTGGGCATTCGTTCAGTATATAGACAACAATTGATGTAGCCTTACCCCAAAGCTTGTGTGGCAACTCATTTCCTTTCAACATACTCCTAGTCATGTCTAGGATATTTCTATTTCTCCTTTCTGCCAATCCATTATGTTGACGTAAATAGGGGGCAGTCATTTCATGGTTAATCCCATTTTTCACACATAATTCCTCAAACTCATGTGAGGTATATTCACCACCTCCATCTATCTTAACACCTTGACAAATCTTCCACACTATCTTTCAACCTTCACTTTGAAATTCCTAAAAATTTCAAGTGCTTCACCTTTTATTTTAATCAAGTATATCCACAACATTCTACTAAATTGATCAACAAATGTTATGAAATACTTATTACCTCCCAGGGATGGCACTTCAAATGGTCCACATATGTCACTATGAACCACTTCAAGACACGATTCTGCTCTAGCTTGCACTTGTGACTTTATGGAATTTCTTGATTGTTTTCCTGTCATACACACATCACACACCTTATCAGGAATATCAATCACAAGAATTCCATTCACCGTGGTCTTTGTACCAAGTTGTTCCAGGCTTCTAAAGTTCAGATGACCAAACCTTAAGTGCCGCGGCCAACTATCATCCACTGAGTTGACTGCCTTCAAACACTGAATGTCTGCAGCCTTTATATTGATGACAAATGTTTGATTCTTCGAAAAGGAACCTTCACTATCATCCTCATATGCCCATCATACATCTCTAGTGCATCATTCTTCATTATCACTTAAAACCCATTTTGTCAATGTCCAACAACCATTCTTTGTGACTGGTCATATGATAGGAGCAACTAGTATCAAGACACCAAAATTGAGATTGAGAAGGTTTTTCATTTGTTGTAGCCATCAATATGACTTTGTCTAAATCTAAGTCATCTTCTTGTGCACCGCAAGCCTCATCTTCACTTTTCTTCTTTTGTTTGCCCTTTCCAAACCAACATTCATCAGCAAAGTGGCCAAACTTCTCACAATTGTAGTTTGCACCTTCTTCTTGTCAAAATTCTTTGTTTTTCCTTTGGGTTTAACATTTCCACCTCCTCCTTTTCACAAGGATTCAGATTTTTCATCACATTTCTTAAACTTATCTTTATTGTTCTTCTTCCACTTCTTTTTCTGATCACCTTTTTTGTTTGTTTGAGCTGTCAATGCTTGATCTCCAGACTTCCTTTCACTTCATTCACTCATTCTCAATTCTCTTGCTTCTAGTGTTCCTTGCAATTCTTCAAGACTCAGAGTTGAAATATCTTTAGATTCTTCAATTGCACACACAATGTAATCAAACCTGAGATGCAAGGACCTTAGAATCTTCTTACACATCTTCTATTTTGGCAGCTTGTCACCACATCCTGCCATTTGATTGGTATTTCTCCTCAATCTTGAAATCAATTCTGATACTTTCTCATGTTCCTCCATTTGCAGCAGTTCAAATTGCTTTTGAAGAGTTTGAAACTTCACCTTCTTGACCTTTACACCACCTGAATAGCATTTAACAAGAATATCCCATGCTTCTTTTTCACTTTATGCTTTAGAATTCTTATCAAAGTTTGCAGCATCGAGGAGTTAATGAAGAATGAATGTGGCCTTGCAATCTTTCTTCTTGTTTTCTTTATAAGTCGTTCTTTGCACTTCTGTTGGGCTCACTCCCAATTCATCAAATCTTTTCTTTTTAACCTCCAAGACTTCTTGAAATCCAAATAAGGAGCGAATATGAATTCTCCATCTATCCCAATCTTTTCCATCAAAGTGTGGCATTTGTGATGGAGAATTTCCATTGTTTCCATTGGAATTCATTCTCACTTCACTCGTCTTTGTTCCTCACACTTCACTCGTGTTTGTATCTAGATAGGATCGAACCAATGGCTCTGAATACCAATTTGTTAGCTTTTTTATGTTACTTGCACTCAAATAAATTAGTCAAACTCAACAATAGAATGATGAAAAAGGTTTATTTATTTCATAGCTTGTTAGCCTATTTATACATGAATCATTCTTAATTTATTAGCACATTTGCTAACTTAAATATAACCAACTAACTAACTTATTAGTTAGTTTATTATAACATCCAATTATTATATTACTTGAAATACAAGTCACCTAATAGGTGCCACCAACCACCACCGGCTCTCTCAACAACGTGTTTTGCATTCTAAAATCTTGCACAACCGTGACCTATAGAAGTAGAATCGCGAGAGAGGTATTACTTTGTTGTATTTGTATGTTTGTGTTTATGATGAATGTTTATTATTTTATTTTATGAATATTGATACTTGAAAAAAGATATTTGTATGGATGGGTATAGAATGGTTGTCTGTAAAATTGTGATTATGATTTTGTAGAAATTTTTATCTATGAATTTGATTGAGTGTATTGAAGTACTTAAATATTATAAGGAAAAAAATATTTATGTTATTATGTCTCTTAAAGTACTTAAATATTATTTCATAACGGCCCAAAGTCTTCCAAATTAATCACACATTATTATTTTAAAGTACTTAGCAAAGGTTGTTTGTCTTTGTTACAAAAACAATGTAAAAACTGGGACCGACTATTATCTCATAGACATAAAGAATCGTTACTTTACTCTATAAATTGAGAAAAAAAATCCATTAACAAAACAGATGATGAGACACTAACAAAAACACTTAAAAAAGAAAGAAAAAAAAAAGAAGCGGGCAGAATAGAAAGAACACACAGCAAGGTGATTTAAGGTATTTTTGTTCTTTCTATCTTTGCATTATAATCACTTTTAATAAAAAAAATTTGATTAAATAACATTGTGATTGAAAAGTAAAAAAACCAGAAAAAAATCAAACCTTTAACGTCGCCACTGTCATCGTCGCCGTCGTGGTCACCGTTACTTCCCCGTCTCCTCTTCTCTCTCGGCCCCTTTCTTTTTTTTTCTATCTCGCGGCCTCTTCCTCTTCGCTCTCAAACTCTCCTTTCTTCGTTTAACTCAGCCTCTTCTTTCTCATTTCTCGGCCTCTCCCTTATCTTTCTCGGTCTCTCCTTCCTCTCTCTTGGGGCCTCTTCTTTCGCTTTTTTTTTCTGAGGCGGCTGCTGAACCCAAGCTAGGGTTTCAGCTTAACCCTTTGCTCTTTTTTTTAACCAAGTTGGGCTCGGCCCATTTAGATTTTTTTAAAATAAAAAATTGTTGATTAAGTACCAAATTCCATAAATAAATAAATAATAATAAAAAAAATAATAAAAAATGTATTGCATAAAATTTAATTAATTAAAAACTGTTGATTTTTAATTAAGTGTCCAATTTCATAAATAAATAAAAAACAAAAGGTATTGCATGAAAAATTAATTAATCGGAATATTTTTTTTTATTTTTAAAATCTCATCTTCATAAATAAGCTAATAAATTAAAATTCATAAATGAATTAATAAATTCAAATCATTATTAAATGTTAATAAAATGACATCATTATGAATAGTAGAATACGAATTATAGAACCTGATAATTTTTTAAAAAAAAATTTAGATAAATAAGAATCTAAAATTAACTTTTTTTATATTAGATTAATTAGATGTGACATCTTTTTAATCTTTGAGTTGTTAAGACACAAGTTGTACTACTTAGTGGCTTTAAGACTCAATTTTAAAACCGAAAATAATAAAAATATTTTTAAACGGATTAAATTAGATGCGACATTTTTTTACTCCTTGAGTTTTGAGACACGAGTTATACAACTTGATCGTCTTAAAATTCACATTTTTAATAATTCAAATCAAACAAACTCCTTTTATTTTCGTCAAAAATTAACCTGTTAATAACTAAACACGATTTATTTAAAAATAATCAACACATCCGCATTTTCTAACAACATAGCTTTGATTTCTCCATCGCACCGGGAGATACGTAGGAGCAAGATCACACTCTTGTCAAGCACATTAATAAAAAAAATTTCTTTTTTTGTTCCTCTTTTCTTTAAACACGTATTTATTTCAAAATCACATTAAAAATAAATAATTGATATTCATATTTAATAATAAAGAAAAATAAATATATTTAAGTTAATACTAGTTTTACACAATTAATTATAGGTAACCGTATTTTAACGGATGTCGTAGGGTGCTAATATTCCCTACGCATAATCGACTCCCGAACTCAAATTTTTGTTTCAAAGACAATTTTTTTTTCTTTTTTAAGGGTTTCCCAATGTTTTCCCTATTTTAAATAAACTTTGGTGGCGACTTCATTGAATTCGAGAAACACTTGAAATTTAAGCCGCGACACTAATAACATATCAATATAAATAAAATAAAACAAAGAATTTAATATAAAATTAAAAATAAATATATTTATAATTAATTTTTTTAAATATGCACGATTTTACCACCAGGACAACTTTTTAATTTATATAATCTAAAAATTAAAAACAAATTGATATAGAATATTTAAAAATAGAATTATTATTAAAAAGTACAAAAAATTAATATTAATTTAATGTCTTTAACAATTAACTATAGTTTTCTTGCAAGAGTAATATATTATATTTTTATTTAGCTTATCTAACATATATAATACAATTATTTAGTTAGTTGTAATATTTTGTTATATACAAATTAATTTTTTAAAAAAGTTAATTATTTCACAAAAGTAATTTTGTCATATGAATATAATATATATATATATATATTATTAATATTAATATTATCATATAATAATGAAGTTTGTACCAAAAACATAATATAATAAAATAATATTATCTTATTTTTTATTATGTGCACATCAAACAAATAATATAACAAATATATCATTTTTAT